>CAWUFW010015902.1:0-336031 GCA_963921515.1 Calotriton arnoldi | reverse complement strand
GCCGAAATACGAATTCCGATTTACTCACCTGTTATCAGGAGAGACCTCAGTGCTGCATCTTTCAGCCCAGTACTGATCCTGAAAAGTAATTTTAACCGTACTTACCGGTAACTTGAATTTCCTTCATAGGCTAACATTGACTGGTTTCACTTGGAAATTCTTCTAAGTGTGGAGTTTTGGAACTTTAAAATATTCCTCTAAAATCAGCCGAAATACGAATTCCGATTTACTCACCTGTTATCAGGAGAGACCTCAGTGCTGCATCTTTCAGCCCAGTACTGGTCCTGAAAAGTAATTTTAACCGTACTTACCGGTAACTTGAATTTCCTTCATAGGCTAACATTGACTGGTTTCACTTGGAAATTCTTCTAAGTGTGGAGTTTTGGAACTTTAAAATATTCCTCTAAAATCAGCCGAAATACGAATTCCGATTTACTCACCTGTTATCAGGAGAGACCTCAGTGCTGCATCTTTCAGCCCAGTACTGATCCTCAAAAGTAATTTTAACCGTACTTACCGGTAACTTGAATTTCCTTCATAGGCTAACATTGACTGGTTTCACTTGGAAATTCTTCTAAGTGTGGAGTTTTGGAACTTTAAAATATTCCTCTAAAATCAGCCGAAATACGAATTCCGATTTACTCACCTGTTATCAGGAGAGACCTCAGTGCTGCATCTTTCAGCCCAGTACTGGTCCTGAAAAGTAATTTTAACCGTACTTACCGGTAACTTGAATTTCCTTCATAGGCTAACATTGACTGGTTTCACTTGGAAATTCTTCTAAGTGTGGAGTTTTGGAACTTTAAAATATTCCTCTAAAATCAGCCGAAATACGAATTCCGATTTACTCACCTGTTATCAGGAGAGACCTCAGTGCTGCATCTTTCAGCCCAGTACTGATCCTCAAAAGTAATTTTAACCGTACTTACCAGTAACTTGAATTTCCTTCCATAGGATATCATTGCCTGCTTTTTGCTTGAAAAGTCTTCTAAGTGTTGATTTTTGAAACATACAAATATTCCTCTAAAATCAGCCGAAATCCGAATTCTGATTTACTCACCTGTTATCAGGAGAGACCTCAGTGCTGCATCTTTCAGCCCAGTACTGGTCCTGAAAAGTAATTTTAACCGTACTTACCAGTAACTTGAATTTCCTTCCATAGGCTAACATTGACTGGTTTCACTTGGAAATTCTTCTAAGTGTGGAGTTTTGGAACTTTAAAATATTCCTCTAAAATCAGCCGAAATACGAATTCCGATTTACTCACCTGTTATCAGGAGAGACCTCAGTGCTGCATCTTTCAGCCCAGTACTGATCCTCAAAAGTAATTTTAACCGTACTTACCAGTAACTTGAATTTCCTTCCATAGGATATCATTGCCTGCTTTTTGCTGAAAAAGTTTCTAAGTGTTGATTTTTGAAACATACAAATATTCCTCTAAAATCAGCCGAAATTCGAATTCTGATTTACTCACCTGTTATCAGGAGAGACCTCAGTGCTGCATCTTTCAGCCCAGTACTGGTCCTGAAAAGTAATTTTAACCGTACTTACCAGTAACTTGAATTTCCTTCCATAGGCTAACATTGACTGGTTTCACTTGGAAATTCTTCTAAGTGTGGAGTTTTGGAACTTTAAAATATTCCTCTAAAATCAGCCGAAATACGAATTCCGATTTACTCACCTGTTATCAGGAGAGACCTCAGTGCTGCATCTTTCAGCCCAGTACTGATCCTCAAAAGTAATTTTAACCGTACTTACCAGTAACTTGAATTTCCTTCCATAGGATATCATTGCCTGCTTTTCGCTTGGAAAAGTCTTCTAAGTGTTGAGTTTTGAAACATTACAAATATTCCTCTAAAATCAGCCGAAATTCGAATTCTGATTTACTCACCTGTTATCAGGAGAGACCTCAGTGCTGCATCTTTCAGCCCAGTACTGATCCTGAAAAGTAATTTTAACCGTACTTACCGGTAACTTGAATTTCCTTCATAGGCTAACATTGACTGGTTTCACTTGGAAATTCTTCTAAGTGTGGAGTTTTGGAACTTTAAAATATTCCTCTAAAATCAGCCGAAATACGAATTCCGATTTACTCACCTGTTATCAGGAGAGACCTCAGTGCTGCATCTTTCAGCCCAGTACTGATCCTCAAAAGTAATTTTAACCGTACTTACCAGTAACTTGAATTTCCTTCCATAGGATATCATTGCCTGCTTTTTGCTTGAAAAAGTTTCTAAGTGTTGATTTTTGAAACATTACAAATATTCCTCTAAAATCAGCCGAAATTCGAATTCTGATTTACTCACCTGTTATCAGGAGAGACCTCAGTGCTGCATCTTTCAGCCCAGTACTGGTCCTGAAAAGTAATTTTAACCGTACTTACCAGTAACTTGAATTTCCTTCCATAGGCTAACATTGACTGGTTTCACTTGGAAATTCTTCTAAGTGTGGAGTTTTGGAACTTTAAAATATTCCTCTAAAATCAGCCGAAATACGAATTCCGATTTACTCACCTGTTATCAGGAGAGACCTCAGTGCTGCATCTTTCAGCCCAGTACTGATCCTGAAAAGTAATTTTAACCGTACTTACCGGTAACTTGAATTTCCTTCATAGGCTAACATTGACTGGTTTCACTTGGAAATTCTTCTAAGTGTGGAGTTTTGGAACTTTAAAATATTCCTCTAAAATCAGCCGAAATACGAATTCCGATTTACTCACCTGTTATCAGGAGAGACCTCAGTGCTGCATCTTTCAGCCCAGTACTGATCCTGAAAAGTAATTTTAACCGTACTTACCGGTAACTTGAATTTCCTTCATAGGCTAACATTGACTGGTTTCACTTGGAAATTCTTCTAAGTGTGGAGTTTTGGAACTTTAAAATATTCCTCTAAAATCAGCCGAAATACGAATTCCGATTTACTCACCTGTTATCAGGAGAGACCTCAGTGCTGCATCTTTCAGCCCAGTACTGATCCTCAAAAGTAATTTTAACCGTACTTACCAGTAACTTGAATTTCCTTCCATAGGATATCATTGCCTGCGTTTTGCTTGGAAAAGTCTTCTAAGTGTTGAGTTTTGAAACATTACAAATATTCCTCTAAAATCAGCCGAAATACGAATTCTGATTTACTCACCTGTTATCAGGAGAGACCTCAGTGCTGCATCTTTCAGCCCAGTACTGGTCCTGAAAAGTAATTTTAACCGTACTTACCGGTAACTTGAATTTCCTTCCATAGGCTAACATTGACTGGTTTCACTTGGAAATTCTTCTAAGTGTGGAGTTTTGGAACTTTAAAAATATTCCTCTAAAATCAGCCGAACTACGAATTCCGATTTACTCACCTGTTATCAGGAGAGACCTCAGTGCTGCATCTTTCAGCCCAGTACTGATCCTCAAAAAGTAATTTTAACCGTACTTACCAGTAACTTGAATTTCCCTTCCATAGGATATCATTGCCTGCTTTTTGCTGAAAAGTTTCTAAGTGTTGATTTCTGAAACATACAAATATTCCTCTAAAATCAGCCGAAATCCGAATTCTGATTTACTCACCTGGTTATCAGGAGAGACCTCAGTGCTGCATCTTTCAGCCCAGTACTGGTCCTGAAAAGTAATTTTTAACCGTACTTACCGGTAACTTGAATTTCCTTCATAGGCTAACATTGACTGGTTTCACTTGGAAATTCTTCTAAGTGTGGAGTTTTGGAACTTTAAAATATTCCTCTAAAATCAGCCGAAATACGAATTCCTGATTTACTCACCTGTTATCAGGAGAGACCTCAGTGCTGCATCTTTCAGCCCAGTACTGATCCCTCAAAAGCAATTTTAACCGTACTTACCGGTAACTTGAATTTCCTTCCATAGGTTAACATTGCCTGCGTTTCGCTTGGAAAAGTCTTCTGGGCGTGGAGTTTTGGAACTATACAAATATTCCTCTAAAAATCAGCCGAAATACTTTAATTCCGCTTTACTCACCCGTTATCAGGAGAGACCTCCTAGTGCTGCATCTTTCAGCCCAGTACTGGTCCCTGTTAAAAGTAATTTTAACCGTACTTACCGGTAACTTGAATTTCCTTCCATAGGCTAACACTGACTGGTTTCACTTGGAAATTCTTCTAAGTGTGGAGTTTTGGAACTTTAAAATATTCCTCTAAAATCAGCCGGACCACGTAATCTCCGATTTACTCACCTGTTATCAGGAGAGAACCTCAGTGCTGCATCTTTCAGCCCAGTACTGATCCTCAAAAGTAATTTTAACCGTACTTACCAGTAACTTGAATTTCCCTTCCATAGGATATCATTGCCTGCCTTTTTGCTGAAAAAGTTTCTAAGTGTTGATTTTTGAAACATACAAATATTCCTCTAAAAATCAGCCGAAATCCGAATTCTGATTTACTCACCTGTTATCAGGAGAGACCTCAGTGCTGCATCTTCTCAGCCCAGTACTGGTCCTGAAAAGTAATGTTAACCGTACTTACCGGTACCCGGAATTTCCTTCCATAGGCTAACACTGACTGGTTTCACTTGGAAATTCTTCTAAGTGTGGAGTTTTGGAACTTCTAAAATATTCCTCTAAAATCAGCCGAAATACGAATTCCGATTTACTCACCTGTTATCAGGAGAGACCTCAGTGCTGCATCTTTTCAGCCCAGTACTGATCCTCAAAAGTAATTTTAACCGTACTTACTCGGCAACTTGAATTTCCTTCATAGGCTAACATTGACTGGTTTCACTTGGAAATTCTTCTAAGTGTGGAGTTTTGGAACTTTAAAATATTCCTCTAAAATCAGCCGAAATACGAATTCCGATTTACTCACCTGTTATCAGGAGAGAACCCAGTGCTGCATCTTTTAGCCCAGTACTGATCCTCAAAAGTAGTCTTTAACCGTACTTACCAGTAACTTGAATTTCCTTCCATAGGATATCATTGCCTGCTTTTTGCTGAAAAAGTTTCTAAGTGTTGATTTTTGAAACATACAAATATTCCTCTAAAATCAGCCGAAATCCGAATTCTGATTTACTCACCTGTTATCAGGAGAGACCTCAGTGCTGCATCTTTCAGCCCAGTACTGATCCTGAAAAGTAATTTTAACCGTACTTACCAGTAACTTGAATTTCCTTCCATAGGCTAACATTGACTGGTTTCACTTGGAAATTCTTCTAAGTGTGGAGTTTTGGAACTTTAAAATATTCCTCTAAAATCAGCCGAAATACGAATTCCGATTTACTCACCTGTTATCAGGAGAGACCTCAGTGCTGCATCTTTCAGCCCAGTACTGATCCTCAAAAGTAATTTTAACCGTACTTACCGGTAACTTGAATTTCCTTCATAGGCTAACATTGACTGGTTTCACTTGGAAATTCTTCTAAGTGTGGAGTTTTGAACTTTAAAATATTCCTCTTAAATCAGCCGAAATACGAATTCCGGATTTACTCACCTGTTATCAGAGAGACCTCAGTGCTGCATCTTTCAGCCCAGTACTGATCCTCGAAAGTAATTTTAACCGTACTTACCGGTAACTTGAATTTCCTTCATAGGCTAACATTGACTGGTTTCACTTTGGAAATTCTTCTAAGTGTGGAGTTTTGGGAACTTTAAAATATTCCTCTAAAATCAGCCGAAATACGAATTCCGATTTTACTCACCTGTTATCAGGAGAGACCTCAAGTGCTGCATCTTTCAGCCCAGTACTGATCCTCAAGAGCAATTTTAACCGTACTTACCAGTAACTCTGAATTTCCTTCCATAGGATATCATTGCCTGCTTTTTGCTGAAAAGTTTCTCAAGCGTTGATTTTTGAAACATACAAATATTCCTCTAAAAATCAGCCGAAATCCGAACTCTGATTTACTCACCTGCTGTCAGGAGAGACTCCCTAGTGCTGCATCTTTCAGCCCAGTACTGGGTCCTGGAAAGTAATTTTAAACCGTACTTACCAGTAACTCTGAATTTCCTCTTCCATAGGCTAACACTGACTGGTTTCAACTTGGAAATTCTTCTAAGTGTGGAGTTTTGGAACTTTAAAATATTCCTCTCAAATCAGCCGAAATACGACCTCCGATTTACTCACCTGTTATCAGGAGAGACTCCTCAGTGCTGCATCTTTCAGCCCAGTACTGATCCTCAAAAGTAATTTTAACCGTACTTACCAGTAACTTGAATTTCCTTTCCATAGGCTAACATTGCCTGCGTTTCGCTTGGAAAAGTCTTCTAAGTGTTGAGTTTTGGAACTATACAAATATTCCTCTAAAATCAGCCGAAATACGACCTCCGATTTACTCTACCTGTTATCAGGAGAGACCTCAGTGCTGCATCTTTCAGCCCAGTACTGGTCCTCAAAAGTAATTTTAACCGTACTTACCGGTAACTTGAATTTCCTTCATAGGCTAACATTGACTGGTTTCACTTGGAAATTCTTCTAAGTGTGGAGTTTTGGAACTTTAAAATATTCCTCTAAAATCAGCCGAAATACGAATTCCGATTTACTCACCTGTTATCAGGAGAGACCTCAGTGCTGCATCTTTCAGCCCAGTACTGATCCTCAAAAGTAATTTTAACCGTACTTACCGGTAACTTGAATTTCCTTCATAGGCTAACATTGACTGGTTTCACTTGGAAATTCTTCTAAGTGTGGAGTTTTGGAACTTTAAAATATTCCTCTAAAATCAGCCGAAATACGAATTCCGATTTACTCACTCCGTTATCAGGAGAGACCTCGGTGCTGCATCTTTCAGCCCAGTACTGATCCTCAAAAGTAATTTCAACCGTACTTACCAGTAACTTGAATTTCCTTCCATAGGCTAACATTGCCTGCTTTCCGCTTTGGAAAAGTCTTCTAAGTGTGGAGTTTTGGAACTATACAAATAATCCTTCTTAAAATCAGCCGAAATCCGAATCTCTGATTTACTCACCTGTTATCAGGAGAGACCTCAGTGCTGCATCTTTCAGCCCAGTACTGGTCCTCAAAAGTAATTTTAACCGTACTTTACCAGTAACTTGAATTTCCTTCCATAGGCTAACATTGCCTGCGTTTCGCTTGGAAAAGTCTTCTAAGTGTGGAGTTTTGGAACATTACAAATATTCCTCTAAAATCAGCCGAATCCGAATTCCGATTTACTCACCTGTTATCAGGAGAGACCTCAGTGCTGCATCTTTCAGCCCAGTACTGGTCCTCAAAAGTAATTTTTTAACCGTACTCTCACCGGCAACTTGAATTTCCTTCATAGGCTAACATTGACTGGTTTCACTTGGAAATTCTTCTAAGTGTGGAGTTTTGGAACTTTAAAATATTCCTCTAAAATCAGCCGAAATACGAATTCCGATTTACTCACCTGTTAACAGGGGAGAGACCTCAGTGCTGCATCTTTCAGCCCAGTACTGATCCTCAAAAGTAATTTGGCCCGTACTTACCGGTAACTTGAATTTCCTTCATAGGCTAACATTGACTGGTTTCACTTCTGGAAATTCTTCTAAGTGTGGAGTTTTGGAACTTTAAAATATTCCTCTAAAATCAGCCGAATATCCGAATCCCGATTTACTCACCTGTTATCAGGAGAGACCTCAGTGCTGCATCTTTCAGCCCAGTACTGGTCCTGAAAAGTAATTTTAACCGTACTTTGAGCCGGTAACTCTGGAATTTCCTTCATAGGCTAACATTGACTGGTTCTCACTCTGGGAAATTCTTCTAAGTGTGGAGTTTTGGAACTTGCAAAATATTCCTCTAAAATCAGCCGAAATACGAATTCCGATTTACTCACCTGTTATCAGGAGAGACCTCAGTGCTGCATCTTTCAGCCCAGTACTGATCCTCAAAAGTAATTTTAACCGTACTTCGACCGGTAACTTGAATGTCCTTTCCATAGGCTAACATTGACTGGTTTCACTTTGGAAATTCTTCAAAGTGTGGAGTTTTGGAACTTTAAAATATTCCTCTAAAATCAGCCGAAATACGAATTCCGATTTACTCACCTGTTATCAGAAGAGACCTCTGGGTGCTGCATCTTTCAGCCCAGTACTGATCCTCAAAAAGTAATTTTAACCGTACTTACCAGCAACTTGAATTTCCTTCACAGGCTAACATTGCCTGCGTTTCGCTTGGAGAAAGTTCTTCTAAGTGCTGGAGTTTTGGAACTATACAAATATTCCTCTAAAATCAGCCGAAATACGAATTCCGATTTACTCACCTCGTTATCAGGAGAGAACCTCAGTGCTGCATCTTTCAGCCCAGTACTGGTCCTCAAAAGTAATTTTAACCGTACTTACCAGTAAACTTGAATTTCCTTCCATAGGATATCATTGCCTGCTTTTTGCTGAAAAGTTTCTAAGTGTTGATTTTTGAAACATACAAAATATTCCTCTAAAATCAGCCGAAATACGAATTCCGATTTACTCACCTGTTATCAGGGAGACCTCAGTGCTGCATTCTTCAGCCCAGTACTGATCCTGAAAAGTAATTTTAACCGTACTTACCAGTAACTTGAATTTCCTTCCATAGGCTAACATTGACTGGTTTCACTTGGAAATTCTTCTAAGTGTGGAGTTTTGGAACTTTAAAATATTCCTCTAAAATCAGCCGAAATACGAATTCGATTTACTCACCTGTTATCAGGAGAGACCTCAGTGCTGCATCTTTCCAGCCCAGTACTGATCCTCAAAAAGTAATTTTAACCGTACTTACCAGTAACTTGAATTTCCTTCCATAGGATATCATTGCCTGCTTTTTGCTGAAAAGTTTCTAAGTGTTGATTTTTGAAACATACAAATATTCCTCTAAAATCAGCCGAAATCCGAATTCTGATTTACTCACCTGTTATCAGGAGAGACCTCTAGTGCTGCATCTTTCAGCCCAGTACTGGTCCTGAAAAGTAATTTTAACCGTACTTACCAGTAACTTGAATTTCCTCCATAGGCTAACATTGACTGGTTTCACTTGGAAATTCTTCTAAGTGTGGAGTTTTGGAACTTTAAAATATTCCTCTAAAATCAGCCGAAATACGAATTCCGATTTACTCACCTGTTATCAGGAGAGACCTCAGTGGCTGCATCTTTCAGCCCAGTACTGATCCTCGAAAAGTAATTTTAACCGTACTTACCAGTAACTTGAATTTCCTTCCATAGGATATCATTGCCTGCTTTTGCTGAAAAAGTTTCTAAGTGTTGATTTTTGAAACATACAAATATTCCTCTAAAATCAGCCGAAATATCGAATTCTGATTTACTCACCTGTTATCAGGAGAGACCTCAGTGCTGCATCTTTCAGCCCAGTACTGGTCCTCAAAAGTACTCTTAACCGTACTTACCGGTAACTTGAATTTCCTTCCATAGGGCTAACACTGACTGGTTTCACTTTGGAAATTCTTCTAAGTGTGGAGTTTTGGAACTTTAAAATATTCCTCTAAAATCAGATCGGGCTTACGAATTCCGATTTACTCACCTGTTATCAGGAGAGAACCTCAGTGCTGCATCTTTCAGCCCAGTACTGATCCTCAAAAGTAATTTTAACCGTACTTACCGGTAACTTGAATGTCCTCCATAGGCTAACAATTGCCTGCGTTTCGCTTGAGAAAGTCTTCTAAGTGCTGGAGTTTTGGAACATTACAAATATTCCTCTAAAATCAGCCGAAATACGAATTCTGATTTACTCACCTGTTATCAGGAGAGACCTCGGTGCTGCATCTTTCCCAGCCCAGTAACTGGTCCTCAAAAGTACTCTTAACCGTACTTACCAGTAACTTGAATTTCCTTCCATAGGCTAACATTGCCTGCTTTCGCTTGGAAAAGTCTTCTAAGTGCTGGAGTTTTGGAACTATACAAATATTCCTCTAAAATCAGCCGAAATCCGAATTCCGATTTACTCACCTGTTATCAGGAGAGACCTCAGTGCTGCATCTTTCAGCCCAGTACTGGTCCTGAAAAAGTAATTCTAACCGTACTTACCAGTAACTTGAATTTCCTTCCATAGGCTAACATTGACTGGTTTCACTTGGAAAATTTCTTCTAAGTGTGGAGTTTTGGAACTTTAAAATATTCCTCTAAAATCAGCCGAAATACGAATTCCGATTTACTCACCTGTTATCAGGAGAGACCTCAGTGCTGCATTCTTTCAGCCTACAGTACTGATCCTCAAAAGTAATTTTAACCGTACTTACCGGTAACTTGAATTTCCTTCCATAGGCTAACATTGCCTGCGTTTCGCTTGGAAAGTCTTCTAAGTGTGGAGTTTTGGAACTATACAAATATTCCTCTAAAATCAGCCGAAACTACGAATTCCGATTTACTCACCTGTTATCAGGAGAGCCTCGGTGCTGCATCTTTCAGCCCAGTACTGGTCCTCAAAAGTACTTTTAACCGTACTTACCGGTAACTTGAATTTCCTTCCATAGGCTAACATATTTGCCTGCTTTCGCTGGAAAAGTCTTCTAAGTGTGGAGTTTTGGAACTATACAAATATTCCTCTAAAATCAGCCGATTGAATACACGTAATTCCGATTTGCATCTACCTGTTATCAGGAGAGACCTCAGTGCTGCATCTTTCAGCCCAGTACTGGTCCTCAAAAGTAATTTTAACCGTACTTACCGGTAACTTGAATTCTCCTTCCGTAGGCTAACATTGACTGGTTTCACTTGGAAATTCCTTCTAAGTGTGGAGTCTTGGAACTTTAAAATATTCCTCTAAAATCAGCCGAAATACGAATTCCGATTTACTCACCTGTTATCAGGAGAGAACCTCAGTGCTGCATCTTTCAGCCCAGTACTGATCCTCAAAAGTAATTTTAACCGTACTTACCGGTAACTTGAATTTCCTTCCATAGGCTAACATTGCCTGCTTTTCGCTTGAAAAGTCTTCTAAGTGTGGAGTCTTTGGAACATATAAAATATTCTCTCTAAAATCAGCCGAAATACGAATTCCGATTTACTCACCTGTTATCAGGAGAGACCTCAGTGCTGCATCTTTCAGCCCAGTACTGATCCTGAAAAGTAATTTTAACCGTACTTGCCGGTAACTTGAATTTCCTTCCATAGGCTAACATTGACTGGTTTCACTTGGAAATTCTTCTAAGTGTGGAGTTTTTGGAACTTTAAAATATTCCTCTAAAATCAGCCGAAATACGAATTCCGATTTACTCACCTGTTATCAGGAGAGACCTCGGTGCTGCATCTTTCAGCCCAGTACTGATCCTCAAAAGTAATTTTAACCGTACTTACCAGTAACTTTGAATTTCCTTCCATAGGATATCATTGCCTGCTTTTTGCTGAAAAAGTTTCTAAGTGTTGATTTTTGAAACATAACAAATATTCCTCTAAAATCAGCCGAAACCGAATTTGGATTTACTCACCTGTTATCAGGAGAGACCTTCAGTGCTGCATCTTTCAGCCCAGTGACTGGTCCTGAAAAGTAATTTTAACCGTACTTACCGGTAACTTGAATTTCCTTCCATAGGCTAACATTGACTGGTTTCACTTGGAAATTCTTCTAAGTGTGGAGTTTTGGAACTTTAAGTTATATTCCTCCTAAAATCAGCCGAAATACGAACTCCGATTTACTCACCTGTTATCAGGAGAGACCTCAGTGCTGCATCTTTCAGCCCAGTACTGATCCCTCAAAAGTAATTTTAACCGTACTTACCGGTAACTTGAATTCTCCTTCCATAGGCTAACATTGCCTGCGTTTCGCTTGGAAAGTCTTCTGCGTGTGGAGTTTTGGAACTATACAAATATTCCTCTAAAATCAGCCGAAATACGAATTCCGATTTACCTCACCTGTTATCAGGAGAGACCTCAGTGCTGCATCTTTCAGCCCTAGTAACTGGTCCTCAAAAGTAACTCTAACCGTACTTACCGGTAACCTGAATGTCCTTCCATAGGCTAACACTGACTGGTTTCACTTGGAAAATTCTTCTAAGTGTGGAGTTTTGGAAACTTTAAAATATATCCTCTAAAATCAGCCGAAATCCGAATTCCGATTTACTCACCTGTTATCAGGAGAGACCTCGGGTGCTGCATCTTTCAGCCCAGTACTGGTCCTCAAAAGTAAATTTTAACCTCTAGGACTTTACCGGTAACTCTGAATTTCCCTTTCCATAGGCTAACACTGCCTGCGTTTCTGCTTGAAAAAGTCTTCTAAGTGTGGAGTTTTGGAACTATACAAATATTCCTCTAAAATCAGCCGAAATACGAATTCCGATTTACTCACCTGTTATCAGGAGAGACCTCAGTGCTGCATCTTTCAGCCCAGTACTGATCCTCAAAAGTAATTTTAACCGTACTTACCAGTAACTTGAATTTCCTTCCATAGGATATCATTGCCTGCTTTCTGCTGAAAAGTTTCTAAGTGTTGATTTTTGAAACATACAAATATTCCTCTAAAATCAGCCGAAATCACGAATTCCGATTTACTCACCTGTTATCAGGAGAGACCTCAGTGCTGCATCTTTCAGCCCAGTACTGGTCCTGAAAAGTAATTTTAACTGTACTTTCACTCGTAACTTGAATTTCCTTCATAGGCTAACATTGACTGGTTTCACTTGGAAATTCTTCTAAGTGTGGAGTTTTGGAACTTTAAAATATTCTCTAAAATCAGCCGAAATACGAATTCCGATTTACTCACCTGTTATCAGGAGAGACCTCAGTGCTGCATCTTTCAGCCCAGTACTGATCCTGAAAAGTAATTTTAACCGTACTTACCGGTAACTTGAATTTCCTTCATAGGCTAACATTGACTGGTTTCACTTGGAAATTCTTCTAAGTGTGGAGTTTTGGAACTTTAAAATATTCCTCTAAAATCAGCCAAATACGCAATTCCGATTTACTCACCTGTTATCAGGAGAGACCTCAGTGCTGCATCTTTCAGCCCAGTACTGATCCTCGAAAAGTAATTTTAACCGTACTTACCAGTAACTTGAATTTCCTTCCATAGGATATCATTGCCTGCTTTTTGCTGAAAAAGTTTCTAAGTGTTGATTTTTGAAACATACAAATATTCCTCTAAAATCAGCCGAAATCCGAATTCCGATTTACTCACCTGTTATCAGGGAGAGACCTCAGTGCTGCATCTTTCAGCCCAGTACTGGTCCTCAAAGTAATTTTAACCGTACTTACCAGTAACTTGAATTTCCTTCCATAGGCTATCATTGACTGGTTTCACTTGGAAATTCTTCTAAGTGTGGAGTTTTGGAACTTTAAAATATTCCTCTAAAATCAGCCGAAATACGAATTCTGATTTACTCACCTGTTATCAGGAGAGACCTCAGTGCTGCATCTTTCAGCCCAGTACTGGTCCTGAAAAGTAATTTTAACCGTACTTACCGGTAACTTGAATTTCCTTCATAGGCTAACATTGACTGGTTTCACTTGGAAATTCTTCTAAGTGTGGAGTTTTGGAACTTTAAAATATTCCTCTAAAATCAGCCGAAATACGAATTCGATTTACTCACCTGTTATCAGGAGAGACCTCAGTGCTGCATCTTTCAGCCCAGTACTGATCCTCAAAAGTAATTTTAACCGTACTTACCGGTAACTTGAATTTCCTTCATAGGCTAACATTGACTGGTTTCACTTGGAAATTCTTCTAAGTGTGGAGTTTTGGAACTTTAAAATATTCCTCTAAAATCAGCCGAAATACGAATTCCGATTTACTCACCTGTTATCAGGAGAGACCTCAGTGCTGCATCTTTCAGCCCAGTACTGATCCTCAAAAGTAATTTTAACCGTACTTACCAGTAACTTGAATTTCCTTCCATAGGATATCATTGCCTGCTTTTGCTGGAAATGCTTCTAAGTGTGTGATTTTTGAAACATACAAATATTCCTCTAAAATCAGCCGAAATACGAATTCCGATTTACTCACCTGTTATCAGGAGAGACCTCAGTGCTGCATCTTTTCAGCCCAGTACTGATCCTGAAAAGTAATTTTAACCGTACTTACCAGTAACTTGAATTTCCTTCCATAGGCTAACATTGACTGGTTTCACTTGGAAATTCTTCTAAGTGTGGAGTTTTGGAACTTTAAAATATTCCTCTAAAATCAGCCGAAATACTGAATTCCGATTTACTCACCTGTTATCAGGAGAGACCTCAGTGCTGCATCTTTCAGCCCAGTACTGATCCTGAAAAGTAATTTTAACCGTACTTACCGGTAACTTGAATTTCCTTCATAGGCTAACATTGACTGGTTTCACTTGGAAATTCTTCTAAGTGTGGAGTTTTGGAACTTTAAAATATTCTCTAAAATCAGCCGAAATACGAATTCCGATTTACTCACCTGTTATCAGGAGAGACCTCAGTGCTGCATCTTTCAGCCCAGGTACTGGTCCTGAAAAGTAATTTTAACCGTACTTGCCGGCAACTTGAACTTCCTTGCATGAGCTAGCATTGACTGGTTTCACTTGGAAGCTCCTTCTAAGTGTGGAGTTTTGGAACTTTAAAATGTTCCTCTAAAATCAGCTGAAATACGAATTCCGATTTGCTCACCTGTTATCAGGAGAGGCCTCAGTGCTGCATCTTTCAGCCCAGTACTGGTCCTGAAAAGTAATTTTAACCGTACTTACCGGTAACTTGAATTTCCTTCATAGGCTAACATTGACTGGTTTCACTTGGAAATTCTTCTAAGTGTGGAGTTTTGGAACTTTAAAATATTCCTCTAAAATCAGCCGAAATACGAATTCCGATTTACTCACCTGTTATCAGGAGAGACCTCAGTGCTGCATCTTTCAGCCCAGTACTGATCCTCAAAAGTAATTTTAACCGTACTTACCAGTAACTTGAATTTCCTTCCATAGGATATCATTGCCTGCGTTTTGCTTGGAAAGTCTTCTAAGTGTTGATTTTTGAAACATACAAATATTCCTCTAAAATCAGCCGAAATTCGAATTCTGATTTACTCACCTGTTATCAGGAGAGACCTCAGTGCTGCATCTTTCAGCCCAGTACTGGTCCTGAAAAGTAATTTTAACCGTACTTACCAGTAACTTGAATTTCCTTCCATAGGCTAACATTGACTGGTTTCACTTGGAAATTCTTCTAAGTGTGGAGTTTTGGAACTTTAAAATATTCCTCTAAAATCAGCCGAAATACGAATTCCGATTTACTCACCTGTTATCAGGAGAGACCTCAGTGCTGCATCTTTCAGCCCAGTACTGATCCTCAAAAGTAATTTTAACCGTACTTACCGGTAACTTGAATTTCCTTCCATAGGCTAACATTGCCTGGTTTCACTTGAGAAAGTCTTCTAAGTGTTGAGTTTTGAAACATTACAAATATTCCTCTAAAATCAGCCGAAATACGAATTCCGATTTACTCACCTGTTATCAGGAGAGACCTCAGTGCTGCATCTTTCAGCCCAGTACTGGTCCTGAAAAGTAATTTTAACCGTACTTACCAGTAACTTGAATTTCCTTCCATAGGCTAACATTGACTGGTTTCACTTGGAAATTCTTCTAAGTGTGGAGTTTTGGAACTTTAAAATATTCCTCTAAAATCAGCCGAAATACGAATTCCGATTTACTCACCTGTTATCAGGAGAGACCTCAGTGCTGCATCTTTCAGCCCAGTACTGATCCTCAAAAGTAATTTTAACCGTACTTACCAGTAACTTGAATTTCCTTCCATAGGCTAACATTGACTGCTTTTCACTTGGAAATGTCTTCTAAGTGTTGAGTTTTGAAACTATACAAATATTCCTCTAAAATCAGCCGAAATTCGAATTCTGATTTACTCACCTGTTATCAGGAGAGACCTCAGTGCTGCATCTTTCAGCCCAGTACTGATCCTGAAAAGTAATTTTAACCGTACTTACCGGTAACTTGAATTTCCTTCATAGGCTAACATTGACTGGTTTCACTTGGAAATTCTTCTAAGTGTGGAGTTTTGGAACTTTAAAATATTCCTCTAAAATCAGCCGAAATACGAATTCCGATTTACTCACCTGTTATCAGGAGAGACCTCAGTGCTGCATCTTTCAGCCCAGTACTGATCCTCAAAAGTAATTTTAACCGTACTTACCAGTAACTTGAATTTCCTTCCATAGGATATCATTGCCTGCGTTTTGCTTGAAAAAGTCTTCTAAGTGTTGATTTTTGAAACTATACAAATATTCCTCTAAAATCAGCCGAAATACGAATTCTGATTTACTCACCTGTTATCAGGAGAGACCTCAGTGCTGCATCTTTCAGCCCAGTACTGGTCCTGAAAAGTAATTTTAACCGTACTTACCAGTAACTTGAATTTCCTTCCATAGGCTAACATTGACTGGTTTCACTTGGAAATTCTTCTAAGTGTGGAGTTTTGGAACTTTAAAATATTCCTCTAAAATCAGCCGAAATACGAATTCCGATTTACTCACCTGTTATCAGGAGAGACCTCAGTGCTGCATCTTTCAGCCCAGTACTGGTCCTGAAAAGTAATTTTAACCGTACTTACCGGTAACTTGAATTTCCTTCCATAGGCTAACATTGACTGGTTTCACTTGGAAATTCTTCTAAGTGTGGAGTTTTGGAACTTTAAAATATTCCTCTAAAATCAGCCGAAATACGAATTCCGATTTACTCACCTGTTATCAGGAGAGACCTCAGTGCTGCATCTTTCAGCCCAGTACTGATCCTGAAAAGTAATTTTAACCGTACTTACCGGTAACTTGAATTTCCTTCATAGGCTAACATTGACTGGTTTCACTTGGAAATTCTTCTAAGTGTGGAGTTTTGGAACTTTAAAATATTCCTCTAAAATCAGCCGAAATACGAATTCCGATTTACTCACCTGTTATCAGGAGAGACCTCAGTGCTGCATCTTTCAGCCCAGTACTGATCCTCAAAAGTAATTTTAACCGTACTTACCGGTAACTTGAATTTCCTTCATAGGCTAACATTGACTGGTTTCACTTGGAAATTCTTCTAAGTGTGGAGTTTTGGAACTTTAAAATATTCCTCTAAAATCAGCCGAAATACGAATTCCGATTTACTCACCTGTTATCAGGAGAGACCTCAGTGCTGCATCTTTCAGCCCAGTACTGGTCCTGAAAAGTAATTTTAACCGTACTTACCGGTAACTTGAATTTCCTTCATAGGCTAACATTGACTGGTTTCACTTGGAAATTCTTCTAAGTGTGGAGTTTTGGAACTTTAAAATATTCCTCTAAAATCAGCCGAAATACGAATTCCGATTTACTCACCTGTTATCAGGAGAGGCCTCGGTGCTGCCTCTTTCAGCCCAGTACTGATCCTCAAAAGTAATTTTAACCGTACTTACCGGTAACTTGAATTTCCTTCCATAGGCTAACATTGACTGGTTTCACTTGGAAATTCTTCTAAGTGTGGAGTTTTGGAACTATACAAATATTCCTCTAAAATCAGCCGAAATACGAATTCTGATTTACTCACCTGTTATCAGGAGAGACCTCAGTGCTGCATCTTTCAGCCCAGTACTGGTCCTGAAAAGTAATTTTAACCGTACTTACCAGTAACTTGAATTTCCTTCCATAGGCTAACATTGACTGGTTTCACTTGGAAATTCTTCTAAGTGTGGAGTTTTGGAACTTTAAAATATTCCTCTAAAATCAGCCGAAATACGAATTCCGATTTACTCACCTGTTATCAGGAGAGACCTCAGTGCTGCATCTTTCAGCCCAGTACTGATCCTCAAAAGTAATTTTAACCGTACTTACCGGTAACTTGAATTTCCTTCATAGGCTAACATTGACTGGTTTCACTTGGAAATTCTTCTAAGTGTGGAGTTTTGGAACTTTAAAATATTCCTCTAAAATCAGCCGAAATACGAATTCCGATTTACTCACCTGTTATCAGGAGAGACCTCAGTGCTGCATCTTTCAGCCCAGTACTGATCCTCAAAAGTAATTTTAACCGTACTTACCAGTAACTTGAATTTCCTTCCATAGGCTATCATTGCCTGGTTTTCACTTGGAAATGTCTTCTAAGTGTGGAGTTTTGAAACTATACAAATATTCCTCTAAAATCAGCCGAAATACGAATTCCGATTTACTCACCTGTTATCAGGAGAGACCTCAGTGCTGCATCTTTCAGCCCAGTACTGGTCCTGAAAAGTAATTTTAACCGTACTTACCAGTAACTTGAATTTCCTTCCATAGGCTAACATTGACTGGTTTCACTTGGAAATTCTTCTAAGTGTGGAGTTTTGGAACTTTAAAATATTCCTCTAAAATCAGCCGAAATACGAATTCCGATTTACTCACCTGTTATCAGGAGAGACCTCAGTGCTGCATCTTTCAGCCCAGTACTGATCCTGAAAAGTAATTTTAACCGTACTTACCGGTAACTTGAATTTCCTTCATAGGCTAACATTGACTGGTTTCACTTGGAAATTCTTCTAAGTGTGGAGTTTTGGAACTTTAAAATATTCCTCTAAAATCAGCCGAAATACAAATTCCGATTTACTCACCTGTTATCAGGAGAGACCTCAGTGCTGCATCTTTCCAGCCCAGTACTGGTCCTGAAAAGTAATTTTAACCGTACTTACCGGTAACTTGAATTTCCTTCATAGGCTAACATTGACTGGTTTCACTTGGAAATTCTTCTAAGTGTGGAGTTTTGGAACTTTAAAATGTTCCTCTAAAATCAGCCGAAATACGAATTCCGATTTACTCACCTGTTATCAGGAGAGACCTCAGTGCTGCATCTTTCAGCCCAGTACTGATCCTCAAAAGTAATTTTAACCGTACTTACCAGTAACTTGAATTTCCTTCCATAGGATATCATTGCCTGCTTTTGCTGAAAAGTTTTCTAAGTGTTGAGTTTTGAAACATACAAATATTCCTCTAAAATCAGCCGAAATTCGAATTCTGATTTACTCACCTGTTATCAGGAGAGACTCAGTGCTGCATCTTTCAGCCCAGTACTGGTCCTCAAAAGTAATTTTAACCGTACTTACCAGTAACTTGAATTTCCTTCCATAGGCTAACATTGACTGGTTTCACTTGGAAATTCTTCGAAGTGTGGAGTTTTGGAACTTTACAAATATTCCTCTAAAATCAGCCGAAATACGAATTCCGATTTACTCACCTGTTATCAGAGAGACCTCAGTGCTGCATCTTCAGCCCAGTACTGATCCTGAAAAGTAATTTTAACCGTACTTACCGGTAACTTGAATTTCCTTCATAGGCTAACATTGACTGGTTTCACTTGGAAATTCTTCTAAGTGTGGAGTTTTGGAACTTTAAAATATTCCTCTAAAATCAGCCGAAATACGAATTCCGATTTACTCACCTGTTATCAGGAGAGACCTCAGTGCTGCATCTTTCAGCCCAGTACTGGTCCTGAAAAGTAATTTTAACCGTACTTACCAGTAACTTGAATTTCCTTCATAGGCTATCATTGACTGCTTTTCACTTGGAAATTCTTCTAAGTGTGGAGTTTTTGGAACTTTAAAATATTCCTCTAAAATCAGCCGAAATGCGAATTCCGATTTACTCACCTGTTATCAGGAGAGACCTCAGTGCTGCCTCTTTCAGCCCAGTACTGATCCTCAAAAGTAATTTTAACCGTATTTTACCAGTAACTTGAATTTCCTTCATAGGCTAACATTGACTGGTTTCACTTGGAAATTCTTCTAAGTGTGGAGTTTTGGAACTTTAAAATATTCCTCTAAAATCAGCCGAAATACAAATTCCGATTTACTCACCTGTTATCAGGAGAGACCTCAGTGCTGCATCTTTCAGCCCAGTACTGGTCCTGAAAAGTAATTTTAACCGTACTTACCGAGTAACTTGAATTTCCTTCATAGGCTAACATTGACTGGCTTTCACTTGGAAATTTTCTAAGTGTGGAGTTTTCGGAACTTTAAAATGTTCCTCTAAAATCAGCCGAAATCCAAATTCCGATTTACTCACCTGTTATCAGGAGAGGACTCAGTGCTGCATCTTTCAGCCCAGTACTGATCCTCGAAAGTAATTTTAACCGTACTTACCAGTAACTTGAATTTCCTTCCATAGGATATCATTGCCTGCTTTTTGCTGAAAAGTTTCTAAGTGTTGATTTTGAAACATACAAATATTCTCTAAAATCAGCCGAAATTCGAATTCTGATTTACTCACCTGTTATCAGGAGAGACTCAGTGCTGCATCTTTCAGCCCAGTACTGGTCCTGAAAAGTAATTTTAACCGTACTTACCAGTAACTTGAATTTCCTTCCATAGGCTAACATTGACTGGTTTCGCTGGAAATTCTTCAAGTGTGGAGTTTTGGAACTTTACAAATATTCCTCTAAAATCAGCCGAAATTCGAATTCCGATTTACTCACCTGTTATCAGAGAGACCTCAGTGCTGCATCTTTCAGCCCAGTACTGATCCTGAAAAGTAATTTTAACCGTACTTACCAGTAACTTGAATTTCCTTCATAGGCTAACATTGACTGGTTTCACTTGGAAATTCTTCTAAGTGTGGAGTTTTGGAACTTTAAAATATTCCTCTAAAATCAGCCGAAATACAAATTCCGATTTACTCACCTGTTATCAGGAGAGACCTCAGTGTGCTGCATCTTTCAGCCCAGTACTGGTCCTGAAAAGTAATTTTAACCGTACTTACCGGTAACTGAATTTCTTCATAGGCTAAGCATTGACTGGTTTCACTTGGAAATTCTTCTAAGTGTGGAGTTTTGGAACTTTAAAATGTTCCTCTAAAATCAGCCGAAATACGAATTCCGATTTACTCACCTGTTATCAGGAGAGACCTCAGTGCTGCATCTTTCAGCCCAGTACTGATCCTGAAAAGTAATTTTAACCGTACTTACCGGTAACTTGAATTTCCTTCATAGGCTAACATTGACTGGTTTCACTTGGAAATTCTTCTAAGTGTGGAGTTTTGGAACTTTAAAATATTCCTCTAAAATCAGCCGAAATACAAATTCCGATTTACTCACCTGTTATCAGGAGAGACCTCAGTGCTGCCTCTTTCAGCCCAGTACTGATCCTCAAAAGTAATTTTAACCGTACTTACCGGTAACTTGAATTTCCTTCATAGGCTAACATTGACTGGTTTCACTTGGAAATTCTTCTAAGTGTGGAGTTTTGGAACTTTAAAATATTCCTCTAAAATCAGCCGAAATACAAATTCCGATTTACTCACCTGTTATCAGGAGAGACCTCAGTGCTGCATCTTTCAGCCCAGTACTGGTCCTGAAAAGTAATTTTAACCGTACTTACCGGTAACTTGAATTTCCTTCATAGGCTAACATTGACTGGTTTCACTTGGAAATTCTTCTAAGTGTGGAGTTTTGGAACTTTAAAATGTTCCTCTAAAATCAGCCGAAATACGAATTCCGATTTACTCACCTGTTATCAGGAGAGACCTCAGTGCTGCATCTTTCAGCCCAGTACTGATCCTCAAAAGTAATTTTAACCGTACTTACCAGTAACTTGAATTTCCTTCCATAGGATATCATTGCCTGCTTTTTGCTGAAAAAGTTTCTAAGTGTTGATTTTTGAAACATACAAATATTCCTCTAAAATCAGCCGAAATTCGAATTCTGATTTACTCACCTGTTATCAGGAGAGACCTCAGTGCTGCATCTTTCAGCCCAGTACTGGTCCTGAAAAGTAATTTTAACCGTACTTACCAGTAACTTGAATTTCCTTCCATAGGCTAACATTGACTGGTTTCACTTGGAAATTCTTCGAAGTGTGGAGTTTTGGAACTTTAAAATATTCCTCTAAAATCAGCCGAAATACGAATTCCGATTTACTCACCTGTTATCAGGAGAGACCTCAGTGCTGCATCTTTCAGCCCAGTACTGATCCTCAAAAGTAATTTTAACCGTACTTACCGGTAACTTGAATTTCCTTCATAAGCTAACATTGACTGGTTTCACTTGGAAATTCTTCTAAGTGTGGAGTTTTGGAACTTTAAAATATTCCTCTAAAATCAGCCGAAATACGAATTCCGATTTACTCACCTGTTATCAGGAGAGACCTCAGTGCTGCATCTTTCAGCCCAGTACTGATCCTCAAAAGTAATTTTAACCGTACTTACCAGTAACTTGAATTTCCTTCCATAGGATATCATTGCCTGCTTTTTGCTGAAAAAGTTTCTAAGTGTTGATTTTTCAAACATACAAATATTCCTCTAAAATCAGCCGAAATTCAAATTCTGATTTACTCACCTGTTATCAGGAGAGACCTCAGTGCTGCATCTTTCAGCCCAGTACTGGTCCTGAAAAGTAATTTTAACCGTACTTACCAGTAACTTGAATTTCCTTCCATAGGCTAACATTGACTGGTTTCACTTGGAAATTCTTCGAAGTGTGGAGTTTTGGAACTTTAAAATATTCCTCTAAAATCAGCCGAAATACGAATTCCGATTTACTCACCTGTTATCAGGAGAGACCTCAGTGCTGCATCTTTCAGCCCAGTACTGATCCTGAAAAGTAATTTTAACCGTACTTACCGGTAACTTGAATTTCCTTCATAGGCTAACATTGACTGGTTTCACTTGGAAATTCTTCTAAGTGTGGAGTTTTGGAACTTTAAAATATTCCTCTAAAATCAGCCGAAATACAAATTCCGATTTACTCACCTGTTATCAGGAGAGACCTCAGTGCTGCATCTTTCAGCCCAGTACTGGTCCTGAAAAGTAATTTTAACCGTACTTACCGGTAACTTGAATTTCCTTCATAGGCTAACATTGACTGGTTTCACTTGGAAATTCTTCTAAGTGTGGAGTTTTGGAACTTTAAAATGTTCCTCTAAAATCAGCCGAAATACGAACTTCGATTTACTCACCTGTTATCAGGAGAGACCTCAGTGCTGCATCTTTCAGCCCAGTACTGATCCTCAAAAGTAATTTTAACCGTACTTACCAGTAACTTGAATTTCCTTCCATAGGATATCATTGCCTGCTTTTTGCTGAAAAAGTTTCTAAGTGTTGATTTTTGAAACATACAAATATTCCTCTAAAATCAGCCGAAATTCGAATTCTGATTTACTCACCTGTTATCAGGAGAGACCTCAGTGCTGCATCTTTCAGCCCAGTACTGGTCCTGAAAAGTAATTTTAACCGTACTTACCAGTAACTTGAATTTCCTTCCATAGGCTAACATTGACTGGTTTCACTTGGAAATTCTTCGAAGTGTGGAGTTTTGGAACTTTAAAATATTCCTCTAAAATCAGCCGAAATACGAATTCCGATTTACTCACCTGTTATCAGGAGAGACCTCAGTGCTGCATCTTTCAGCCCAGTACTGATCCTGAAAAGTAATTTTAACCGTACTTACCGGTAACTTGAATTTCCTTCATAGGCTAACATTGACTGGTTTCACTTGGAAATTCTTCTAAGTGTGGAGTTTTGGAACTTTAAAATATTCCTCTAAAATCAGCCGAAATACAAATTCCGATTTACTCACCTGTTATCAGGAGAGACCTCAGTGCTGCATCTTTCAGCCCAGTACTGGTCCTGAAAAGTAATTTTAACCGTACTTACCGGTAACTTGAATTTCCTTCATAGGCTAACATTGACTGGTTTCACTTGGAAATTCTTCTAAGTGTGGAGTTTTGGAACTTTAAAATATTCCTCTAAAATCAGCCGAAATACGAATTCCGATTTACTCACCTGTTATCAGGAGAGACCTCAGTGCTGCCTCTTTCAGCCCAGTACTGATCCTCAAAAGTAATTTTAACCGTACTTACCGGTAACTTGAATTTCCTTCATAGGCTAACATTGACTGGTTTCACTTGGAAATTCTTCTAAGTGTGGAGTTTTGGAACTTTAAAATATTCCTCTAAAATCAGCCGAAATACAAATTCCGATTTACTCACCTGTTATCAGGAGAGACCTCAGTGCTGCATCTTTCAGCCCAGTACTGGTCCTGAAAAGTAATTTTAACCGTACTTACCGGTAACTTGAATTTCCTTCATAGGCTAACATTGACTGGTTTCACTTGGAAATTCTTCTAAGTGTGGAGTTTTGGAACTTTAAAATGTTCCTCTAAAATCAGCCGAAATACGAATTCCGATTTACTCACCTGTTATCAGGAGAGACCTCAGTGCTGCATCTTTCAGCCCAGTACTGATCCTCAAAAGTAATTTTAACCGTACTTACCAGTAACTTGAATTTCCTTCCATAGGATATCATTGCCTGCTTTTTGCTGAAAAAGTTTCTAAGTGTTGATTTTTGAAACATACAAATATTCCTCTAAAATCAGCCGAAATTCGAATTCTGATTTACTCACCTGTTATCAGGAGAGACCTCAGTGCTGCATCTTTCAGCCCAGTACTGGTCCTGAAAAGTAATTTTAACCGTACTTACCAGTAACTTGAATTTCCTTCCATAGGCTAACATTGACTGGTTTCACTTGGAAATTCTTCGAAGTGTGGAGTTTTGGAACTTTAAAATATTCCTCTAAAATCAGCCGAAATACGAATTCCGATTTACTCACCTGTTATCAGGAGAGACCTCAGTGCTGCATCTTTCAGCCCAGTACTGATCCTGAAAAGTAATTTTAACCGTACTTACCGGTAACTTGAATTTCCTTCATAGGCTAACATTGACTGGTTTCACTTGGAAATTCTTCTAAGTGTGGAGTTTTGGAACTTTAAAATATTCCTCTAAAATCAGCCGAAATACAAATTCCGATTTACTCACCTGTTATCAGGAGAGACCTCAGTGCTGCATCTTTCAGCCCAGTACTGGTCCTGAAAAGTAATTTTAACCGTACTTACCGGTAACTTGAATTTCCTTCATAGGCTAACATTGACTGGTTTCACTTGGAAATTCTTCGAAGTGTGGAGTTTTGGAACTTTAAAATATTCCTCTAAAATCAGCCGAAATACAAATTCCGATTTACTCACCTGTTATCAGGAGAGACCTCAGTGCTGCCTCTTTCAGCCCAGTACTGATCCTCAAAAGTAATTTTAACCGTACTTACCGGTAACTTGAATTTCCTTCATAGGCTAACATTGACTGGTTTCACTTGGAAATTCTTCTAAGTGTGGAGTTTTGGAACTTTAAAATATTCCTCTAAAATCAGCCGAAATACAAATTCCGATTTACTCACCTGTTATCAGGAGAGACCTCAGTGCTGCATCTTTCAGCCCAGTACTGGTCCTGAAAAGTAATTTTAACCGTACTTACCGGTAACTTGAATTTCCTTCATAGGCTAACATTGACTGGTTTCACTTGGAAATTCTTCTAAGTGTGGAGTTTTGGAACTTTAAAATGTTCCTCTAAAATCAGCCGAAATACGAATTCCGATTTACTCACCTGTTATCAGGAGAGACCTCAGTGCTGCATCTTTCAGCCCAGTACTGATCCTCAAAAGTAATTTTAACCGTACTTACCAGTAACTTGAATTTCCTTCCATAGGATATCATTGCCTGCTTTTTGCTGAAAAAGTTTCTAAGTGTTGATTTTTGAAACATACAAATATTCCTCTAAAATCAGCCGAAATTCGAATTCTGATTTACTCACCTGTTATCAGGAGAGACCTCAGTGCTGCATCTTTCAGCCCAGTACTGGTCCTGAAAAGTAATTTTAACCGTACTTACCAGTAACTTGAATTTCCTTCCATAGGCTAACATTGACTGGTTTCACTTGGAAATTCTTCGAAGTGTGGAGTTTTGGAACTTTAAAATATTCCTCTAAAATCAGCCGAAATACGAATTCCGATTTACTCAGCTGTTATCAGGAGAGACCTCAGTGCTGCATCTTTCAGCCCAGTACTGATCCTCAAAAGTAATTTTAACCGTACTTACCAGTAACTTGAATTTCCTTCCATAGGATATCATTGCCTGCTTTTTGCTGAAAAAGTTTCTAAGTGTTGATTTTTGAAACATACAAATATTCCTCTAAAATCAGCCGAAATTCGAATTCTGATTTACTCACCTGTTATCAGGAGAGACCTCAGTGCTGCATCTTTCAGCCCAGTACTGGTCCTGAAAAGTAATTTTAACCGTACTTACCAGTAACTTGAATTTCCTTCCATAGGCTAACATTGACTGGTTTCACTTGGAAATTCTTCGAAGTGTGGAGTTTTGGAACTTTAAAATATTCCTCTAAAATCAGCCGAAATACGAATTCCGATTTACTCACCTGTTATCAGGAGAGACCTCAGTGCTGCATCTTTCAGCCCAGTACTGATCCTCAAAAGTAATTTTAACCGTACTTACCGGTAACTTGAATTTCCTTCCATAAGCTAACATTGACTGGTTTCACTTGGAAATTCTTCTAAGTGTGGAGTTTTGGAACTTTAAAATATTCCTCTAAAATCAGCCGAAATACGAATTCCGATTTACTCACCTGTTATCAGGAGAGACCTCAGTGCTGCATCTTTCAGCCCAGTACTGATCCTCAAAAGTAATTTTAACCGTACTTACCAGTAACTTGAATTTCCTTCCATAGGATATCATTGCCTGCTTTTTGCTGAAAAAGTTTCTAAGTGTTGATTTTTCAAACATACAAATATTCCTCTAAAATCAGCCGAAATTCAAATTCTGATTTACTCACCTGTTATCAGGAGAGACCTCAGTGCTGCATCTTTCAGCCCAGTACTGGTCCTGAAAAGTAATTTTAACCGTACTTACCAGTAACTTGAATTTCCTTCCATAGGCTAACATTGACTGGTTTCACTTGGAAATTCTTCGAAGTGTGGAGTTTTGGAACTTTAAAATATTCCTCTAAAATCAGCCGAAATACGAATTCCGATTTACTCACCTGTTATCAGGAGAGACCTCAGTGCTGCATCTTTCAGCCCAGTACTGATCCTGAAAAGTAATTTTAACCGTACTTACCGGTAACTTGAATTTCCTTCATAGGCTAACATTGACTGGTTTCACTTGGAAATTCTTCTAAGTGTGGAGTTTTGGAACTTTAAAATATTCCTCTAAAATCAGCCGAAATACAAATTCCGATTTACTCACCTGTTATCAGGAGAGACCTCAGTGCTGCATCTTTCAGCCCAGTACTGGTCCTGAAAAGTAATTTTAACCGTACTTACCGGTAACTTGAATTTCCTTCATAGGCTAACATTGACTGGTTTCACTTGGAAATTCTTCTAAGTGTGGAGTTTTGGAACTTTAAAATGTTCCTCTAAAATCAGCCGAAATACGAATTCCGATTTACTCACCTGTTATCAGGAGAGACCTCAGTGCTGCATCTTTCAGCCCAGTACTGATCCTCAAAAGTAATTTTAACCGTACTTACCAGTAACTTGAATTTCCTTCCATAGGATATCATTGCCTGCTTTTTGCTGAAAAAGTTTCTAAGTGTTGATTTTTGAAACATACAAATATTCCTCTAAAATCAGCCGAAATTCGAATTCTGATTTACTCACCTGTTATCAGGAGAGACCTCAGTGCTGCATCTTTCAGCCCAGTACTGGTCCTGAAAAGTAATTTTAACCGTACTTACCAGTAACTTGAATTTCCTTCCATAGGCTAACATTGACTGGTTTCACTTGGAAATTCTTCGAAGTGTGGAGTTTTGGAACTTTAAAATATTCCTCTAAAATCAGCCGAAATACGAATTCCGATTTACTCAGCTGTTATCAGGAGAGACCTCAGTGCTGCATCTTTCAGCCCAGTACTGATCCTCAAAAGTAATTTTAACCGTACTTACCGGTAACTTGAATTTCCTTCATAAGCTAACATTGACTGGTTTCACTTGGAAATTCTTCTAAGTGTGGAGTTTTGGAACTTTAAAATATTCCTCTAAAATCAGCCGAAATACGAATTCCGATTTACTCACCTGTTATCAGGAGAGACCTCAGTGCTGCATCTTTCAGCCCAGTACTGATCCTCAAAAGTAATTTTAACCGTACTTACCAGTAACTTGAATTTCCTTCCATAGGATATCATTGCCTGCTTTTTGCTGAAAAAGTTTCTAAGTGTTGATTTTTGAAACATACAAATATTCCTCTAAAATCAGCCGAAATTCAAATTCTGATTTACTCACCTGTTATCAGGAGAGACCTCAGTGCTGCATCTTTCAGCCCAGTACTGGTCCTGAAAAGTAATTTTAACCGTACTTACCAGTAACTTGAATTTCCTTCCATAGGCTAACATTGACTGGTTTCACTTGGAAATTCTTCGAAGTGTGGAGTTTTGGAACTTTAAAATATTCCTCTAAAATCAGCCGAAATACGAATTCCGATTTACTCAGCTGTTATCAGGAGAGACCTCAGTGCTGCATCTTTCAGCCCAGTACTGATCCTCAAAAGTAATTTTAACCGTACTTACCGGTAACTTGAATTTCCTTCATAAGCTAACATTGACTGGTTTCACTTGGAAATTCTTCTAAGTGTGGAGTTTTGGAACTTTAAAATATTCCTCTAAAATCAGCCGAAATACGAATTCCGATTTACTCACCTGTTATCAGGAGAGACCTCAGTGCTGCATCTTTCAGCCCAGTACTGATCCTCAAAAGTAATTTTAACCGTACTTACCAGTAACTTGAATTTCCTTCCATAGGATATCATTGCCTGCTTTTTGCTGAAAAAGTTTCTAAGTGTTGATTTTTCAAACATACAAATATTCCTCTAAAATCAGCCGAAATTCAAATTCTGATTTACTCACCTGTTATCAGGAGAGACCTCAGTGCTGCATCTTTCAGCCCAGTACTGGTCCTGAAAAGTAATTTTAACCGTACTTACCAGTAACTTGAATTTCCTTCCATAGGCTAACATTGACTGGTTTCACTTGGAAATTCTTCGAAGTGTGGAGTTTTGGAACTTTAAAATATTCCTCTAAAATCAGCCGAAATACGAATTCCGATTTACTCACCTGTTATCAGGAGAGACCTCAGTGCTGCATCTTTCAGCCCAGTACTGATCCTGAAAAGTAATTTTAACCGTACTTACCGGTAACTTGAATTTCCTTCATAGGCTAACATTGACTGGTTTCACTTGGAAATTCTTCTAAGTGTGGAGTTTTGGAACTTTAAAATATTCCTCTAAAATCAGCCGAAATACAAATTCCGATTTACTCACCTGTTATCAGGAGAGACCTCAGTGCTGCATCTTTCAGCCCAGTACTGGTCCTGAAAAGTAATTTTAACCGTACTTACCGGTAACTTGAATTTCCTTCATAGGCTAACATTGACTGGTTTCACTTGGAAATTCTTCTAAGTGTGGAGTTTTGGAACTTTAAAATGTTCCTCTAAAATCAGCCGAAATACGAATTCCGATTTACTCACCTGTTATCAGGAGAGACCTCAGTGCTGCATCTTTCAGCCCAGTACTGATCCTCAAAAGTAATTTTAACCGTACTTACCAGTAACTTGAATTTCCTTCCATAGGATATCATTGCCTGCTTTTTGCTGAAAAAGTTTCTAAGTGTTGATTTTTGAAACATACAAATATTCCTCTAAAATCAGCCGAAATTCGAATTCTGATTTACTCACCTGTTATCAGGAGAGACCTCAGTGCTGCATCTTTCAGCCCAGTACTGGTCCTGAAAAGTAATTTTAACCGTACTTACCAGTAACTTGAATTTCCTTCCATAGGCTAACATTGACTGGTTTCACTTGGAAATTCTTCGAAGTGTGGAGTTTTGGAACTTTAAAATATTCCTCTAAAATCAGCCGAAATACGAATTCCGATTTACTCACCTGTTATCAGGAGAGACCTCAGTGCTGCATCTTTCAGCCCAGTACTGATCCTCAAAAGTAGTTTTAACCGTACTTACCGGTAACTTGAATTTCCTTCATAAGCTAACATTGACTGGTTTCACTTGGAAATTCTTCTAAGTGTGGAGTTTTGGAACTTTAAAATATTCCTCTAAAATCAGCCGAAATACGAATTCCGATTTACTCACCTGTTATCAGGAGAGACCTCAGTGCTGCATCTTTCAGCCCAGTACTGATCCTCAAAAGTAATTTTAACCGTACTTACCAGTAACTTGAATTTCCTTCCATAGGATATCATTGCCTGCTTTTTGCTGAAAAAGTTTCTAAGTGTTGATTTTTCAAACATACAAATATTCCTCTAAAATCAGCCGAAATTCAAATTCTGATTTACTCACCTGTTATCAGGAGAGACCTCAGTGCTGCATCTTTCAGCCCAGTACTGGTCCTGAAAAGTAATTTTAACCGTACTTACCAGTAACTTGAATTTCCTTCCATAGGCTAACATTGACTGGTTTCACTTGGAAATTCTTCGAAGTGTGGAGTTTTGGAACTTTAAAATATTCCTCTAAAATCAGCCGAAATACGAATTCCGATTTACTCACCTGTTATCAGGAGAGACCTCAGTGCTGCATCTTTCAGCCCAGTACTGATCCTGAAAAGTAATTTTAACCGTACTTACCGGTAACTTGAATTTCCTTCATAGGCTAACATTGACTGGTTTCACTTGGAAATTCTTCTAAGTGTGGAGTTTTGGAACTTTAAAATATTCCTCTAAAATCAGCCGAAATACAAATTCCGATTTACTCACCTGTTATCAGGAGAGACCTCAGTGCTGCATCTTTCAGCCCAGTACTGGTCCTGAAAAGTAATTTTAACCGTACTTACCGGTAACTTGAATTTCCTTCATAGGCTAACATTGACTGGTTTCACTTGGAAATTCTTCTAAGTGTGGAGTTTTGGAACTTTAAAATGTTCCTCTAAAATCAGCCGAAATACGAATTCCGATTTACTCACCTGTTATCAGGAGAGACCTCAGTGCTGCATCTTTCAGCCCAGTACTGATCCTCAAAAGTAATTTTAACCGTACTTACCAGTAACTTGAATTTCCTTCCGTAGGATATCATTGCCTGCTTTTGCTGAAAAAGTTTCTAAGTGTTGATTTTGAAACATACAAATATTCCTCTAAAATCAGCCGAAATTCGAATTCTGATTTACTCACCTGTTATCAGGAGAGACCTCAGTGCTGCATCTTTCAGCCCAGTACTGGTCCTGAAAAGTAATTTTAACCGTACTTACCAGTAACTTGAATTTCCTTCCATAGGCTAACATTGACTGGTTTCACTTGGAAATTCTTCGAAGTGTGGAGTTTTGGAACTTTAAAATATTCCTCTAAAATCAGCCGAAATACGAATTCCGATTTACTCAGCTGTTATCAGGAGAGACCTCAGTGCTGCATCTTTCAGCCCAGTACTGATCCTCAAAAGTAATTTTAACCGTACTTACCGGTAACTTGAATTTCCTTCATAAGCTAACATTGACTGGTTTCACTTGGAAATTCTTCTAAGTGTGGAGTTTTGGAACTTTAAAATATTCCTCTAAAATCAGCCGAAATACGAATTCCGATTTACTCACCTGTTATCAGGAGAGACCTCAGTGCTGCATCTTTCAGCCCAGTACTGATCCTCAAAAGTAATTTTAACCGTACTTACCAGTAACTTGAATTTCCTTCCATAGGATATCATTGCCTGCTTTTTGCTGAAAAAGTTTCTAAGTGTTGATTTTTGAAACATACAAATATTCCTCTAAAATCAGCCGAAATTCAAATTCTGATTTACTCACCTGTTATCAGGAGAGACCTCAGTGCTGCATCTTTCAGCCCAGTACTGGTCCTGAAAAGTAATTTTAACCGTACTTACCAGTAACTTGAATTTCCTTCCATAGGCTAACATTGACTGGTTTCACTTGGAAATTCTTCGAAGTGTGGAGTTTTGGAACTTTAAAATATTCCTCTAAAATCAGCCGAAATACGAATTCCGATTTACTCAGCTGTTATCAGGAGAGACCTCAGTGCTGCATCTTTCAGCCCAGTACTGATCCTCAAAAGTAATTTTAACCGTACTTACCGGTAACTTGAATTTCCTTCATAAGCTAACATTGACTGGTTTCACTTGGAAATTCTTCTAAGTGTGGAGTTTTGGAACTTTAAAATATTCCTCTAAAATCAGCCGAAATACGAATTCCGATTTACTCACCTGTTATCAGGAGAGACCTCAGTGCTGCATCTTTCAGCCCAGTACTGATCCTCAAAAGTAATTTTAACCGTACTTACCAGTAACTTGAATTTCCTTCCATAGGATATCATTGCCTGCTTTTTGCTGAAAAAGTTTCTAAGTGTTGATTTTTGAAACATACAAATATTCCTCTAAAATCAGCCGAAATTCGAATTCTGATTTACTCACCTGTTATCAGGAGAGACCTCAGTGCTGCATCTTTCAGCCCAGTACTGGTCCTGAAAAGTAATTTTAACCGTACTTACCAGTAACTTGAATTTCCTTCCATAGGCTAACATTGACTGGTTTCACTTGGAAATTCTTCGAAGTGTGGAGTTTTGGAACTTTAAAATATTCCTCTAAAATCAGCCGAAATACGAATTCCGATTTACTCACCTGTTATCAGGAGAGACCTCAGTGCTGCATCTTTCAGCCCAGTACTGATCCTCAAAAGTAATTTTAACCGTACTTACCGGTAACTTGAATTTCCTTCATAAGCTAACATTGACTGGTTTCACTTGGAAATTCTTCTAAGTGTGGAGTTTTGGAACTTTAAAATATTCCTCTAAAATCAGCCGAAATACGAATTCCGATTTACTCACCTGTTATCAGGAGAGACCTCAGTGCTGCATCTTTCAGCCCAGTACTGATCCTCAAAAGTAATTTTAACCGTACTTACCAGTAACTTGAATTTCCTTCCATAGGATATCATTGCCTGCTTTTTGCTGAAAAAGTTTCTAAGTGTTGATTTTTCAAACATACAAATATTCCTCTAAAATCAGCCGAAATTCAAATTCTGATTTACTCACCTGTTATCAGGAGAGACCTCAGTGCTGCATCTTTCAGCCCAGTACTGGTCCTGAAAAGTAATTTTAACCGTACTTACCAGTAACTTGAATTTCCTTCCATAGGCTAACATTGACTGGTTTCACTTGGAAATTCTTCTAAGTGTGGAGTTTTGGAACTTTAAAATATTCCTCTAAAATCAGCCGAAATACGAATTCCGATTTACTCACCTGTTATCAGGAGAGACCTCAGTGCTGCATCTTTCAGCCCAGTACTGATCCTGAAAAGTAATTTTAACCGTACTTACCGGTAACTTGAATTTCCTTCATAGGCTAACATTGACTGGTTTCACTTGGAAATTCTTCTAAGTGTGGAGTTTTGGAACTTTAAAATATTCCTCTAAAATCAGCCGAAATACAAATTCCGATTTACTCACCTGTTATCAGGAGAGACCTCAGTGCTGCATCTTTCAGCCCAGTACTGGTCCTGAAAAGTAATTTTAACCGTACTTACCGGTAACTTGAATTTCCTTCATAGGCTAACATTGACTGGTTTCACTTGGAAATTCTTCTAAGTGTGGAGTTTTGGAACTTTAAAATGTTCCTCTAAAATCAGCCGAAATACGAATTCCGATTTACTCACCTGTTATCAGGAGAGACCTCAGTGCTGCATCTTTCAGCCCAGTACTGATCCTCAAAAGTAATTTTAACCGTACTTACCAGTAACTTGAATTTCCTTCCATAGGATATCATTGCCTGCTTTTTGCTGAAAAAGTTTCTAAGTGTTGATTTTTGAAACATACAAATATTCCTCTAAAATCAGCCGAAATTCGAATTCTGATTTACTCACCTGTTATCAGGAGAGACCTCAGTGCTGCATCTTTCAGCCCAGTACTGGTCCTGAAAAGTAATTTTAACCGTACTTACCAGTAACTTGAATTTCCTTCCATAGGCTAACATTGACTGGTTTCACTTGGAAATTCTTCGAAGTGTGGAGTTTTGGAACTTTAAAATATTCCTCTAAAATCAGCCGAAATACGAATTCCGATTTACTCACCTGTTATCAGGAGAGACCTCAGTGCTGCATCTTTCAGCCCAGTACTGATCCTCAAAAGTAATTTTAACCGTACTTACCGGTAACTTGAATTTCCTTCATAAGCTAACATTGACTGGTTTCACTTGGAAATTCTTCTAAGTGTGGAGTTTTGGAACTTTAAAATATTCCTCTAAAATCAGCCGAAATACAAATTCCGATTTACTCACCTGTTATCAGGAGAGACCTCAGTGCTGCATCTTTCAGCCCAGTACTGGTCCTGAAAAGTAATTTTAACCGTACTTACCGGTAACTTGAATTTCCTTCATAGGCTAACATTGACTGGTTTCACTTGGAAATTCTTCTAAGTGTGGAGTTTTGGAACTTTAAAATGTTCCTCTAAAATCAGCCGAAATACGAATTCCGATTTACTCACCTGTTATCAGGAGAGACCTCAGTGCTGCATCTTTCAGCCCAGTACTGATCCTCAAAAGTAATTTTAACCGTACTTACCAGTAACTTGAATTTCCTTCCATAGGATATCATTGCCTGCTTTTTGCTGAAAAAGTTTCTAAGTGTTGATTTTTGAAACATACAAATATTCCTCTAAAATCAGCCGAAATTCGAATTCTGATTTACTCACCTGTTATCAGGAGAGACCTCAGTGCTGCATCTTTCAGCCCAGTACTGGTCCTGAAAAGTAATTTTAACCGTACTTACCAGTAACTTGAATTTCCTTCCATAGGCTAACATTGACTGGTTTCACTTGGAAATTCTTCTAAGTGTGGAGTTTTGGAACTTTAAAATATTCCTCTAAAATCAGCCGAAATACGAATTCCGATTTACTCACCTGTTATCAGGAGAGACCTCAGTGCTGCATCTTTCAGCCCAGTACTGATCCTGAAAAGTAATTTTAACCGTACTTACCGGTAACTTGAATTTCCTTCATAGGCTAACATTGACTGGTTTCACTTGGAAATTCTTCTAAGTGTGGAGTTTTGGAACTTTAAAATATTCCTCTAAAATCAGCCGAAATACGAATTCCGATTTACTCACCTGTTATCAGGAGAGACCTCAGTGCTGCATCTTTCAGCCCAGTACTGGTCCTGAAAAGTAATTTTAACCGTACTTACCGGTAACTTGAATTTCCTTCATAGGCTAACATTGACTGGTTTCACTTGGAAATTCTTCTAAGTGTGGAGTTTTGGAACTTTAAAATGTTCCTCTAAAATCAGCCGAAATACGAATTCCGATTTACTCACCTGTTATCAGGAGAGACCTCAGTGCTGCATCTTTCAGCCCAGTACTGATCCTCAAAAGTAATTTTAACCGTACTTACCAGTAACTTGAATTTCCTTCCATAGGATATCATTGCCTGCTTTTTGCTGAAAAAGTTTCTAAGTGTTGATTTTTGAAACATACAAATATTCCTCTAAAATCAGCCGAAATTCGAATTCTGATTTACTCACCTGTTATCAGGAGAGACCTCAGTGCTGCATCTTTCAGCCCAGTACTGGTCCTGAAAAGTAATTTTAACCGTACTTACCAGTAACTTGAATTTCCTTCCATAGGCTAACATTGACTGGTTTCACTTGGAAATTCTTCGAAGTGTGGAGTTTTGGAACTTTAAAATATTCCTCTAAAATCAGCCGAAATACGAATTCCGATTTACTCAGCTGTTATCAGGAGAGACCTCAGTGCTGCATCTTTCAGCCCAGTACTGATCCTCAAAAGTAATTTTAACCGTACTTACCGGTAACTTGAATTTCCTTCATAAGCTAACATTGACTGGTTTCACTTGGAAATTCTTCTAAGTGTGGAGTTTTGGAACTTTAAAATATTCCTCTAAAATCAGCCGAAATACGAATTCCGATTTACTCACCTGTTATCAGGAGAGACCTCAGTGCTGCATCTTTCAGCCCAGTACTGATCCTCAAAAGTAATTTTAACCGTACTTACCAGTAACTTGAATTTCCTTCCATAGGATATCATTGCCTGCTTTTTGCTGAAAAAGTTTCTAAGTGTTGATTTTTGAAACATACAAATATTCCTCTAAAATCAGCCGAAATTCGAATTCTGATTTACTCACCTGTTATCAGGAGAGACCTCAGTGCTGCATCTTTCAGCCCAGTACTGGTCCTGAAAAGTAATTTTAACCGTACTTACCAGTAACTTGAATTTCCTTCCATAGGCTAACATTGACTGGTTTCACTTGGAAATTCTTCTAAGTGTGGAGTTTTGGAACTTTAAAATATTCCTCTAAAATCAGCCGAAATACGAATTCCGATTTACTCACCTGTTATCAGGAGAGACCTCAGTGCTGCATCTTTCAGCCCAGTACTGATCCTGAAAAGTAATTTTAACCGTACTTACCGGTAACTTGAATTTCCTTCATAGGCTAACATTGACTGGTTTCACTTGGAAATTCTTCTAAGTGTGGAGTTTTGGAACTTTAAAATGTTCCTCTAAAATCAGCCGAAATACGAATTCCGATTTACTCACCTGTTATCAGGAGAGACCTCAGTGCTGCATCTTTCAGCCCAGTACTGATCCTCAAAAGTAATTTTAACCGTACTTACCAGTAACTTGAATTTCCTTCCATAGGATATCATTGCCTGCTTTTTGCTGAAAAAGTTTCTAAGTGTTGATTTTTGAAACATACAAATATTCCTCTAAAATCAGCCGAAATTCGAATTCTGATTTACTCACCTGTTATCAGGAGAGACCTCAGTGCTGCATCTTTCAGCCCAGTACTGGTCCTGAAAAGTAATTTTAACCGTACTTACCAGTAACTTGAATTTCCTTCCATAGGCTAACATTGACTGGTTTCACTTGGAAATTCTTCGAAGTGTGGAGTTTTGGAACTTTAAAATATTCCTCTAAAATCAGCCGAAATACGAATTCCGATTTACTCAGCTGTTATCAGGAGAGACCTCAGTGCTGCATCTTTCAGCCCAGTACTGATCCTCAAAAGTAATTTTAACCGTACTTACCGGTAACTTGAATTTCCTTCATAAGCTAACATTGACTGGTTTCACTTGGAAATTCTTCTAAGTGTGGAGTTTTGGAACTTTAAAATATTCCTCTAAAATCAGCCGAAATACAAATTCCGATTTACTCACCTGTTATCAGGAGAGACCTCAGTGCTGCATCTTTCAGCCCAGTACTGGTCCTGAAAAGTAATTTTAACCGTACTTACCGGTAACTTGAATTTCCTTCATAGGCTAACATTGACTGGTTTCACTTGGAAATTCTTCTAAGTGTGGAGTTTTGGAACTTTAAAATGTTCCTCTAAAATCAGCCGAAATACGAATTCCGATTTACTCACCTGTTATCAGGAGAGACCTCAGTGCTGCATCTTTCAGCCCAGTACTGATCCTCAAAAGTAATTTTAACCGTACTTACCAGTAACTTGAATTTCCTTCCATAGGATATCATTGCCTGCTTTTTGCTGAAAAGTTTCTAAGTGTTGATTTTTGAAACATACAAATATTCCTCTAAAATCAGCCGAAATTCGAATTCTGATTTACTCACCTGTTATCAGGAGAGACCTCAGTGCTGCATCTTTCAGCCCAGTACTGGTCCTGAAAAGTAATTTTAACCGTACTTACCAGTAACTTGAATTTCCTTCCATGGGCTAACATTGACTGGTTTCACTTGGAAATTCTTCGAAGTGTGGAGTTTTGGAACTTTAAAATATTCCTCTAAAATCAGCCGAAATACGAATTCCGATTTACTCACCTGTTATCAGGAGAGACCTCAGTGCTGCATCTTTCAGCCCAGTACTGATCCTGAAAAGTAATTTTAACCGTACTTACCGGTAACTTGAATTTCCTTCATAGGCTAACATTGACTGGTTTCACTTGGAAATTCTTCTAAGTGTGGAGTTTTGGAACTTTAAAATATTCCTCTAAAATCAGCCGAAATACGAATTCCGATTTACTCACCTGTTATCAGGAGAGACCTCAGTGCTGCATCTTTCAGCCCAGTACTGGTCCTGAAAAGTAATTTTAACCGTACTTACCGGTAACTTGAATTTCCTTCATAGGCTAACATTGACTGGTTTCACTTGGAAATTCTTCTAAGTGTGGAGTTTTGGAACTTTAAAATGTTCCTCTAAAATCAGCCGAAATACGAATTCCGATTTACTCACCTGTTATCAGGAGAGACCTCAGTGCTGCATCTTTCAGCCCAGTACTGATCCTCAAAAGTAATTTTAACCGTACTTACCAGTAACTTGAATTTCCTTCCATAGGATATCATTGCCTGCTTTTTGCTGAAAAAGTTTCTAAGTGTTGATTTTTGAAACATACAAATATTCCTCTAAAATCAGCCGAAATTCGAATTCTGATTTACTCACCTGTTATCAGGAGAGACCTCAGTGCTGCATCTTTCAGCCCAGTACTGGTCCTGAAAAGTAATTTTAACCGTACTTACCAGTAACTTGAATTTCCTTCCATAGGCTAACATTGACTGGTTTCACTTGGAAATTCTTCGAAGTGTGGAGTTTTGGAACTTTAAAATATTCCTCTAAAATCAGCCGAAATACGAATTCCGATTTACTCAGCTGTTATCAGGAGAGACCTCAGTGCTGCATCTTTCAGCCCAGTACTGATCCTCAAAAGTAATTTTAACCGTACTTACCGGTAACTTGAATTTCCTTCATAAGCTAACATTGACTGGTTTCACTTGGAAATTCTTCTAAGTGTGGAGTTTTGGAACTTTAAAATATTCCTCTAAAATCAGCCGAAATACGAATTCCGATTTACTCACCTGTTATCAGGAGAGACCTCAGTGCTGCATCTTTCAGCCCAGTACTGATCCTCAAAAGTAATTTTAACCGTACTTACCAGTAACTTGAATTTCCTTCCATAGGATATCATTGCCTGCTTTTTGCTGAAAAAGTTTCTAAGTGTTGATTTTTCAAACATACAAATATTCCTCTAAAATCAGCCGAAATTCAAATTCTGATTTACTCACCTGTTATCAGGAGAGACCTCAGTGCTGCATCTTTCAGCCCAGTACTGGTCCTGAAAAGTAATTTTAACCGTACTTACCAGTAACTTGAATTTCCTTCCATAGGCTAACATTGACTGGTTTCACTTGGAAATTCTTCGAAGTGTGGAGTTTTGGAACTTTAAAATATTCCTCTAAAATCAGCCGAAATACGAATTCCGATTTACTCACCTGTTATCAGGAGAGACCTCAGTGCTGCATCTTTCAGCCCAGTACTGATCCTGAAAAGTAATTTTAACCGTACTTACCGGTAACTTGAATTTCCTTCATAGGCTAACATTGACTGGTTTCACTTGGAAATTCTTCTAAGTGTGGAGTTTTGGAACTTTAAAATATTCCTCTAAAATCAGCCGAAATACAAATTCCGATTTACTCACCTGTTATCAGGAGAGACCTCAGTGCTGCATCTTTCAGCCCAGTACTGGTCCTGAAAAGTAATTTTAACCGTACTTACCGGTAACTTGAATTTCCTTCATAGGCTAACATTGACTGGTTTCACTTGGAAATTCTTCTAAGTGTGGAGTTTTGGAACTTTAAAATGTTCCTCTAAAATCAGCCGAAATACGAATTCCGATTTACTCACCTGTTATCAGGAGAGACCTCAGTGCTGCATCTTTCAGCCCAGTACTGATCCTCAAAAGTAATTTTAACCGTACTTACCAGTAACTTGAATTTCCTTCCATAGGATATCATTGCCTGCTTTTTGCTGAAAAAGTTTCTAAGTGTTGATTTTTGAAACATACAAATATTCCTCTAAAATCAGCCGAAATTCGAATTCTGATTTACTCACCTGTTATCAGGAGAGACCTCAGTGCTGCATCTTTCAGCCCAGTACTGGTCCTGAAAAGTAATTTTAACCGTACTTACCAGTAACTTGAATTTCCTTCCATAGGCTAACATTGACTGGTTTCACTTGGAAATTCTTCGAAGTGTGGAGTTTTGGAACTTTAAAATATTCCTCTAAAATCAGCCGAAATACGAATTCCGATTTACTCACCTGTTATCAGGAGAGACCTCAGTGCTGCATCTTTCAGCCCAGTACTGATCCTCAAAAGTAATTTTAACCGTACTTACCGGTAACTTGAATTTCCTTCATAAGCTAACATTGACTGGTTTCACTTGGAAATTCTTCTAAGTGTGGAGTTTTGGAACTTTAAAATATTCCTCTAAAATCAGCCGAAATACGAATTCCGATTTACTCACCTGTTATCAGGAGAGACCTCAGTGCTGCATCTTTCAGCCCAGTACTGATCCTCAAAAGTAATTTTAACCGTACTTACCAGTAACTTGAATTTCCTTCCATAGGATATCATTGCCTGCTTTTTGCTGAAAAAGTTTCTAAGTGTTGATTTTTCAAACATACAAATATTCCTCTAAAATCAGCCAAAATTCAAATTCTGATTTACTCACCTGTTATCAGGAGAGACCTCAGTGCTGCATCTTTCAGCCCAGTACTGGTCCTGAAAAGTAATTTTAACCGTACTTACCAGTAACTTGAATTTCCTTCCATAGGCTAACATTGACTGGTTTCACTTGGAAATTCTTCGAAGTGTGGAGTTTTGGAACTTTAAAATATTCCTCTAAAATCAGCCGAAATACGAATTCCGATTTACTCACCTGTTATCAGGAGAGACCTCAGTGCTGCATCTTTCAGCCCAGTACTGATCCTGAAAAGTAATTTTAACCGTACTTACCGGTAACTTGAATTTCCTTCATAGGCTAACATTGACTGGTTTCACTTGGAAATTCTTCTATGTGTGGAGTTTTGGAACTTTAAAATATTCCTCTAAAATCAGCCGAAATACGAATTCCGATTTACTCACCTGTTATCAGGAGAGAACCCAGTGCTGCATCTTTTAGCCCAGTACTGATCCTCAAAAGTAATTTTAACCGTACTTACCAGTAACTTGAATTTCCTTCCATAGGATATCATTGCCTGCTTTTTGCTGAAAAAGTTTCTAAGTGTTGATTTTTGAAACATACAAATATTCCTCTAAAATCAGCCGAAATCCGAATTCTGATTTACTCACCTGTTATCAGGAGAGACCTCAGTGATGCATCTTTCAGCCCAGTACTGGTCCTGAAAAGTAATTTTAACCGTACTTACCAGTAACTTGAATTTCCTTCCATAGGCTAACATTGACTGGTTTCACTTGGAAATTCTTCTAAGTGTGGAGTTTTGGAACTTTAAAATATTCCTCTAAAATCAGCCGAAATACGAATTCCGATTTACTCACCTGTTATCAGGAGAGACCTCAGTGCTGCATCTTTCAGCCCAGTACTGATCCTGAAAAGTAATTTTAACCGTACTTACCAGTAACTTGAATTTCCTTCCATAGGAATCCATTGTCTGGTTTTCAGCAGAAAAGTTTCAAAGTGTCGATTTTCACAAACTACAAATATTCCTAAAAAATCGCCTGTATGACTTAAACGCATTCTTTCAACTGTTTACAGGAGATGCAGCGGTGCTGGATCCAGGATCCAACACTGAGTAAGAAAAAGTAACGATAACAGTTTTTAACTTCTAAGTGAATTTCCTTCCATAGGATAACATTGGTGATTCTATGAGAAAAAGTTTCTAAGTGTGAACTTTTAAAGTACAATAATATTCCTTAAAAATCACGACTGTAACCAAAACGCTTTTACTCAACTGTTTACAGGAGATGTCCCAGGACTGAATCTAGGATCCAGTAATGTGGTTAGAAAAGTAATCCATAAAGTAACTAATTGCATTTAACTAGAAATTCACATTGAGCTGAATGTTGCATTGTGTTTGAAAATGTGTTGCCCATTGCAACAACTGTAACTACTGTACTTAAAAGTCTATTGCCTATGTGCAAAGTAATTAAACTAAAGTAATTCATTCTGAGAAAGTATTTTTTGTAATGTAATGTATAATGTAATTACAATGTAATTTAAAAAATAAAATATGTAAAAAAAAATTGTTTCTAAAAAATTTGGAAATCAGTATGAAAAAAATTTATATAACAATTAATACATTTAAAAATTGTCATTTACAAAACCTTTGAAATTCACTGAAAAAACTGTAGGTTTCAGACATGTTATAGTTACAAATTAGCATTTAAAAAACCTTTGAAATTCACTGGAAAAACCATAGGTTTCAGGGACGTTATAGTTACAAATTAGCATTTAAAAAACCTTTGAAATTCACTGAAAAAACCATAGGTTTTAGGGACAGTTATAGTTAGTTGGACATTGCACTCGTACAAAAACCGTGAAATTCCCCCGTTATAGTTAGTCCAGCTAACTATAACTCGCGCCCCGCAATGCACTGCTGATGACGTCACATATTACATCACTCATGACATGGTCAGTGACATCACTGATGACATCACTGATGACATCTCAAATGACATCACTGATGACATCATCCACGTGATAATCTGATGCACCTCCTCACACCCTAATATAACCTTTGATACACCCACTCTAAATTACAGACTGCCATTCGCAAAACCATAGACACTCCAACACCAATAACTACATACCCACTCACTGATTCTTAGGTCTACGCACACATCCACTCACTCACCCGTACAGTCACTCATACTTACGGTCACTCAGTACAGGACTATCATATGCACTCATACTCCTATATAGACACTCAAACACCGCCACTCATCCATAGAGGTACTCACACACCTAGTCAGTCATGCAAATAATTAAACACACTACCATTTACTCACCTATACAGTTATACACACACCAGCTCACTTACTCATACAAATAGTAGCACATTCTTACGCTCTTATACAATCACTGATACAAGCACACACTCATCCATACAGCCACTATCACAATCACTCACTCTCGCTTATAGCTATTTATATACTCCAACACACATATATACTGCCTTTCACATATGTAGTTACTCACACATGTACCACTGGGACATACATTCACTCACTAACACACTCTTACACACACTTACCCACCCATACAGTCTATCACAGTTGCACTCTTGAAACCATCCACCCAATGAATCACCCACTCACACATCTATGCACAGAGTTGCACACACCCCTCCCACACAAACACTCAGGCACCCATACAGATACTCAGACAAGCATTCAATAACTCATATAGACACTCATGTAGCTATTCACAAACACATGCAGCCACTTACACAGCAACAGACAGACGGATACAGACATTCACCCAGTTTAGTCACTAACCCATGCATTCAGTAAGATACGTTAAATCACTCACTTATAGAGTCAGTCACGCACCTACTAAATCATCCATACAGACACTTACACACCCACTCATTCTTCAATACGTCTTTTCCTATATATATTAAAAATATATAAACTTTACAGAAACACACAGTCACTGGATGATGTCATCAGTGATGTCATTTGAGATGTCATCAGTGATGTCATCAGTGATGTCACTGACCATGTCACGAGTGATGTAATATGTGACGTCATCAGCAGTGCATTGCGGGGCGCGAGTTATAGTTAGCTGGACTAACTATAACGGGGAATTTCACGGGTTTTGTACGAGTGCAATGTCCAACTAACTATAACTGTCCCTAAAACCTATGGTTTTTTCAGTGAATTTCAAAGGTTTTTAAATGCTAATTTGTACCTATAACGTCCTGAAACCTATGGTTTTTCAGTGAATATATATATATATATATATATTCACAGAAAAAACCATAGGTTTTACAGACGTTATAGTTAGAAATTAGCATTTAAAAAACTTTAGAAATTCAGTGAAAAAAACCATAGGTTTTAGGGACGTTATAGTTAGTTGGACATTTCACTCATATAAAACCAGAGAAATTCCACCGTTATAGTTAGTTCAGCTAACTATAACTCGCGCACCCGCAATGCACTGCTCATGACGTCACATATTACATCATTCATGACATGGTCAGTGACATCACTGATGACATCACTTATGACATCTCAAAGGACATCACTGATGACATCACTGATGACATCATCCACATGAAAAACTGATGCATCTCCTCACACTCTAATATAACCTTTAATACACCCACTGTAAAATACAGACAACCATTTTCAAAATCGTTAACACACCAATACCAGTTACTACATACGCACTCACTGATTGCTAGGTCTACACACACATCTACTCATTCATCCATACAATCACTCATACATGCAATCACTCATAAATACAACACTATCATATGCACTCATACACCTATACAGACAATCAAACACCGCCACTCATCCATGCAGTTACTCACACACCTACTTAGTCATGCAAAGAATCTATCACAGTCCCATTTACTCACTTATACAATTATACACACACCACCTCACTTATTCATACAGATACTAACGCATACTTACTCTATTATATAATCAGTGATACAAGCACAGACTCATCTATACAGCCAGTCTCAAAATTACCAACTATCATGTAGAGTCCTTTATATACTTCAACTCTCACATACACTGCCTTTTACATATGTAGTTACTTGGACATGTACCACTGAGACATCCATTCACTCACCAACACACCGATACACACACTCACGCACCCATACACGTGTTTCCACATGCACTGTTGAACCATACATCCAGTGAATCAACCACTCACACATCTATGCACAGAGTCACACACCTCAGACCCACCCACACACACACTCAATCTCCCCCAAAAATACTCAAACAACCAATCAATAACCTATATAGACACTCATATAGCTACTGACCAACCCATGCAGCAGCTTGCACAACAACAGACAGACTGATACAGACATTCACACAGTTTAGTCACTAACCCATGCATTCAGTAAGACACATTTAATCACTCACTTATACAGCCAGTCACCCTCCTACTAAATCCTCTATCCAGACACTTATACACCCACTCATTCTTCAATACACCTAGGAATATATATAAAACATATTTAAAAATTACAGAAACACACAGTCACGGGATGATGTCATCAGTGATGTCATTTGAGATGTCATCAGTGATGTCATCAGTGATGTCACTGACCATGTCATGAATGATGTAATATGTGACGTCATGAGCAGTGCATTGCGGTGCGCGAGTTATAGTTAGCTGAACTAACTATAACGGTGGAATTTCTCTGGTTTTATATGAGTGAAATGTCCAACTAACTATAACGTCCCTAAAACCTATGGTTTTTTTCACTGAATTTCTAAAGTTTTTCAAATGCTAATTTCTAACTATAACGTCTGTAAAACCTATGGTTTTTTCTGTGAATTTCAAAGGTTTTATAAATGCTAATTTCTAACTACAATGTCCCTGAAACCTATATTGTTTTTAAGTAAATTTTAAAAAGACGTGCATACTTTTTGTAGTAAAAAACTAACTGTAACAGTAGTCTGTTATAAGTTATAATTTAACAATGTTTAAAACTTAATTAGCACTAATTAACAATTAAGTGTGGAAAATGTGTGACGCAGCAGCTATGATACCTGACTTCGAACAACAGCGTTCACAGTTCGATTCCCGGCTCCAGCGGCACGTTAGCCCACCACTATGTCACTGTGGGCAACACCTTGCTTAATCTTCCCGACGCCCCCGAGCGCCTGCACACCTTTCCGGGGGAAGCTGTACGCTTTACAAATGCTGGCATTTTTTTAATTTAAAACCATAGTGATGAGAAATATTAGCACGTATTTTTTTTTTTCTATTCTGAATTGATATTTTGTTTATGTCTTCTATTTAGAATTACGGCAATTAATAGATGTTTGTAGTCATGAGAATGGAAATGACACGGTTTGCCGTGTAACAGTTTTTAAGCTCTCCAACGTATGTACATATTAAGGACCTTATACGTGTTAGGATCGAAATCGAAACCTTTACCGCTTCACATTTTGTAACTTTTCACAACACGTGCACAAGTTAAACAGTGAAAATGTGAGCACGTGTCAACTGTAAAACGTGACATCTAAATGGGCGGAGCCGCATCTTCCTTCCATAGACTACTCAATAACCAAAAAGTATATAAACCACACCCGTTGTTTGATTAGTTTCGTTTATGCGAGTTATTTACGCGTGTCCATTCTGTGATGCACGGTCCCTTTTCTAGCGTCGGATTCTTGTTTTGCGGCAACAAAACATATTCCAGAGTTGTAAGTTGTTTGATTATGGCATAGTAGATATTTATAATACGTAGCTATTTGTCAATATTTAAACATTTGTATTTAGAAAAAAGTGTTATTGGTTGTTTTTGCCATTTATATGTAACGTCAGCAGCTTGTTTTCAGAAACAGACAGAATACAGCAAACATTGTTCCTTTTCTGGCTCCTTTGAGATCATATAGTGTGACTTTGTATATTATGATATTGACACTGTACTTGACCTCAGAGGTGTTGGTGACCTGTCGGCGCGAAGACTAAAGATTTATATGTAATGTCAGCAGCTTCTAGTTTATAGTCTATTTCCCCCTTGAGATCATATAGTGTGAGTATGTATATTAAAATATTAACAGTCATTGTGATCTCAGAGGAGTTTGTGACCCGTCGGCACGAAGACTAAAGATTTATATGTAACGTCAGCAACTTCTGGTTCTTACTCTGTTTCCCCCTTGGGATCATATGCTGTGAATATGTATATTAAAATATTAACAGTCATTGTGATCTCAGAGGAGTTTATGACCCGTCGGCGTGAAGACTAAAGATTTATATGTAACGTCAGCAGCTTCTGCTTCTTACTCTGTTTCCCCCTTGGGATCATATAGTGTGAGTATTTATATTGTAATATTCACAGTCATTATGATCTCAGAGGAGTTTATGACCCGTCGGCGCGAAGTTGAAAGATTTCGAAGTCCCGGATAAAAGAAGCTCTGAACATATTCACTGCTGGAAAGTATTTCGTTATTGATCTTGTTTTGTGTTCATGACTTTATTTTCCTTTTCCTTTTTGTGTGCAATCAGTGTCACTCTCTATATTGTAGTAGAGTGTCATATTTTCACACAACAGGAATTGGAGATTTGTCGCCGCCAGGAGTAAACCATCTGAAATACAGCTTACTGACCTTTATAACTTACTTGATCAGATATTTTTACAGTGAGAATATTTTTCGAAATTGCAGTTTAAAAAAGATTGTTTGCATAGACACTTTCTTACTGAATGCCTTTGATAAACCCTATATTTTTGAATGATTTTTTGGTATTTCTCTTTTTCTCTGTTGTGGTTCCTATTCTCGTTCTCCCTATAGAATTGATAGGAATAGTAGTGTATATATTACTACTATCCTATATGTTCTTAAAGGAGTCTGTGATCTGTTAGCGGAGCAGTGAGCGACCGCTAAGCACTACGACTGAACTTTCCAGAGTTCTACAGAATAGAAATTGTAAGAAATGATGAAGCGTACATTTCTATGTAATATAAAGTCATTTGTGTTTAACAGTTTTTTACTTGTTATTGTTCTTGTGACCTGAGATGATGTAGTGCGGGAGTGTTTCTTGTAGCACTTCTTTTCTACTTTATCTAAAAGTAACTCATGCCCTCTTATATTATCAAGAATATGGGGCAACACTTTTACAAACTATAGCAGAAAAAAAAGGGAGGGTGTGGCCACGCTTAAGGGATATTTTATGAATTGCGTTTTTATTTGTCACCTCTTTGATATATACAGCTTCAGTTTTCGAAGAAAGTTTATTTGTAATTGCTTAATAAAAACTGTTTCAAACCTAGACTGAAATTTTTGCTGCGCAACCACACCTCCCCGTCAGAAAAGTAGATACCACATTCTAAGTAAATAGTGCTACTGGGAAGTATCCCACCCGCAAACTTAATAAAAAGAAGACCGCAACACACTCTGTTATTTTCCCGCCGTGATTTGTACACCCCACACCAATTATATAAATGGCCCTTAAAATATATAAAAAACAATTTTTACCTTCACAATCCCTGTTCACCACCTTGTGACCACTTTACAGAGTTAATAGTGTTCCTACCCTCCCCGCTACTACTTTGTTTTCCCGTACTCCATTGAAGTGCGTCACAAAACGCTTCACAACAGTGAAACGTTCCCAGCCAATAATGAGCAAACTTGTACTCGGAACACTTTAGCCAATAAAATGTCCATGGTGTTCCGCAGAGGGGAGGGAATTGCTGCCAACACTTCTACTTTTAATGCTTCACAGCCAATGAACATTAAGCTTGGGAAGGTCCTGCTTGGAACACATTACCCAATCAGATGTCCCTGATGCTCCGCGGAGGGGAGAGAATGGCTGGCAACACTTCTACTTTCAATGGTTTACAGCCAATGAACATTAAGCTTGGGAACGTCCTGCTTGGAACACGTCAACCAATCAGATGTCCCTGCTACTCCGCGGACGGGGAGGAAATGGCTGGCAACACTTCTACTTTCAATGGTTCGCAGCCAATGAACATTAACCTCTGGAAGGTCCTGCTTGGAACATGTGAGCAAAACAGATGTCCTTGCTACTCCGCGCAGGGGGAGGGAATGGCTGGCAACACTTTTACTTTTAATGGTTCACAGCCAATGAACATTGAGCTCGTTGTTGGAACACCTCAGCCAATTAAACGTTAATTTTGTTCACTGTCCGCGATAAAAGTGAACACCGCATTATAAGTAAACATTACTGCGCATTATATTAAAGGAAGGTAAAGGAAGGCTGCAATACGGCGCATTGTTATTTTTCCGATATGATTTCCAAAGCCTACTGAACATTGCCGCAATACCGCGCATCGTTGTTTTGCGGACGTGATTTCCACAGCCTACGCAACATTCACACTACCTGTGTGTGCACCCTACACACTGCTTGCCGCAATACGGGGCATTGTTTTCCCGACGGTATTTCCAGAGCCTACGCAACCTTGCCACAATACCACGCACCGTTGTTCTGCGGACGTGATTTCCACAGCCTACGCAACATTCAAACTCCCTGCCTCTGCACCGTACAGACTGCTTAAACTAAGACCACAGTGTTCCTACTATACCCTCTTATACAATTATTCTCTTATTTTTCCCCCTACGCCTTTCAACTCAATCACAAAATGGCTGCCAACACTTCCTAGTTTCAACAGTTCGCAGCCAATGAGCAGCATGCTCGTGCTCGCAACGCCTTAGCCAATCAGATGTCAGAATTCTCAAATATCGATATCTGTAAATTTTGATATTTCTCTAAAACTACTGAACGGACTTACCCCATTTAAACAAAAGCATGCTTTCTGGACCAAGACCTTTCTCCCTGCCAAATTTGACGTAATTCCGTTCAGCAGTTTGACCTGTAGCCTTGTCTAAAGTTTCCTATGGAAATTGCATGGAGTAAACACGCTTTGGGACCCCCCTTTTTTCTCAGCCCCCCCTTGTCGAATCACCCCCAAACTTTCAACATAGGAGCTGATCTGAAAGAGAAGTTTTTGGAAAATTTCGTAAACATTCGTCAAACGACGCCAAAGTTATAAGCAAATCAAAAAACGCTTTTCCTATAGAAACGTGGTCCTAACTATAACTATCTACTGGCGCACGGAGTTTTCCTGTTGTAAATCGACCCACTTGGGTAAGAGACTTTCTAATGTGCTAAAGACTGCAGCACCCACTAGGGATGTACTGTTGTGGGACCGCAAGTACCAGGACGCAATGCGGCACACGCCCACTGGGGCGGGACTTGGTTTAATTTTTAATAGGTGTCCCACAAGCGCTGTTGTTTCTTTACCAGTTGCCAGTGAACAAGGACAGAGTGCTGTCCGAAACGCGTTTGGCCTCCGTATTTTGATTGAAGATGGGAGCTGCGAGCACTGCAGTCCTCGATAATGATAGTGACTAACTCTCCAGTGTGTGGCGTTTTCTTGCAAGGGCAACCTTTTTTGTGGATATATATATATATATATATATATATATATATATATATATATATATAAATGATAGGCAGTGGGAAACGGAGGACATTGTGTGCACTGGGGAAGGGGACTTGAAGGTGAACCCTGTATGGAGTGAATTTGCTACGGCTGGATAACAACAAGCCCACATGGGTGTAAAGTATGGACTTCCAATCCCAGGATGCTTGGTGATTTACTCACTTGAGGTTATCGAAATAAAAGAAGGGAAAATACTGGAAGCCTTGTTTGTGTGTCATCGAGCCACAGCTTATCTTTGATAAAGGGCGTATGCCCGAAACGCGTCAGTAATGGCTGAGGTGTGGTCCACGACGAGACCTTTCCTGATCTTTACTTGCCTCCTGCGAGTGTGTCTCAACTAGGGGCAACTCTTTTCTTCTCATACATGCGGCCAGCCCGTTCGCGGGACGACACCGCCGCGTTATCTGCGCGGATCCGCTGCTGTCTGTGATAGTCCATTGAGACTAACAAGTCTGTGAGTGGGTTAAAATGAATGCCCTCTATTTTGCTGATAAGATGGCCTGTGTCTCTGATGTAGGCAGGTAATTCAAGAACTAACGGTGAAAGGAAGACATCCACATATTTGGACAAGGGCTCCCTAAGTGAGCCTATAGTGGATACAATGGGCCTAAATGGGGGTTTAAGGATGTCTTTGTGTGTTTTGGGAACCCCATAAAGGACCGGAATCTTGTAGAAAGGTCTATTCAAATATTCAAACTCCTGTCTACATATGGAGCCACGCTCTAGGGCTCTCTGGGTGGTATCTAGTATCTCTGTCTTGATTCTTTGAGCAGGATAAGTGGTAATACGACGGTAATGCTCAGGGACATTCAACATGAGTTGTATCTGTTCTTTATATTCCATGCTGTCCAAAACCACAATACCACCCCCCTTGTCACTAGGTTTGATAGTGACAGTGTGGTCCATAGATAACTTTTTAAGGGATTGGTATTCACTGTAGTTAAGATTAAATGAGGGTATCGGGACAAATTTAGTCATATTTTGGATTTTGGAGTAGACTATTTTCTCAAAAATGCCTACTTCCGGGCCTACTTGTTCCAAAGTGGGTGTAAATATGGAAGTGGGGCGGAATCCTGTCCTATTGTTGAAGGTCGTGGTGTCATGATTGGTAAAGAACTTTTTCAATCTGATTTTACGGAAGAAAGATTGGATATCTTTATTCAGTTCAAACAGATTAAGATTAGTGCTAGGTACGAAGGAAAGTCCAACCCTTTTCTTCTCCTACATGCGGCCAGCCCGGTCGCGGAACGACACCGCCGCGTTATCTGCGCGGATCCGCTGCTGTCTGTGATAGGCAGTGGGAAACGGAGCAGGAGGAGATTGTGTGCACTGGGGAAGGGGACTTGAAGGTGAACCCTGTATGGAGTGAATTTGCTACGGCGGGATAACAACAAGCCCACATGGGTGTAAAGTATGGACTTCCAATCCCAGGATGCTTGGTGATTTACTCACTTGAGGTTATCAAAATAAAAGAGGGGAAATACTGGAAGCCTTGTTTGTGTGTCATCGAGCCACAGCTTATCTTTGATAAAGGGCGTATGCCCGAAACGCATCAGTAATAGCTGAGGTGTGGTCCACAACGAGACCTTTCCTGATCTTTACTTGCCTCCTGCGAGTGTGTCTCAACTAGGGGCAACTCTTTTCTTCTCATACATGCGGCCAGCCCGGTCGCGGGACGACACCGCCGCGTTATCTGCGCGGATCCGCTGCTGTCTGTGATAGTCCATTGAGACTAACAAGTCTGTGAGTGGGTTAAAATGAATGCCCTCTATTTTGCTGATAAGATGGCCTGTTTCTCTGATGTAGGCAGGTAATTCAAGAACTAACGGTGAAAGGAAGACATCCACATATTTGGACAAGGGCTCTGTAAGTGAGCCTATAGTGGATACAATGGGCCTAAATGGGGGTTTAAGTATGTCTTTGTGTGTTTTGGGAACCCTATATAGGACCGGAATCTTGTAGAAAGGTCTATTCAAATATTCAAACTCCTGTCTACATATGGAGCCACGCTCTAGGGCACTCTGGGTGGTATCTAGTATCTCTGTCTTGATTCTTTGAGCAGGATAAGTGGTAATACGACGGTAATGCTCAGGGACATTCAACATGAGTTGTATCTGTTCTTTATATTCCATGCTGTCCAAAACCACAATACCGCCCCCTTGTCACTAGGTTTGATAGTGACAGTGTGGTCCATAGATAACTTTTTAAGGGCTTGGTATTCACTGTAGTTAAGATTAAATGAGGGTTTCGGGACATATTTAGTCATATGTTGGATTTTTGGAGTAGATTATTTTCTCGAAAATGCCTACTTCCGGGCCTACTTGTTCCAAAGTGGGTGTAAATATGGAAGTAGGGCGGAATCCTGTCCTATTGTTGAAGGTCGTGGTGTCATGATTGGTAAAGAACTTTTTCAATCTGATTTTACAGAAGAAAGATTGGATATCTTTATTCAGTGCAAACAGATTAAGATTAGTGCTAGGTACAAAGGAAAGTCCAACTCTTTTCTTCTTCTACATGCGGCCAGCCCGGTCGCGGGACGACACCGCCGCGTTACCTGTGCGGATCCGCTGCTGTCTGTGATAAGTAGTGGGAAACGGAGCAGGAGGAGATTGTGTGCACTGGGGAAGGGGACATGAAGGTGAACCCTGTATGGAGTGAATTTGCTACGGCGGGATAACCACAAGCCCACATGGGTGTAAAGTATGGACTTCCAGTCCCAGGATGCTTGGTGATTTACTCACTTGAGGTTATCAAAATAAAAGAGGGAAAATACTGGAAGCCTTGTTTGTGTGTCATCGAGCCACAGCTTATCTTTGATAAAGGGCGTATGCCCGAAACGCGTCAGTAATGGCTTAGGTGTGGTCCACGACGAGACCTTCCCTGATCTTTAATTGCCTCCTGCGAGTGCGTCTCAACTAGGGGCAACTCTTTTCTTCTCATACATGCGGCCAGCCCGGTCGCGGGACGACACCGCCGCGTTATATGCGCGGATCCGCTGCTGTCTGTGATAGGCAGTGGGAAACGGAGCAGGAGGAGATTGTGTGCACTGGGGAAGGGGACTTGAAGGTGAACCCTGTATGGAGTGAATTTGCTACGGCGGGATAACAACAAGCCCACATGGGTGTAAAGTATGGACTTCCAATCCCAGGATGCTTGGTGATTTACTCACTTGAGGTTATCAAAATAAAAGAGGGAAATACTGGAAGCCTTGTTTGTGTGTCATCGAGCCACAGCTTATCTTTGATAAAGGGCGTATGCCCGAAACGCATCAGTAATAGCTGAGGTGTGGTCCACAACGAGACCTTTCCTGATCTTTACTTGCCTCCTGCGAGTGTGTCTCAACTAGGGGCAACTCTTTTCTTCTCATACATGCGGCCAGCCCGGTCGCGGGACGACACCGCCCGCGTTATCTGCGCGGATCCGCTGCTGTCTGTGATAGTCCATTGAGACTAACAAGTCTGTGAGTGGGTTAAAATGAATGCCCTCTATTTTGCTGATAAGATGGCCTGTTTCTCTGATGTAGGCAGGTAATTCAAGAACTAACGGTGAAAGGAAGACATCCACATATTTGGACAAGGGCTCTGTAAGTGAGCCTATAGTGGATACAATGGGCCTAAATGGGGGTTTAAGTATGTCTTTGTGTGTTTTGGGAACCCCATATAGGACCGGAATCTTGTAGAAAGGTCTATTCAAATATTCAAACTCCTGTCTACATATGGAGCCACGCTCTAGGGCACTCTGGGTGGTATCTAGTATCTCTGTCTTGATTCTTTGAGCAGGATAAGTGGTAATACGACGGTAATGCTCAGGGACATTCAACATGAGTTGTATCTGTTCTTTATATTCCATGCTGTCCAAAACCACAATACCGCCCCCTTGTCACTAGGTTTGATAGTGACAGTGTGGTCCATAGATAACTTTTTAAGGGCTTGGTATTCACTGTAGTTAAGATTAAATGAGGGTTTCGGGACAAATTTAGTCATATGTTGGATTTTTGAAGTAGATTATTTTCTCGAAAATGCCTACTTCCGGGCCTACTTGTTCCAAAGTGGGTGTAAATATGGAAGTAGGGCGGAATCCTGTCCTATTGTTGAAGGTCGTGGTGTCATGATTGGTAAAGAACTTTTTCAATCTGATTTTACAGAAGAAAGATTGGATATCTTTATTCAGTGCAAACAGATTAAGATTAGTGCTAGGTACAAAGGAAAGTCCAACTCTTTTCTTCTTCTACATGCGGCCAGCCCGGTCGCGGGACGACACCGCCGCGTTACCTGTGCGGATCCGCTGCTGTCTGTGATAAGTAGTGGGAAACGGAGCAGGAGGAGATTGTGTGCACTGGGGAAGGGGACATGAAGGTGAACCCTGTATGGAGTGAATTTGCTACGGCGGGATAACCACAAGCCCACATGGGTGTAAAGTATGGACTTCCAGTCCCAGGATGCTTGGTGATTTACTCACTTGAGGTTATCAAAATAAAAGAGGGAAAATACTGGAAGCCTTGTTTGTGTGTCATCGAGCCACAGCTTATCTTTGATAAAGGGCGTATGCCCGAAACGCGTCAGTAATGGCTTAGGTGTGGTCCACGACGAGACCTTCCCTGATCTTTAATTGCCTCCTGCGAGTGCGTCTCAACTAGGGGCAACTCTTTTCTTCTCATACATGCGGCCAGCCCGGTCGCGGGACGACACCGCCGCGTTATCTGCGCGGATCCGCTGCTGTCTGTGATAGGCAGTGGGAAATGGAGCAGGAGGAGATTGTGTGCACTGGGGAAGGGGACTTGAAGGTGTACCCTGTATGGAGTGAATTTGCTACAGCGGGATAACAACAAGCCCACATGGGTGTAAAGTATGGACTTCCAGTCCCAGTATGCTTGGTGATTTACTCACTTGAGGTTATCGAAATAAAAGAGGGAAAATACTGGAAGCCTTGTTTGTGTGTCATCGAGCCACAGCTTATCTTTGATAAAGGGCGTATGCCCGAAACGCGTCAGTAATGGCTGAGGTGTGGTCCACGACAAGACCTTCCCTGATCTTTACTTGCCTCCTGCGAGTGCGTCTCAACCAAGGGCAACTCTTTTCTTCTCATATATATATATATTCACTGAAAAAACCATAGGTTTCAGGCACGTTATGGTTAGAAATTAGCATTTAAAAAACCTTAGAAATTCACTGAAAAAACCATAGGTTTCAGGGACGTCATAGTTAGTTGGAAATTTCACTCGTACAAAACCAGAGAAATTCCAACGTTATAGTTAGTTCAGCTAACTATAACTCGCGCCTCCACAATGCACTGCTGATGACGTCACATATTACATCATTCATGACATGGTCAGTGACATCACTGATGACATCTCAAATGACATGACTGATGACATCACTGATGACATCATCCAGTGACAGTGTGTTTCTTTAAAGTTTAAATATGTTTTATATATATATGCCAAGGTGTTTTGAAGAATGAGTGGGTGTACAAGTGTCTGGATGGAGGATTTAGTAGGTGCGTGACTGACTGTTTAAGTGAGTGATTAAATGTGTCTTACTGAATGCATGGGTTAGTGACTAAACTGTGTGAATGTCTGTATCAGTCTGTCTGTTGTTGTATAAGCTGCAGCATGGGTTGGTGAGTAGCTACATGAGTGTCTATATGGGTTATCGATTGGTTGCCTGAGTATTTGTATGGGTGCCTGAGTGTGTGTGTGGGTGGGTGGGAGGTGTGTGACTCTGTGCATAGATGTTTGAGTGGTTGATTCAATGGGTGTATGGGTTCAATAGTGCATGTGGAAACAGATATATGGGTGGGTGAGTGTGTGTATGGGTGTGTTGGTGAGTGAATGGATGTCTCAGTGGTACATGTCCAAGTAACTACATATGTAAAAGGCAGTGTATGTGAGAGTTGGAGTATATAAATTACTATACGTGAGAGTCAGTGATTGTGAGAGTGGCTGTATGGATGAGTGTGTACTTGTATCAGTGATTGTATAAGAGAGTAAGTATGCGCTTGTTTCTGTATGAATAAGTGAAGTGGTGTGGGTATAACTGTATAAGTGAGTAAATGGAAGTGTGATTGATTCTTAGCATGATTGGCTAGGTGTGTGAGTAACTCTATGGATGAGTGGTGATTTGTGTGAGTGTCTGTATGGGTGTGTGACTGCATGTGATAGTGGCTGTATTGAGGAGTGAATGAATGTATGAGTGATTGTATGGGTGGATGTGTGTGTAGATCTAGGAATCAGTGAGTGCGTATGTAGTAACTGGTATTGGTGTGTCGATGGTTTCGAAAATGGTAGTCTGTATTTTACAGTGGGTGTATCAAAGGTTATATTAGGGTGTGAGGAGGTGCATCAGATTTTCACATGGATGATGTCATCAGTGATGTCATCAGTGATGTCACTGACCATGTCATGAATGATGTAATATGTGACGTCATCAGCAGTGCATTGCGCGGGCGGGAGTTATAGTTAGCTGAACTAACTATAACAGCAGAATTTCTCTGGTTTTGTATGAGGGAAATGTCCAACTAACTATAACGTCCCTGAAACCTATGGTTTTTTCAGTGAATTTCTAAGGTTTTTTAAATGCTAATTTCTAACTATAACGTGCCTGAAACCTATGGTTTTTTCAGTGAATTTCAATGGTTTTTAAAATGCTAATTTCTAACTATAACATCCCTGAAACCTATGGTTTTTTCAGTGAATTTCAAAGGTTTTTTAAATGCTAATTTCTAACTATAACATAGCAGTCTCGTTTTCAGAGTGGTGGAGAAAGGTGAGCGTGGCCTCCAAACACCTTTTAGCAATCCCACTGTGTGGGATTTACTGGAGGTAACAGGAGGGGTAGTTAGCCCCCAACATCAACCTTGGGGGCCAACTATCCCCTTTTATTACCTCCAGTAAGTCCCACACAGCAAGATTGCTAACTTGGTATATCAGGCCCCGCCCCCTCCCTGCACCACTGTGCAAACGCGCCCCCTGGCACGTTGTAAGTTAAGGGATAAAGTCCCCTTGAATCCTGAGGGTCACTGGGGGCCAACTAGCCCACCAGGTACCTCCAGTAAGCACCACAGAGCTGCGTTGCAGAGAGGTGTAAAAAGGGGCGTGGCCTCGGAACACCTCTCTGCAATGCAGCTCTGTGGCGCATACTGGAGGTACCTGGTGGGCTAGTTGGCCCCCAGGGACCCTCAGGATTCAAGGGGACTTAATCCCCCAATTTACAACGCGCCAGGGGGAACATTTGCACACTTGTTTTGTTAGGCCCCGCCCCCCCCTGCACCACTGTGCAAATGCGCCCACTGGCGCATTGTAAATTGGGGGATTAATTCCCCTTGAGTCCTGAGGGTCCCTGGGGGCAAACTAGCCCACCAGGTACCTCCAGTAAGCGCCACAGAGCTGCGTTGCAGAGAGGTGTAAAAAGGGGCATGGCCTCGGAACACCTCTCTGCAATGCAGCTCTGTGGCGCATACTGGAGGTACCTGGTGGGCTAGTTGGCCCCCAGGGACCCTCAGTATTCAAGGGGAATTAATTCCCCAACTTCCAATGTGCCAGGGGGCGCGTTTGCTGAGTGCTGCAGGGAGGAGGTGGGGCCTCCGGCGCGATGCCAGCTTTGTTTAAAATTTATTTTTTGTAGAACGGGGGCTGTGTGGCCCCCCTTCTTTTACATTATTTGGGGCCCTGGGGACCCCATCCCCCAGGGCCCGACCCGTTTTTTACTTTTTTTTAAAAAAGGGAAGGGGCCGCGCGGCCCCCATCCCGAGGCCAATTTCGGCCCCGGGGACCCCATCCCCCGGGGCATGGCCACAAATTTTTATTTTTTATTTTTATATTTTTTAAGGAGGGGGGCTGCGTGGCCCCCCTCCTGACGCCTCTATTGGCCCCGGGGACCCCATCCCCCGGGGCTGTGCCTCTTATTTTAAAAAAAAATGTATTTATTTATTGATGGAGGGGGGCCCCGTGGCCCCCCTCCTGGGCCACTTCTGGCCCCGGGGACCCCATCCACCGGGGCCGGCCCTTTGTGTTGGGGACCGTGGGGGGAGCCCCAATGCCCCCACGGTCCCACCGGCTCCCCACCTCCTGCGGGAGCCAAGCGATACCAAAGGGGATGATGGACGGAGCGTTTGAGCAAATCAAACACTCACCCCCAGTCAACTGATCTGGGTTTAATACATCATCATTCTTTAGCTCACTCCACCACCTCAGTTCAGACATGGCCATATGCAAATCAGTCTGACCCTGTGCCTCATGGGACCAGTCCAGCCCGAACTGCCAAGCCATGTCTTCCCTGGACCGGAAACAAGCATCCTGGGACCGGTTTCTGGCCATTCAGCCGTCATCAGCCAGGCTAGCTTGAATCCAGTGGCAAAGTGAGCAAGGGACCCACGTCTGGGCATACCCTGCCAACTTAGGGCGAACAAAGCGATACCAAAGGGGATGATGGACGGAGCGTTTGAGCAAATCAAACACTCACCCCCAGTCAACTGATCTGGGTTTAATACATCATCATTCTTTAGCTCACTCCACCACCCCAGTTCAGACATGGCCATATGGCCAAATGACATCACTGATGACATCACTGATGACATCACTGATGACATCATCCAGTGACTGTGTGTTTCTGTAAAGTTTAAATATGTTTAATATATATAGGGAAAGGCGTATTGAAGAATGAGTGGGTGTATAAGTGTCTATATGGATGATTTAGTAGGTGCGTGACTAACTCTATTAGTGAGTGATTAAACGTATCTTACTGAATGCATGGGTTAGTGACTAAACTGGGTGAATGTCTGTATCCGTCTGTCTGTTGCTGTGTAAGTGGCTGCATGGGTTTGTGAATAGCTACATGAGTGTCTATATGAGTTATTGATTGGTTGTCTGAGTATCTGTATGGGTGCCTGAGTGTTTGTGTGGGTGGGGTGTGTGCGACTCTGTGCATAGATGTGTGAGTGGGTGATTCACTGGGTGGATGGTTTCAAGAGTGCATCTGTGATAGACTGTATGGGTGGGTAAGTGTGTGTAAGAGTGTGTTAGTGAGTGAATGTATGTCCCAGTGGTACATGTGTGAGTAACTACATATGTGAAAGGCAGTATATATGTGTGTTGGAGTATATAAATAGCTATAAGCGAGAGTGTGTGATTGTGAGAGTGACTGTATGGAAGAGTGTGTGCTTGTATCAGAGATTGTATAAGAGCGTAAGAATGTGCTAGTATTTGTATGAGTAAGTGAGCTGGTGTGTGTATAACTGTATAGGTGAGTAAATGGGTGTGTGCTTAATTTTTTGCATGACTGACTAGGTGTGTGAGTACCTCTATGGATGAGTGGCGGTGTGTGAGTGTTTATATAGGTGTATGAGTGCATATAATAGTCCTGTACTGAGTGACTGTATGGGTGAGTGAGTAGATGTGTGTGTGTAGACCTAAGAATCAGTGAGTGTGTATATAGTAATTGGTGTTGGAGTGTCTATGGTTTTGACAATGGCAGTCTGTAATTTACAGTGGGTGTATCAAAAGTTATATTAGGGTGTGAGAAGATGCATCAAATTATCACATGGATGATGTCATCAGTGATGTCATCAGTGATGTCATTTGAGATGTCATCAGTGATGTCATCAGTGATGTCACTGACCATGTCATGAGTGATGTAATATGTGACATCATCAGCAGTGCATTGCGGGGCGCGAGTTATAGTTAGCTGAACTAACTATAACGGGGAAATTTCACGGGTTTTGTACGAGTGCAATGTCCAACTAACTATAACTGTCCCTAAAACCTATGGTTTTTTCAGTGAATTTGTAAGGTTTTTTAAATGCTAATTTCTAACTATAACGTGCCTGAAACCTATGGTTTTTTCAGTGAATTTCAAAGGTTTTTTAAATGCTAATTCCTAACTATAACATGTCTGAAACCTGTGGTTTTTTTCAGTGAATTTCAAAGGTTTTGTAAATGACAATTTTTAAATGTATTAATTGTTATATTTATTTTTTTGATACTGATTTACTACATTTTTTTAAACTATTTATTTTTAGATATTTTATTTTTTAAATTACATTGTAATTACATTATACATTACATTACAAAATATACTTTCTCAGAATGATTTACTTTAGTTTAAATACTTTGCAAATAGGCAATAGACTTTTAAGTACAGTAGTTACAGTTGTTGCAATGGGCAACACAATTTCAAACACAATGCAACATTGAGCTCAATGTGAATTTCTAGTTAAATGCAATTAGTTACTTTATGGATTATTTTTCTAACCACAGGACTGGATCCTAGATTCAGTCCTGGGACATCTCCTGTAAACAGTTGAGTAAAAGCGTTTTGGTTACAGTAGTGATTTTTAAGAAATATTATTGTATTTTAAAAGTTGACACTTAGAAACTTTTTCACATAGAATCACCAATGTTATCCTATGGGAGGAAATTCACTTAGCAGGTAAGTAGTGTTATCGTTACTTTTTCTTACTCAGTGGTGGATCCTGGATCCAGCACTGGTGCATCTCCTGTAAACAGTTGAAAGAATGCGTTTAAGTCATACAGGCGATTTTTAAGGAATATTTGTAGTTTGTGAAAATCGACACTTTGAAACTTTTCTGCTGAAAACCAGACAATGGATTCCTATGGAAGGAATTACAAGTTACTGGTAAGTACGGTTAGAATTACTTTTCAGGGTCAGTGCTGGGCTAAAGGTGCAGCACTGGGTTCTCTCCTGATAACAGGTGAGTAAATTGGAATTCGTAGTTCGGTTGATTTTAGAGGAATATTCTAAAGTTCCAAAACTCCACACTTAGAAGAATTTCCAAGTGAAACCAGTCAATGTTAGCCTATGGAAGGAAATTCAAGTTACTGGTAAGTACGGTTAGAATTACTTTTCAGGATCTGTACTGGGCTCAAAGATGCAGCACTGAGGTCTCTCCTGATAACAGGTGAGTAAATTGGAATTCGTAGTTCGGCTGATTTTAGAGGAATATTATAAAGTTCCAAAACTCCACACACAGATGAATTTCCAAGTGAAACCAGTCAATGATATCCTATGGAAGGAAATTCAAGTTACTGGTAAGTACGGTTAAAATTACTTTTCAGGATCAGTACTGGGCTCAAAGATGCAGCACTGAGGTCTCTCCTGATAACAGGTGAGTAAATCGGAATTCAGAGTTCTGCTGATTTTAGAGGAATATTATAAAGTTCCAAAACTCCACACTTAGAAGAATTTCCAAGTGAAACCAGTCAATGATATCCTATGGAAGGAAATTCAAGTTACTGGTAAGTACGGTTAAAATTACTTTTCAGGATCAGTACTGGGCTCAAAGATGCAGCACTGAGGTCTCTCCTGATAACAGGTGAGTAAATCGGAATTCGTAGTTCGGCTGATTTTAGAGGAATATCTGCACAATGGTGAAGGAAGAGGGTGGGGCCTGAGGTGACATGTCTGCAAACACGCCCTGTGGCGCGTTTTAAGTTGGAGAATTAATTCCTCCTCAATCCCGAGGGTCCCTAGGGGCCAACTAGCCCACCAGATACCTCCAGTATGCGCCAGAGAGCTGCGTTGCAGAGAGGTGTTCAGAGGCCACGCCCTTTTTACAACACTCTGCAACGCAGCTCCGTGGCGCTTACTGGAGGTACCTGGTGGGCTAGTTGGCCCCAGGACCCTCAGGATTGAAGGGGATTTAATTCCCCATCTTAAAATGCGCCACGGGGCCTGTTTGCACACATGTACCTCAGGCCCCGCCCTCCCTTCACCACTGTGCAAACGCACCCCGTGGCGTGTTTTAAGTCAGGGGATTAACTCCCCTTGAATCCTGAGGGTCCCTGGGGTGCAACTAGCCCACCAGCTACCTCCATTAAGCGCCACGGAGCTGCGTTGCAGAGAGGTGTAAAAAGGGGCGTGGCCTCAGAACACCTCTCTGCAACGCAGCCCCTGGCGCATACTGGAGGTTACTGGTGGGCTAGTTGGCCCCAGGGACCCCCAGATTTGAAGGGGATCGTTCCCCCTCTGCAAACGCGCCAGGGGCGCGTTTGCCGAGTGCTGCCAAGGAGGGCGTGGCCTCCGGCGCGATGCCGGATTTTTATTTTTTTATTTTTTTAAAAAGGGGCTGTGTGGCCCCCTTCTTTTTAATTATTTTGGGCCTTGGGGACCCCATCCCCCAGGGCCTGACCCCCTTTATTTATTTTTTAAAAAAGGAACGGGAAGGGGACCGCGTGGGCCCCCCTCCCGTAGCCAATTTCGACCCGGGGACCCCATCCCCGGGTCATTGCCACCTTTTAAAAAATAAAAAATAAAATTCATGGAGGGGGGCTGCGTTGCCCCCCTCCTCAGGCCTCCCTAGGCCCCGGGGACCCCATCCCCCGGGGCCGGCCTTTTTAAAAAAAAATGTTTAAATTATTTTTGGGGAGGGGGTCGCATGGCCCCCCTCCCGGGCCACTACTTGCCCTGGGGACCCCATCCCCCGGGGCTGGCCCTATCCTTTGGGGTCCGTGGGGGGACCCCAACTCCCCCACAGACCATGCCGGCTCCCCGCCTCCTGCGGGAGCCGGCATTGCTTTTCCACATGGGGAGCTGCTAACATGCAGCTCCCCGTGTGGAAAAGCAATGTGCTTTGGATATTGGAGCGAGAGCAGGTTTCCTGCTCTCGCTCTAATATCCAAAGCAGTTTGCAATGACAGGACGGGAGCCGCGAGGCTCCCGTCCTGTCATTGCAAACTACAGTGTCCGGGGTTAGGCACCCCGGGACACTGCAGGAGCCAGCCCTGGGCGGTGGCGGTCCCCAGGGCCACCACAGGCTCCAGGAGGGGGGCCGCGTGGTCCCCCTCCCATCCTTTGCACAGCCCCGGGGAGGTGGTGGTCCCCGGGGCTCGGGGGTCCATAACGGACCCCCACATTTATTTTCTTAGTGCCCCGGGGAGGTGGCGGTCCCCGGGGCATGTGGAGGGCTGAGCCCCCCCACACAGGTCAAGTAATTTTTTAAAAAAAATAAGCCCCGGGGGTGGCGGTCCCCGGGGCTGCGGGGGGCCGTGTGCCCCCGCCAACAATATTTATTTAAAGCCCTGGGGGTGGCGGTCCCCGGGGCTTGGGGGACATAGAGGCCCCCACATTAAAAATAAATAAACCCCTGCATGCCCCCGGGACTTGGCCCACCCGGGGGCAAAATAGCATCGAAGCGCGGAGTCCGCGCTTCGATTTTTAATTACGGTGGGATCCGCGCACCCTAAGCGCATCCCGCCGATTTAAAAAAAAATGCTTTTCTGCCCAGGGGTCCTTGTGGGACCCCTGAGCAGACCTAGGGGTCAGGGTGTTTCTACCCTGCCCCCTTTGTGCGTTTTGCGCACTTGTTTCTTGTGCTTTTTTTTATTAATCGGCGGGATCCGCGCACCCTATGCGCATCCCGCCGTTTAAAAAAAATAATAATAATGCTTTTTTCTGCCCTGGGGGTCCTTGTGGGACCCCCTGAGCAGACCTAGGGGGTCAGGGTGTTTCTACCCTGCCCCCTTTTTGCACTTTGCGCAATTGTTTCTGTCCCTCGGTTCTACCGAGGGACAAAATGGCTGCCAACACTTCCTGATTTGGAGTGTTGACAGCCACTTGACAGCCAATTAGCATGCAGCTCATGATCGGGAGGGTACGCGGACCCTACTCGGCCATAGATATATATGTGACTTTACTTTTGATTTTCTCAGGAACTACTGAACGGATTTACACCATTTAAGCAAAAGGCACGACACTGAACCAAGGGCTACCTCTTTGCCAAATTTGGTGTAATTCCGTTCAGCAGTTCGGGCTGTAGCTGCGACTAAAGGTTCCTCGCTTGACGAATCACCCAGAGACTTTCAGGATAGGAGCGGACCAGAGCACCCCAACAAGTTGGAAACGTTCGCGAAGATTTGTCAACCGGCGCCGAAGTTATTTCAAATAGAATGTTGCGGATTTCCTATGGAAAATAGGTCCTAACTATAACTATCTACTAGCGACCGCCAGTAGATAATATATATATATATATTTATATATATATATATATATATATATATATATATATATATATATATATATATATATATATATAATATATATATATATATATATATATATATATATATATCGTAAGTCGTCCCTCATACACTCCTCTAGATCAGGAACAGACGATGCGGACCCAAAATATGGTGCAAATCGTTTATTTAGTGCCCTGCACCACCGCCATAATGCGTTTCAGCCCTCAGGGGCCTTGATCACATGACACGTTGGTGGAGTGACTTCAACAATTTAAAGTGACAGTGCTCATACTCGTGACCTATGGATTTCATAGACATGGAAAAGTTTGTCTAGTACTCAACGTCAGAAATAATACATTGGTAATTGAATGCAAGAGAAGCTGGTAAATGCATTTTCAACAGTACTGATATAAATATCAATAAATATGTAAATAAATAAATAAATATTTAAATAAATACAAAACTGTCATAAAACGCATATTTAAAAATTACCAGGATGCACTCCGAGACTTTAAAAAACTATTATGCTGGGAAAATACATTTTAAAAAGTAGATCAAATGTAAACTTTTCATGTTTATAAAACGATCCAGCAATGAATGAGTTTATAACGGGTACATATAGGCTCATGCCATTTGTATCTCTTGTAAGATGGTTGAACAATTGAGCCCAAGTGGGCCTAGACTTTACGCCATGTCTAATCATAATAAAGTGCCAGTGCTAACTAAAGTGTCACCTGAAGAACCCTAGAAGGTTCTGATGTGCAAATGTGTGTGAAATCCATTAAATGAAGTTTAAAAACAATGCTGAGGCAGTGGCAAGAAAAACAATTTCTTATGTACATAAAACCAGACTATTATAGACACGTGTAAAAATCCTCACTAGAGTTGAGACCATATGGTGTTTTGCAATCCAACTCCAGTATATATCTGGTCTCAAGCTTCCTTAGAAGAGCTTCCCGGTCACCTCCCCTTCTTAGAGAGGGGACCGAGTCCACAACAAAATATTTAAGATCACATATTTTCTTTGAGTGAAGCTCTCCAAAGTGTCTTGCAACAGGGTACGACAAGTCTCCATTGTTGATGGCCCTAATGTGCTGGAGTATCCTCTTGTGGACCTGCAGTTTCGTACTGCCTACATACCGCAGGCCACAGGGACACTCCAGCACATATACAGCATATTCAGTTTTGCAGGTCAGTTTCTTGTCTATGGGGATGGGCTCTGTCTTAAATGGTGTGACGTACTCTGTTTTGCTTACTCCATGTTTGCAGGCTTTACACGTGGCACATTTAATGAACCCTTTGCTAGAGTCTAGCCACGATCTATTGGTTCTCACTTCTGGACTGCTCTTAACTAGTGAGTTGCTCATTGAACGAGCCTTTCTGAACGTAATGTTGGGAGATCTTGTCAGGTTAGCACCCAACACTGGATCATTTTTACCAAGACTCAATTTCTGTTTACAATCCTGCGTATTGATTTGTGTTGATTACTGTAGGTAAGTATCAATCTGGAAGGTTGTATTAACTGTGAGTGTGGTTCTTTATCAGTGTTTGATCTGACAGCCAGAGCTGGGATCTACCCATTTTGTTGGCCTTGTCTATGGCTTTGTCAATCTCACCTGGAGAATAGCCCCTAGCCAGGAACCTATCTCGACACTCGTTCTGAGCAGTTTGACAGTCAAGGTCTGAACTACATATCCTCCGAATCCGCAGCATCTCCCCATATGGGATGCTGTGGATCAAATGTGCAGGATGGTGACTGGAGGCATGTAACAAGGTATTCCCCGCCGTTGGTTTTCTATACAACCTTGTTTCTAACTTATCCTGTGTGACTGTAATTTCAACATCAAGAAAACAAATGGACTCCCTGCTAAGCTGGCCAGTAAAATGTAGGTTGAGATTATTGTCATTGATTTGCTGAATAAAATGGAGTGCACTCTCCTCCGTGCCTCTCCAAAATATCAGCAAATCATCAATGTACCTATACCACCTTATGACATGGGTGAACATTATGTCACCATAGGCAAGCCTGAGGACTTGTTCCTCCCACAGTCCCATGTGCAGACAGGCGTAGCTGGGTGAGAAACAAGCCCACATAGCCACGCCTCTAACCTGCTGGAACACCTGGTTCTGGAAAAGGAAAAAGTTATTCTCTAGGCACATTGTAATCATAGCCAGTAGCATTTTGTTGTGTTGAAAAAAACACATGGGTCTTGTATTCAAAAAATGCTCAATTGCCTTCACCCCATCTCTGTGGTGAATACTCGTGTACAAAGAAGAGATATCTAGTGAAATAAGTAAATAATCTGAATCCCATTTGATGTCAGATATTTTTCTCAACAGGTCACCAGTGTCCTGAATGAAGGAAGGAAGTCTCTTCACGTGTTCTATATATATATACTTTACATTGAAAAGCCAGTTTTTGATTTGCTTTTAACTTTTAGAACATGTGATTCTCTATGGCTACTCATATAGATAGCGTTATAGCAACATATAAACTAGAACTGAGCAGAATTTTAATTACGCTGGAGTATTCAGAGTAATATTGCCAATTCTGCATTACTCTTTGATGCACCATTACCAATAATAATGCAATTACACCCGCTTGCATAATTAAGAGTAATTTGGGAGAAAAATATTCTACTGCACATATAGTGAGTGCGAGAGACTGCTTGTGCTGCTCCTTATGTTCTGTTCCATTTAGCACTACTTCCTTAGCGCAAAATGCATCCTCTTGTTCATTTTGGATGCAAGGGTGCATTTTGCGCTAAGAAAGTAGAGCTAAATGCTGGGAGTAATTAGGGGGAAATTCCTACTGCAAGTCCACATTTAGAGAGCCTGAGTGGCTGCTAGCACTCACTATTCATGTTATGTTGCATTTAGCATTCTTTTATCTGAAAAAATGCATACTTGCATCCATTTTGGACGTGAGGGGGCATTTTTGTACTTAGAAAATAGAATTACTCTTCTTGCATAATGCCACATGATTACGCAACACAGAATTACGTGAGTTTCGCCCACCCCTAATATGAGCTATTCCAGCTACTTAGGTTTGTCAAGTGCCATTAGGTCCCTGACAACGCATTGTAAAAGGTTATAAAATGGGAACAGGCTATTACTGCTAAAACCAAGTAAAATCCATCCTATGTTGAACCATTTTTAGGACCCTGGGGTTCCTTTTTCAAAGATTCGATAGAAGTGAGGGCAAAATTGTGTTAGCAAGGGCAAGCGCTCTGAATTCAAGAGAAACAATGAAGTGATGTTGAATTCAAGAAGGCCAAGTGTGAGCCTGCGTTCACAAGTGTACTAAAAAACGTTATCCTATTTCATCCTTCAAGGAATGCCATGCGGGCAGCAGGAACCCATTTTAAACTGATGTGTAAGAACCTCATGATAAGAAACTACCAGAAACAACGGCAAAGTATTAATCAACCTATTTCAATCCGTTAACAAAATAAATACTGTATCCCTGAAAATAGTACTAAAAGAAAGAAGTTGTTAAAGTCTGTAGAATCAGTGGAGATATGAGTATTTTCTGAACCATGCCTGCAGATAGACACAGAAAGATATGTGTTCTCATCTCCCTCAATTAAAATATTGTATATGCTCTTAATCTGAGCTACTACCTAGGGTAACTATTTAACCTGTAAGGATAGGGGACAATGTATCCCACTCCATCTTGAGTCTGGTCACATCATCTTTTTGGTGTTAGTGCAAATTGTGGAGGTAAAAGAGTCACCCATAAGCCTCTTTTTCTCCCCACGTTTTAACCGGAGGTTACACCTCTGCCTTTCCCATATTTTAGCATCGGGAAACTCCATAGTCGGACCGGAGATCTCCACATGGTAAAATATAAAGAAAACTAAAAAAAATTCATTACATTTGAAAAAATACTGAAAATATTTGAGGATAAATTAATGTAAATTAATTTCATATATTTATTCTAAATATAAAACTAGATACAGACATGCAACAGCACTATTAATGTTAATTTTGAATTCAATCTTTAATTAATATATATATATACAATAAATTACATTTGATTTAGTTTTCTGAAATTTAAAGTATAAAAAATTAATTCTTACCTAAAGCTTAAAAATATGTTTTTTATTGTGCACTAATAATTATTGTTGTTAATATGTGATATATATAATTTATCCAAAGTAATTTAATTATATTTTCATAAAATGCATTGCTACAATAATTTTAAATGCAAAAACAATTAAAATATATTTTAATTACATTAAAAACATGTATTATTTATAGAAACTATTTTCAACATTAAAATATATCTAAATATTTTAAAAATATTTTAAATAATTTAATTACATTTAACAACACTTCCTACTGTGTTTTATGTTAAGTTCCTACCTCTATTAATTTCTATGCTAGGGAGTTCCACTACCAGGGGTTGGCAATGGTGAGCAAGACATGCTATCGTTTTTTGTAATAACTTGCACATGTAAGCTTTGCTCCATCCCCTATTTTAGGGGGTGAGGTCATGTAAGTTACATTTGCTGAGTCACTTTACACTCAGAGTTTGTGAATGGCCGAAAGTAGTAAAGTTACTCAAAAGTGTGAGTTAATTACACATGTAAATGTACTCACCAGTGTAAGTTACATTTGTGCAAAGCCATTCAAGTGTCTACCTTAATGAAGGATGTGCAGATAAACATGCAAGAACAATTATGGAATGTAAAGAAAAAGCTAGAGGACGTCTATTTCAGCAATTGCAATTGAATCGTTTCTAAAGCCATACTGAAAGTGAGCATTGACTTCTGGTGCCTCCTGCCCCCCATCCATACTTCCTTGCCCCAATCCTCATGCCATCCTAAACATTTTACACTCCTTAATTAAAAATGAATGTAAAAGCAGACAAGACTGCACACATATGGGAATTGTTTAAAAAAGCTTGAGTATAAATAAGGCGTCAACAGATTTGCTAGCCAAATTTAGTTGTTAATTCATTAAAATCATTTTATGAGCCCATGTGCAAACGTGCCTATGCATTGCTGATATTTATATATTTTTCCCTATTCTTAAAGTCTCATAAGTAGACCAAAGAACTATGTTCCTTGCACATTTCCACAAGTAAGCTGCTATTCCTTAACTCAAGTCTTCAAATTGTCATCTGAGTGGTAAATTCACAGGTGTAGGGTTAGGGATAATGTCGATTTGCACATTGTACCCTTGAATTGTGTTATTTATTGGACTCTAGTCTGTTCAAATCCTACTTTGATGACTAAAGGAATCGCTGGCAACCATTGTTCTGCCTTTATATACTTCCCGGCTCCACCAGTTGAAGAACTCCATTAGATTTACCTTGGACAACCAACTGGTTGTGAAATACTGCTACCTTGGGGTGGAGAAAATTCAGCCTATGGATTCTCTTCCAGATTTAGCATTTTCTTACAGGAGTACTTACCTCTATTACTGAACGCAAGTCATTAGTCTGCCATCCATAAATACTAGCACAATGAGCACCTTCCCTCTTCCATTAGTGTTCTATTTGTTTTTTACCACATAGTCCTGTGATAGTGCCACTGGCGTAATGAAACTTGAGGGGGCCACCCCTGCAAGGTACGCGGAGTCTGGACTCAATCAGGAGCTCTCCAGCCAGAGTATTGTGCTGAGGGGCCCCCTGGAGCTTGGGGGCCCCCGCACCGCGGGGGTCTGTGTTACGTCACTGGATAGTGCACTGCTCCATCTCTCTCACTTCACCAGTGGCATAACAATAGCCCCTGCAGCCCACGCGGTGCAGGGGGGGCAAGCTCCAGTGGGCCCCCTCTAGCACTGTGCATGGGCAGCAGCTGAGAGCTCCTGACTAGGTCAGAACCGTACCCCCCCTCTATATACGCAGCAGGGGGGCCCTCTCAAGGTTCGTTACGCCTGTGCACTTCACCTCCTTTTTTGAGTGTTCTCGTTTCTGCTGTCCTTGGCCTGTTTCTTCCATGCTCCCTCTGCACCATACCTCACAGTCCCTGACCTCATTTTACCACGTATCTTTCAGGAGAGTAGTAGGAGGAGAGCGCAGGATACCCATTGAGAAAAGATTTTCCCTGTGGAAAAGGTTACAGGTGCTGCTGCACATAGTACACATTGTTTCATATGATGAATACGTCAGCTGGTGGAAATTCTGAATCTCTTATGTATCGGAGTATTGCACTAAATCTATACCATTAGTACATTTCCTGAAATATTGTTTTAGTATTTTGTAAATCCAGAAATAGTTTGAAATCTGCCGTGAATGTAGGTGTAACCATACCATAGACGAGGAGATTCTGATTTTGATGAATAGGAACAGGTTTTAATATATCCTAGCCAATCAAAGGTAGAACTAAAAACACAAACTCGTCATGATTTGATTTACTTGTAATTTTCAAATGACAGTATTTATTTTGAAAGGGGGCGCCTCTTAATATGATTTTGCTAACAAATTTAATCTCTTAATGCCACAGCACTAAGTACTGAAAGCCAATGAAAATGACTGAACATTAATACAAATATTTGTCTAGCAATGTCTCCCGAGAACACACATCAAGTGGATGACTATGCTATTGTATCTATCAATCACAACAAACCTATTTAAAAGTGTCCATCTCTTCCTGGCATTCCTGTTGTTCAATGGCTGTGAGCAGTGTCAGTGGTGTTATTAATAGAGCACGCGCTCTGCTGTTTATAGTGGTGTGTGTATCATAATTCTCACTAATGAAGTACTCGAAGCAGGAAATACATTTCTTTTCCAATAGTCTGATAAATTGTTAGGGACTTTGCAATCTCAAGCCGGGAGAAATGGTATTTTAATGAAACCCTGTGAGATGGATCTCTGCATAATTTAGGCTTAAGGATGAGGCGTGAAGGTTTATGCAAGATAGGTTCCAAACGTTAAAAAAATATTTATTTGGGAGGTTTAAAAACAATGTCCATAAAAAGGACAAATGCGTTAGAATCTAATGAACTTCGATGCCAAGGTGAAGAAGCACTATTTGTGTGCCAGGTAATGGAGAAAGATTTTGATCCTGTTACATCCAGTATCACAAAAATGCCAAGACACAAATACAAAGGTGAGATCCAAAAATATCGATTATATGATAGCATTTATTTTAACATTATGAGTTTGTATAACTGTGACAGCTTTCAGGAACATTCTCACTTTTCTTTGGCCATGAACCTTAATTACAAAGCATTTTAATGTGTGTGTTGAACTTACACATGCAATTGCCTTTTTTACTAGTGTAAACCTAACTGTGTAATTCAAAAATGTGAGTTTACACTCTGAAAAAGATTTACTCTCACAAATGGATGTCGATTCGCCAAATTTCCAGGGGTAGCGGAGGCGTCACTACATGCTATATCACAACAGTGACATCACAGGAGGTGATGTCACGTGACCTGTGACCCACTATTATCCTAAAATGTTGTATTATAACCTTTTATTTGAAAGACATCACATGCCTTGGCATCATTGACCACACAATAAGTGCAACATGTATTTTTAAAAAAAGAACAGAAGTACAAAAGCAGTTAAATGTCTATTTTAGTTGCCACCTATGATTTAATTAGGATGCTGATAAGGTATGCCAATGGCGCAGATATGATTTATTCAGGTACAACCATTGTATGCTAAAGGGTGTTATGTGAAATGACACATAAAAAGCTCAGACAGTTAGCAACATTGCTCTACTGGCCTGGCATACCAGCATTCTTTCACCAATATTGTGGCTCATAGTACGAAACTTACTGAAAATTTTAATTCATGTTCTGTGCTTGCCTGAGGGTTATGTAGTTTGGCTCCAACAAGAAATAAATTATATTATAACATTAGAATGTATACAAGAATGCTATGATTTACCGTCTTCGTGTTTATCTCAATACTCTCAATTATCTCAGGCTCTTCAATCATTTCTTTCAACTAATACCTTCCCTACTAACAACACTCAGTTTATTTCCTTAACCCCTTTATATAACATCACTCCTGATTCTAATCCCAAAGCTTCCTTTATATATAAACTTTTATCTACTCCTATCTCTGAAAGACCAAAATCCCCTATTGAACCAGCTTGGGAGCTAGACCTATCCATTTCCCTTCCGACACAAAAATGGGACAAATTATGGCATAAAGTTTTTTCTACTTCTAGAGCCCTAACATTACTCAATCTTTATTTTTCCTTTATAACAGAGCTGTTAGGACTCCAGTATTTTTGCACAAAATTACCCCTTCCTCCTCTCCTCTTTGTTGGTCATGCCTTTCCACCAATGGTACATTATCTCATTTAATTTATCACTGTCCCAATGTCCTAAAACTTTGGAATTCAATCTGGGCCAAATGTTCTAAGATTTTTCATTTCCGTATCCCCTTATCATTTCAAAATGTTTTTTTTTATCTATGTCAGTAGATTCTCATGGTTCAGTGTTAAAGTTGAAACTGCTTGATCTTTTTATTGCTCTTGCATTTAAGGTTATTCTTTTCTGCTGGAAAGACAATTCCAAAATATGTATGCTAACATTGTGGAATCTTATTTGTGACAAACATAGAATCTCTACTGTTTCATCCTCATATGTATCTCAAAGAATTAAGTCTGATTTACTTTGGTTACCTTTTACTACTTTTCTGTCTACATATTCTTCCTTACAATAATTCTTACTCGATATTTCTTCTCCCTCCCTCCCTCTCTTCTCTCCTTTCTATTCCCTTCTCTTCTCTTCTCTCTTCTCTCCCTTCTCTCTTTCCCCATTACTATTTCAAAAACTATTTAAATATTTAAATAATGTAAGAGGTACCCCAATCTTATTCTCTTTTAACTGTTACATAAGGTTGTACTTTATAATTTCTTTCCTCCTTATACTGTATTATCGCTTTCATGTATTGCATATTCTGCCATGTTACTTTTCTCCTTATGTTGTTTGTGTTTTTGGTACCTGTTTTATTACTTAATAAAAATTATTTAACAAAAAAAAGAACTTTAGAATGTTGGGAGCTCCACTGAAGACAGTGAAGTGGCCCAGGGTTGATCATTTCTGGTATACGCTCTCTACTCCAACATTCCAATGTTTGTCTTTCTCTTTCTCCCTTTCTAATTTTGAACATTCTACCCTCCTTGGGTGGAACGTTCTAATAGCCTTATAGCCCTTCTGCCTCGGGCTATACCAGTTGTTAAAGGCCCTCTCCCTAGTTATAGGCCCTCACCGGTGGCTTGGAACTTGGGTTCTGGCCCTTAACAACCAGTGTAGCTGTCGACAGTGGGCTATAAGCTTGTACTGAATATTAGAACATTGTAATGTTGGATGCTCCATTGAAGACAGTAAAGTGGCGTAGGACTAATAATGGCTGGTATAAACTTTCTGCTCCAACATTCCACTGTTTGTCTCTCTGTTTCTTCTTTTTTATTTTAGAACATTCTACTCTCTATGGGTGAAATTTTATAATAACCTTATAGTCCTTCTTCTTTGGGCTATCTCAGTTGTTAATGGCTCTTTCCCTGGTTATAGGCCCGTAGGGCTCAGGGCCTTTAACAACTGGTATAGCCCTCGACTACTATCTATAAGGCTATTGAATATCGACCAGACAGGCAATATAATGAATGGCCTTTAAACCTGATGAAGAACCACATGCATCATAAGGTTCTTTCAGGCCCTGATGTAATGAGGAAAGATAATAATGTGTGGATAGAGCACTTGAATGCACACACCCAGCTTCTGCTGCTCACCTCCAACACCTCTAAGCACAACCCAAGTGTTCAATGTCCAGTGCAGACACACCAAGGGCCGTATTACATAAAAGTGCCCCAGAGGGTGCAGCAGGCACGTGCGCCTGCTTTGTGTGCACCAGGGGCACTTTGGTATTTACAGAAGAGGCCGCAGATGCTTGTGGGACCCCTTCTGTAATACAGATATTGCTGGCGGACATGTAGTGCCAGTGCTATCTCAAGAAGGCATCCACGCCGTATTATGGACATGGGTGCAAAGGCAAAAAAGCTGTCAGGAGGCGCACTGAGAATGCACTACAAAAAGGTGGTGAATTGTCTGTGTGTCTCCTGATTGCAGAGCTGTGGAGAGGTAGGAAAGGGCCATGGGACCCTCAGACATCCTCTTGCAGGCAGGTGCAGTCACTCACTGCACCCGCCTGCATAGGGTTCTCTATTCCCTCTTAAAATGCGGCGGGTTGCCATCTGCTCAGTGAAGCACGGAGCAGCTTTGAAGCACCACTCTGTATTTTACTTGAAAGCTCTGCCCCCAGGACAGCATGAGTTCGCGGCTGCCCTGGGGACAGGGCATTCACTTTAAAAGGGTGCACTCTCCCTGTTTACGCATAATGCATCTATTTAACGATGTGCCGTGGCACAAATAGGAAAAGTGAGCCCTATGTGTAATAGAGCCCCAGGTGAAGTCCCACCCTCTGTGCCAAGTTCGACCTCCATTTCTCAGCTCCAGCCTCAACTGCTTAGTGTAACATTTCAGGCATTTCCACATCCTTCAATGCCAAGGTTTCATTGAGCATACTGCAATTTGATGCTTTCATTGTGGTGTATCAAAACTCTCACCTTTCACTTTCCATAGCTTACCTGTTTACCATCATTACTACCTAGTACACTTGTTAAATCCGTTCATTATCAGTTTGATTCTTTTAGCAAAAAAAGACAAAGCTGCAGATTAAAACTGCTGCTCCGTGTTTCACTCTGCAACCTCAACAGTGCAGCCGCAAACTCTCAGTTCTCGATTGTGCTTGAGAGAGTGCATTACATTTTGTACGCAGGTGTGTGATCCAGATTTGAATTAGATGCACTTGTTGCTTCTCTATCGTCTCTTTATTCCCCTTCCCTATTTATCACCAGTCTCCCCCATTCTGAGCTGTTTGTTTCTCAACTGTGTTTATTTGTATCACCTCTCTCTGAACTGTCTTTCTCACCTGCCACTGTCCCTTTATCATCCCTTTCTTTCACCTGTATCCTCTCTCGCTTTCACAACTGTCTTTCTCACCTATCTCTTTAGCATCTCTCTATCACACATTTTCCCCTCTGTCTCACCTACCTCTGTCTTTTTACCCATATTGCACCAGTCTTTTACCTGTGTCTCACTCCCCCATTTGTCTCTTTCTTACCAGTCTGTCTCCATATCACCTCTGTCTTTCATCTTACCCCTCCCCACTGTCTCTCAGCTGTCTCTTTCTAACCCTGTATTCGTATTCTTATAGCTGCTTTGCCTACCTCTAAACTGTCAAACTCGCTTAGTCACCTTTTTCATGCCTGTTTGTTACTTTATCATCTATCTCACAACTGTCTTCCAGTCTTTCAGCTGTCATTTTCTCAGCTGCCCACCCTCCACAACGAAGGTTTGAGTGGGATAGAATTTAGGCCCGAGGATCAAAATAAAAGTGGCCTCCATTAGCGAATCAGATAGCTAAAAGGAAGCCCAGGTTTCCAAATCAGGGCAGTTTTCAACATGTAAAGTAGTACTGTATTGTAATTTTGCAAGGTATGGGAGATTACAAGAATTTGTGCTTGCTGCAGGCAATGTTTGTTGTAAAATCAAGGAACTCAACAGTAAAAAGTGGCCCACCAGACCATATAACAGGCCCACAAGAAGCCAAAAACCAGCCCACCCATTGACTTGTTAGACCAGTCGTTTGGACACTGCCAGATTGCCCTAATGGCCAATCCGACCCTGTCCTCAGCTCTCTCAGCTATCCTTCTAACCTGTCTGTCTCTATATTGGCTCTCTTTCTCACACATGCCTCCCCTTCTCTGAGATCTCTCACACCGCTGTGTATCTTCATGGCCTCTCTCACACCTGTCTCCCCCTGGTTTTCACTCCCTGTCTCTCTGAAGGTCCTCTTTCTCACTTTTCTCTTCCCTTCCTCACGTGTCTCCCCACTCTCTCTGAGCTGTCTCATTCTAACTTGTCTCCTACCTGTCCACCTCTGAGCTGTCTCTTTATCACCTCACATCTGCCACTCTCTTGTTTCGCTCATCCAAATGTGTGTGCATCATCTTTATCGCACCTGTCTCATCTCTGTTTCCGTCTCTTTCCCATCTGTCTCCATAGCAGCTCTCATACTCCCTTCTACTTTCTTTGACTCTCTGTTGTCTCATTTTCACCTGTTTTTGTATATCACCTTTCTCTTATCTGTCTCCCTTTTTTCACACCTGTCTATCTCTCCGTCATAGTTCCTCTCTCTCTCTCTCTCTCTCCCTCTCTGTCAGCTGTCTATTTTACACCCACATCTATCTTTGTCTCCCAATCCCACATTCATCACTCTGTAGCCAGTGGCGTAGGAAGGGGGGTGCGGTGGGTGCGGGCTGCCCCGGGTGTCATCACTGAGGGCGGTGACAAAATGGCAAAAATATGTGTTTAAACACATATTTGTGCCATTTTGTCAAGCCGGGGGTGACAAGAAATTTTCCGCACCAGGTACCACTTGACCTTGCTACGCCACTGTCTGTAGCGTCCCCTTTCTGCTCTCCTTTTTCTTTTGTTTCTCCCTCTGCCTTTTCTCTCTCACCCTCTTTCTCTGTGTCTCTCCGTCCCCTCTTCATATTTTCATCTCCTCTTAAAGACGTTTTTTTGCAGGGCTCCTCTAGGCCGGCAACAGTAAATATTTTGCAAGTTTGTTACCTAGTTGCTCATGAGTTGAAGTGCACAGAAAGTAAACAGGGCTCAATAGCGTCAACATTATCTTCGGGTTCTGGCAATGCTTTTGGCACCTCTGAGGTCAAAGGTCGCAAGCATTGTGTCAGGGCAGGGGGAAAGACGGGTAACAGCTACCACCTCTTTTCACTAGTAAAGGACGACTATGCTCTCACATATTTTTTGTGTGATCAAACCTTTACAGAGTGGACATTCTAGGAAGGGAATATCCTGGAAAGTATAGGAACACACACACACATACGCTCGCACGCGCACACACTCTCTCTCTCTCTCTCTCTCTCCTGGTCATGCGCATTTAAAAAGCTTTCAGCTGCCCTTCTCACTATTGAAATGGTCATAGATTTATGGCTGGTGAAGGATTGGAGCAATTCACCTTCCAAAGTGGGAATCTGAATGCAACAACCCCAGCTCTGTTGGGGCTACAGGAAAATGGGTTTCTCTATATAGAAATGTTTTTTTTTAGCATTGTTGTGGGAATTCAGAATTTTTTTACAGTGGCACTCCTGCAAACCTGTGACTACTGTAGCTTTGCCGGCATCATCTTTTGAACCTTTGTGATTTTCAAATAACTTAACAAAGGACGAAACCTTTAGAAGTACATTTCCAATTTTTTGAGGCCCTGTGTTAATCTGCGTCAGAAGGTTCTTGTACTAACATTGGCTGTATAGCACAAGTATACAGTGTGGAGAGAAAGATGTGGGGTAAGGGCCGGAGCTGACGGCTTTTGCACTGAGGACCCAGATTCGAGTCTCGGCGTCGGCTCTACATCCTGTGATTCTGGGTCTCCCCGTGCCTACAAAAACAAGTATTTGCAACGCAATAGGTCTCGCATTCACACGAGTTTGAGCTATTGGCATTGTAAATGACAATGCCTTTTATTTATGTTTTGAGTTTTAAAACATAAATAAAAGGCATTGTCATTTACAATACTAATAGCTTAAACTCTCGCAAATGCGACACCTATTGTATTGCAATAAAGGGCCTTCTAGACCGCTTGTTAGATTGTAAATATCAGAGGAAGAGAGACGGCCTGCGAGGTCTTCAAAGTAGTGATAAATAGTGCAGTGAAGAAGATGTGTGAGTGTTGTAAATTACACAGACACAAAGTGTGAAGTGAGAGTTACATATGATCCAATCTATAAACACTAACAAAGCCCTCCAACACCTTTCGCTCTGTGATTACACTGTCGCGGCTCAGGAGGAAGAGCAGGAGGGGGGGCTATTTCCTGCCCTCTCCGTGATTTGAGTGTACAGTATGGCATTGCGTAATGTCATTGCTATCTTTGACCTAATAAAAAACACTCCAGCTGTAGTAGGGCCCTGGCTTCACCTCCTGGTGCAGGGCGGGCTGTGCTTTATGGCAGGAATGGAGGGAGGGAGGGATGGTCTTGGCTACAGCTCCGGCCTCGTACAGTGCCCCTGCTATTACTAGTGAGCGAGAGGCACTGAGGTGGTGGTATTGGTGGTGGTGGTATTGGTATTGGTGGTGGTGGTATTGGTGGTGGTGGTATTGGTGGTGGTGGTATTGGTATTGGTGGTATTGGTGTTGGTGGGATTGGTGGTGGTGGTGTTGGCATTGGTGGTGGTGGCATTGGTGGTATTGGTGGTGGTGGTATTGGTGATGGTGGTGGCATTGGTGGTGGTGGTATTGGTGATGGTGGTATTGGTATTGGTGGTGGTGGTGGTATTGGTATTGGTGGTGGTGGTATTGATATTGGTGGTGGTGGTATTGGTATTGGTGGTAGTGATATTGGTGGTGGTATTTGTATTGGTGGTGGTGATACTGGTATTGGTGGTGGTATTGGTGGTGGTGATGGTATGGGTGGTGGGGTATTCGTGGTGTTGGTGGTATTGGTGGTGGTGGTATTGGTGGTGGTGGTATTAGTGGTTTTGGTGGTATTGATGGTATTGGTGGTGGTGGTATTGGTGGTGGTGGTACTGGTGGTAGTGGTATTGGTGGTATTGGTGGTGGTATTGGCAGTGGTATTGGTATTGATGGTGGTGGTGGTGGTATTGGTGGTGGTGGTATTGGTATTGGTGGTGGCGGTATTGGTATTGGTGGTGGTGGTATTGGTATTGGTGATAGTGATATTGGTGGTGGTATTGGTATTGGTGGTGATGGTACTGGTATTGGTGGTGGTATTAGTGGTAGTGATGGTATTGGTGGTGGGGTATTGGTGGTGGTGGTGATATTGGTGGTGGTGGTATTGGTGGTGGTGGTATTGGTGGTGGTATTGGTATTGGTATTGGTGGTGGTGGTACTGGTGGTAGTGGTATTGGTGGTATTGTTATTGGCAGTGGTATTGGTATTGATGGTGGTGGTATTGGATTGGTGGTGGTGGTATTGGTGGTGGTGGTATTGGTAGTGGTGGTGGTATAGGTGATGGTGGTGGTATTGGTGGTGGTATTAGTGGTATTGGTGGTGGTGGTATTGGTGGTGGTGGTATTGGTGTATTGGTGGTGGTATTGGTATTGGCGGTGGTATTGGTGGTATTGGATTGGCGGTGGTGATATTGGTTGTGGTATTGGTTGTGGTATTGGTGGTGGTGGTATTTGTGCTGGCGGTATTGGTGGTAGTGTTGGTGGTATTGGTGGTATTGGTGGTGGTGGTATTGGTGGTGGTATTGGTGGTGGTATTGATGGTGGTGGTGGTATTGGTGATGGTGGTGGTGTCTTGTGGTTTGTTGCCTGCCTTGTTATGTTGGCCTAGGCCTAGCTGCCATGCTGCTTTTCTTTGCGCACGTTACATTGAGCCAGGGCTCCCTCGCCCTTTGCTCTTGCTAAGTTCTTTTGCGCTGTCTGCATTTTCTGTCTTTCACCTTTTCTCTTGTTCGATTTGGGCTCAGACTGCACAACATGTACAAGGTCGCATAACAATGTATTTCGGTTCTTCCTGATATGGCCAGTCTCGCGCACCCAGACATAACATTAGGCGCAAATGCCATGAAACTTGGTGTGCCTTTAATACTGCAGTTTTTACTGGCGCTTAACACACTTGGAGGAATCCTTTCCAGGGAGAAGAGCTGTGATTGTCTGCTGATGTAGTTCTGCATCTAGAGACCGAGGTATGAGGGTTCGCTAGTCAAAGCCCAGAGGTCTTCTATTTTTATAATAAACTATCTTACTGCACGGGAGGGTGGTAATGTTATTTAGACATTTATCCACTGAGTTATGAAATGCTTTCCCCGTTTGTATTCTATGGAATTGTAACCATGCTGCTTATATTATTCATATGCATTATGCTATTAGTGCTGACACGTGTACTGTACCTTAGAGCACGTAAGTTGAAATAAATATTTTAATCTACCCTGTGTCTCTTCATACGTGCATTGTGGACAAGTACGAGTGAGTGACGAAAGAGTGTTCTTGCTTCTGCGAGTCCTGAGATAAAGATACCGTGTTCTGGGTTGTCCAATCATTGGTGCTTTGGTACTAATGGGATGCTAAGCTAGTTGGGTTGGGGTTTTGGGTGCTACGGTATATGGTAGGCAAACCACTGTATTCCGGGGTCCTATTATCCTGTGCATAGCTCTGTGTATGTGCAGAAACCCTATGACATGGCGCGGCCAACGTGGGGCTGCTTATCTGCGAGATGCTTGAGTAGTACTTGTGCTTGTCCACAAAACCCTCACGTACTCTTCCGGAGGCATAAGTGATGGTGATACCGCCTATATTGAACGTTTTATAGGTTCTCTCAAAAAAAAGCCAGTAGAGCACAGGGAGCGCCCAAACGGCGGAGGACAAGTCAATCCATGAAAGTGTAAGTGCAGAAAAAAGCCATACCCTCCAAGAGGACATCATTGGAATCGTCAAAAAACATAGATGCCATCCAATCCATGAGATCAAAAGAGCAGGAATGCTCCTCAGCAGAGGGAGCATCCAAAAGCAATGCGGGACAACTTGCGTGATAATCGAAATAGCTTTGATGTAGGAGATCCTGGGCAGCCGCCCAGATATCCCATTGCGCCAAAATCCCCAGTGCAGCCGCACGCGCCATACAGCCGGCAACGGAACAGTCCTGCTCATGGGCCTCTAAGGGACCCATTAACTGAACAAAATCCGGAACAGACAATGACGAATTGGAGAGGCAATAATCCAAAGTCCAGGTGAAAGGACAGCGGATACAAGTCATTACAGGTTGCACGTAAGTGAAATACGCAAAGCGAAAAGAAAGAGTATATGACACACTCAGTGTCGCCAATGGCAAGACACCAAAACCAGCCAAAAGGCGCTCACGGAGCAGCTGGAGTCGTTCTGGATCGAGCAGGTCCCATCGGGGAGCAGCCATTACGCAGAAAACAAATCAATAGCAGGACACCAGCCGCCAAAGCGATGATCAACGGGAAACCGCCAAAGACGCTAGAGAAAATAGAATGAATGAACGCCGGGAGGACACCAAAAATAGTTTGGAAGGAGGACACTAAACCAGACCCCACGACTTTAAAAAAGTGTACCAAACCCTCTGTGTTAGATGCGTTAAAAATACGATGAATTAACTCCCCAAAATGTTGGGGGAGATTAGTGTTCAAAAGGGCCTGTATTTCACTGTGGGTACTCGCCACCTGGAGAATGAATGTCTCCCGGGCGGACGTGAGCATAACTTCCTCGTTCAATAATAGTGCCTTTATTCTGCTCAGTCTATTGAAATCTGCCTCCATGGTAGGGATGGAAGGCCAAATAGAGATATCAACCTTGCCATGAGGGGGAGGAAAAAGCACATTTTTGCAGCAGACAACCCTGTGCGAAACTGTTACAATGTAAGGAATGCCAGCCTGCAGGCCACAACAGTTTTCGTTATTTAAAAGTAAATAACTACCATTGGAAAGGAGAGTGAAAGTAGGAGAAATAACAGGAGCAGGAATACCTTTCAGCACACAAGCAAGATTAGGAGCGGAAACGCTACATGAGCCATGCAATTTAATGTGTTTACAAATAAGCGAATGACCCATAGTCGAGTCGCAGGACTCCCCCGTGAGAAAAACTTCCTTGCCGTCCCGAAGGCATTTATACATGAAAGGCAAGGACCAGAGTTCATGCAGGAAAGCACTGCCCAAGGGCTGGTAACGGCCCACAGGATAATGTTTCATGCACGAGTCAAATTCAAACAAGGAAAAAGGTAAAGCGATAACCCCATGAACTAGCCACACAGCAGAATCGAGTTCTGCAACAGAGAACGGCAAAGGATCCATCTTTTCGATATGTAATAAAGTGTAAGTTGCATCTTTCATGGACATGAATTTGTCAGTTAAATTAAAAGGTAGAAACAAGGCAGAGGTGTTCAAAAAATGCCAAGGAACTTTACCTAACTTGAGCGTTTGTAAAGTCCATGCAAACTGCATAACTGAGCGCAATTGATTCTGACCATGATATAACACAGAAACATCATCTTGTACAATATCAACAACAGAGGACACAATATTCTCTAAAGTGTAAATGCGAGAAGACAGGGTATTAATACTATTGTCAACAACAGCAAGCACCTTTTCCAAATTTGCTTGATCTATTTCCCGAAGACGGGAAGCAGCTTCAATTTGTGACAGCTTCCAGAGTTCATTATACGTTTCATAAATGAATCTCTTAGGTCGGGGACCACGAGGTCCCAAAACAAAGTCGGACAGATCAATATTGCCTGAAAGGAGGGACAAATGTTGTTTAACAGAATCAAGGGACGAATGTTGCAGCCATTGTTTGCATAATTTACCAACAGAATATGTAGTGACAGTACGGGAAGCAGTAAATCTCGGATCAGGCCTATCCTGTGTGTAGCTAGTACCTGAGTCGTGAAAACGCATTTGACATGCATTAGATGATATAGGCCATACCAACCAGGGTGACAGATCGATTTCGGAAACATTAAACGAATTATTCTGTAACAGAGCCTGTAGGGTCGCCAGGGACAGGTTAAGACGTGAGCTATCATTAGAAAAACTCGACAGGGATGGAATTGAGGGCGTGTTTAATTGTTTAGTGGTAGCTAAGCCCCAACACGTAGTCTGATAAATAGAATCATTTAGGAACATAATTTGGGTAGGGATAAGGCAAGCACGGTGCAATGCCTCGGTTCCTTGTACCTGCCATGGCTTGGAGCCCCAAATAGATTTCAAATCTACTGTATCCTCCCAGTACTCATAACCACCCACTGCTAGGGCACTTAAAAAGGAACCCGAATAAAGCAATTTGGTGTGTGTTAACATAATTTTCTGAGTTGACGTGGTATTTAGTCTAAAATAATAGGATGTGGGGTTTGACCGATTAAAATCAGTAAAATAGGTAAACTTATTTCGAAGAGTTTGTGAGCTACCTGGCAAGGGGTTTGGACAATGTTCCCATTGGGTGTAGTTAACAGAACTACGCAGGGCACTTGGCTTATGGAGAAAATGATTACCCCAATGTTGGTAACAATACAAATCGGCATAATTCGCAGAATTCATATATAAATCTTCAGCATTAAAAGATGCATAATATTTTATATCGGCAAACAATGCTTCAACGGCATGCACATCCCAATCATCAGAATGAATGTTATTTTTTACAACATCACCCATTGAAACACGAAGGACATTAGGTACATTAATAATTTCCGTCGGACCATGGATTTGATAGTTCACTGCATCCCATACGATGCCATCAGCAACTGGAAAAGCTGAAATGTTCACAAATGTGTGGTCACGCTTCATGATGTGAGACGAGGAATGAGGAGCTAAAGTTCCAGAAACATAGTCTACAGCAGAGCGTTCAGGTAAATAGTGACCATTGATTAGTAGAAAAACACTGTGACAAAGCCAATGGACATGAACAAAAAAATCAAGAAAAGTACCAACCAGATGTATGTCCAGGGTGGAATCAAAAATTGTCTCTAAACCAGGATACAAAAATACTGAACTTGGATGGGACTTTTGAAGAGGTGGAATCCGAATCAAAGGAATAACGAGTCGGGCCAAGTGGCGTTGTTGGTTGATGCGCCACCGATTCAGATGCAGGATAGCTATACTCGTCCTCGTCGATGTTGGTGGAGAGTTGGGGATCAATTATAGTTTCAGGCAAAGGAGAGGATTCAGGCAAATCAACCATCTCAATTACAGCATCAGCGACCGCTCGTGTAAATGGGCCACGAACATATGTCCGATAAATGGCAGGACAAGAGACCGCTGGTGTGACACTATTCAGGATCGGCCAGGCGCTGTAGCTTGACATTTTCCACTGAGATGTATCTGTTCTCCTTGCGACCAGGAAGCGGTGGTAAAATGACTGTACGTGTTCCCTTCAAGCCCAGAACTGGAACCGGTGCACGAAAAGAGGGGCCGAATTCTTTTTGTTTTCAACCTTCTCTCGAACCAGTTCTCCAACCTTTGGAAGCCAGCCGGCTACCGGAATCTGCAACGCAGGATCTGTGGCTGAAGGCAAATGTGTAGTTGCAAGTTTGTCTCGGGCTTCTTGTAAGTCCTGTAACATAGCAGAATGATTATCTACATCAAACTTGGCGGATTGCGCCGCGATGTCTGGACCCTCAAGGTCAGGCACAAACATTCTTATGCCAAAGAGCATTTCGTATGGGGTCCGCCCACCCAGAGGTCTTCTAGGGAGATTATTAAGTGCACGCTGAACGGTATACAAGTGGGCCAGCCAGTTCCTGCCAGTACCTATAACTCTAGCTGTTAAGGATTGCTTTAAGTCACGGTTCATTCGTTCAACGATAGAGTTGCCCTCAGGCCTATACGGAGATGAAAATTTCACCCGCACCCCAAGCGAAGCCATTGCATCCTTGTAAGCCCTAGAGGCAAACGCCGGACCTTGGTCCGAATGGAAGGTGCCGCATGCGAAAATTCCCACAAAGACACGCAAATCCCTGATTACATTTCGAGCGTCAGCACTACGTTGTGGCCAGACCCAGAGGAACCGTGTGCACGAGTCCACTGCTACTAAGATGTATTTATAGGCAGTGTCTGATGAGAATGGACCGCAGTGATCCAAGTAAACACACCCAAAGGGTCTGTTAGCAATGCAGAGCGGGGTCTGTGGAGGGCGTGTTACCGTGGAAGGCTTAATCTGTTGACAAACGTCGCAGGAAAGCACAAAAGCACGGGTGTCTTTATACAATCCACGCCACCAATAACGCTGCTGCAAGATGGAAACTGTAGCTGACACACCTGCATGAGCAGAAGCCATGCCTTCGTGTGCAGCTGATATCAAGGCACTCCTGCGGTCCGCGTTGGGGATCAGCCGATCTCCAACGTCAGGTATTGTTACATAAGGAACCTGTTCGGGACTTAACTTGTAAGAATACTTGGAAGGAAAACCTGTAGGGTAATTAACACCTTCCTTTGTTGCAGCAATAGCTGCTAGAATAACAGAGTCAATTTTAGACATGGACCTGGTAACCGCTGCTACTGAACACGTGACTACTGCCGAACGTGCAGCTTCATCTGCCAGATCGTTACCAACAGCGTGTGCGCCCACCCGGTGATGGCCTAAGGTGTGATCCACCTGTGTGAGGGGCAGACGTTGTTGCAATTCTGCCACTCGAACCCAAAGCATTTTATGCTTAATTGTGCTCCCTTTTGCGTCCTTGTAGTCATTTTTCGACCAGAAAAACAGATTGTCATTGTACGACTGTACACAGTAGAAGGAATCACATACAATAAGAGTGGTCTCATCCTGAGAAGCGAACTCAAGCGCAAGTAGCAATGCATGCAGCTCGGCCAATTGTGCGGTACTATCTCCAAGTGTGCGAGTGTGCACTACAGAGGATTTGAACGTTCCATTTACAAAGGAACCCGCAACAATAGCACATGCAGCTGAATAAGCGTGCTTGGACCCAGTGGCCGGTTGCGCCGAACCATCTGTGTAGATCACACATTTGTAATCCTCAAGCGGCAATATAAACAGAGGAGGAGGATGAACGAATTCATACTGTAAGAACTCCTGAGTCTGAAGAGAAGAATCGAAAATAAAGGTGACGTCTGATGACGTCAAGGATGTAGCCCATTGTATCCAACGGGGATGCATTGCTTTTGAGTTCGGTACACTTGCCTTTGTTACTGCCTCTAGGGCAGGACAGGGTGTTACCACCAGAATTCGCTTTCCCTGTGCCAGTGCGCGTTCTTTTAGAATCGCCATTTGCACTGCAGTTAGAACTTTTCGACAGATGTAAAGCGCAATTCAGCGGAAGTGTACAGATGCGACTTGTATGCGATGGGCACTGTATCACCTTCATTAAAGGTTAAGTACGTGAATCCCACCGCCCCCGGAATTATTCTAATCACCAGGTTTGTGTGGTTATCACGAGTCAAAAGATATTTAGACTCCAATAGGTCTGTCTGCAAAGACTGCAGAATCAAGGTATGCTCAGGCAGCCAGCAAGACCTTGAATAAGTAGGTTGTATCAAAGCATACAAAGGCTTGATACGCTGGGCATATTCGGGAATGTAAGTACGCCCGAAATTCAGGAAACCCAGCAAAGACTGAAGTTTCTTCAGAGTATTTGGGGGCACAAATGTGCACATTTTTCCAAGAAATGGGGGCTAAGCCCTTACCTTCGTTGTTGAGCTCATAGCCCAAGAACAGAACGGTAAATTCAGCAATGTGTGACTTAGCAAAGTTAAATTTGTAACCCTGCTCCGCAAATTCAAGAATAATGCGGTCCACACGGGACAGATGCGGAAATAATTCGTCGTCCGTCAGATAAATGTCATCAACGTACGAACATGCATCTTGGTCTATGCTGTCTAGCAAAGAGACAACACGGGCGGCGAATACACCCGGACTATTTTTGTAGCCCATGGGTAAACGCCGGAACTGGAATAATTTACCTTCGGATGTGAATGCGGTCCATTGACCACTCTCCGGGGCTAGGTTGTGCGTGTAGAAACCGTTTGAAAGGTCAAGTGTCGTTTTGTATTTTTTACGAACAAGACTGTCTACAAGCGCAGAACTGTGTGTATTCTGCACCGCAAAGTTCCGACAATGAGAATTTAAATGCCGGTAATCCAAAACTAAGCGGTACGATCCATCGGGTTTAGAAACCACGAATAGGGGATTGTTCATAGGTGATGCGCATGGTTCGATTACTCCCTGATATTCCAACTGTGTCAGAATTTCGGAGACGGGGCCTTTTGCCTGCCGTTTGATGGGATATTGGGGTTGTGGCTGCGGTAGTGACCGCAAAGGTATTGCATGGGGAGGTGATTCTACATCCCATCCCACATGGTTGCGGTATAACGCTGGAGCCAGGTACACAGCCCACTCAGCTGCAAGTGCTTCAGCTTTGTCTTTTGGGACATGCCGTGAAAAGCTTGGAAGGATTACCTCCTCTCCTTCATGTGCAGCGAGAACGAATGGGGGTGGCCAATCCACCTCTGCTAACAAAATGTCATATGAAGAGGTTAGATTTTCCCAAAAATCCCTGTTATTTCACGCGGTATATCACCTTCAATTTGGATGACTATGTTGTAAAGTCTGTCAGGGGGTGCCACTCTGGTGTCAGCTGTCTCTACAGTAACGAATGTTTCAGTTGCTGTCGCCTCCATATGAGGACGTAGCGCCTCCCGCACTATGGTAACTTCCGCGGCGCTGTCTAGGAGGGTCACTGCCCACGTCCAATTCAGGAGTCTCGCTCTCACGGTCTGTGGCATATTTCGCTGTTACAGCGGCAACTTTTTTCTTCTGAAATTGCGGTCGAGAAAGGTGAAAGTCTTCTGCTTTCCCTCTGACTTGTTGTCGAGGTTGGTCTCGCTCCTGGGGAGCCTCTCGGCCCCTTCCTCTATCTTGCCGTCCTCCTCCACCAGCCTGTGACGACGTCTGGGCCTGTGAAGAACGAGGAGAACGCGTATCAGAGCTCTGAAACCTTTCTGGTGATTTAATTCTCGACCTATCACGTAAATCATAAGTACGTTCAGAAGAAACCGAAACTGGGGAAGCGCCTCTCGACCCCGGCTTCTTTTGTTGCTTACCCTGTTTTTTCTGTCTCCAACTCTTTTTAGTGAAGACTGGTCTATCATCTTTCTCAGATGTACTTTTTGTTTGTGTAATTTGTGGTTGCGATTGAGTTTGCATTTTTACAAAAGGCTTGTTGCCTAGGCTATTTCTTCCAATTGTTTTATAAGCCCGGGCAATAATTTTCGGTAATTCGCGGGGCCTGTCCAACTCTGGGACCAAAGCCAAAGCATTCGCTACTTGAAAGTTCATTGCATCGCCCTTGACATTTCCAAGGATCAGTTCAGCTACTACATCAAACACTCCCACTAGTCTCATCCCTAATTCCACAGCCGCTTCAGGGCCATGTTCGTCCTGTACTTTTTTAATTACAGAGGGTAGAACCGTCATGGAAGGAGTACCAAAACATTTTGAATAAACTGCTGCGAATACCTTACCCCAGTTTTCACATGATGTCAAATCGGGGATTAAGTCTTTTGGCAAACTTATCGTAAGGATGCGGTGTTTATCCACTGGGGATGTATGTGGAAACATCGCTTCTATCTGATCGAACTTTTCTGCAAGCCAGTAAGGATAATCGTCCTTATTTTGTGGACGTTTGCCCATCACAGAATTTACCATGACAGGACTTATGGTCACTCCAGCTGCAACAGCTGGTTGGCCAGCGACTACAGGAGCAGCTCCATGGAGACTACCTGTAACGTATGTCACTAAGGCTCTATGCACTCGCACCAGTTCGGTATGCATAGTGCGCAGTTCCGCAATCGGTAATGCCAGATAATTTGGATGCGAGGTATACCCGGCCAATACAGGCCAAGTGGCCCCCTGAATTGATAAGGGGCCTAAACGAACTGCGGTAGTTGGTTGTGGGAGGGCGCCATTAAACCAAACACGGTGCTGCCAAGCCGTGAGAGGCACTTCAAGATTAGTATAGGGTCGATAGGCAGCAGGAATAGCGGTGGGTTTATATTCATGAAACAGCTTATCACCTGCATCCACCGCCTCAAAAGTGATCCAAGTGTAAAACACTTCAAAGTGATAAGCCGGATCGGCTTGAACCACAAAGACCAACTCGACCCCAGCATCGGGCACTCCGTATACACCTAGGTGTTCTCGGAGTGGTCCTCGGCTATGTGCAGCTATCGCCACACCAGCCATAACTAAACAATTGTATTCGACAACCTAACAGGGAGCACAAAATGGGTTATTTATGTAACCTTTTTAATAACTTCAAGCTTGAAAGAACCTATAAAACGTTCAATATAGGAGGTATCACCGTCACTTACGCCTCCGGAAGCGTACGTGAGGGTTTTGTGGACAAGCACAAGTACTACTCAAGCATCTCGCAGATAAGCAGCCCCACGTTGGCCGCGCCATGTCATAGGGTTTCTGCACATACACAGAGCTATGCACAGGATAATAGGACCCCGGAATACAGTGGTTTGCCTACCATATACCGTAGCACCCAAAACCCCAACCCAACTAGCTTAGCATCCCATTAGTACCAAAGCACCAATGATTGGACAACCCAGAACACGGTATCTTTATCTCAGGACTCGCAGAAGCAAGAACACTCTTTCGTCACTCACTCGTACTTGTCCACAATGCGCGTATGAAGAGACACAGGGTAGATTAAAATATTTATTTCAACTTACGTGCTCTAAGGTACAGTACACGTGTCAGCACTAATAGCATAATGCATATGAATAATATAAGCAGCATGGTTACAATTCCATAGAATACAAACGGGGAAAGCATTTCATAACTCAGTGGATAAATGTCTAAATAACATTACCACCCTCCCCGTGCAGTAAGATAGTTTATTATAAAAATAGAAGACCTCTGGGCTTTGACTAGCGAACCCTCATACCTCGGTCTCTAGATGCAGAACTACATCAGCAGACAATCACAGCTCTTCTCCCTGGAAAGGATTCCTCCAAGTGTGTTAAGCGCCAGTAAAAACTGCAGTATTAAAGGCACACCAAGTTTCATGGCATTTGCGCTTAATGTTATGTCTGGGTGCGCGAGACTGGCCATATAAGGAAGAACCGAAATACATTGTTATGCGACCTTGTACATGTTGTGCAGTCTGAGCCCAAATCGAACAAGAGAAAAGGTGAAAGACAGAAAATGCAGACAGCGCAAAAGAACTTAGCAAGAGCAAAGGGCGAGGGAGCCCTGGCTCAATGTAACGTGCGCAAAGAAAAGCAGCATGGCAGCTAGGCCTAGGCCAACATAACAAGGCAGGCAACAAACCACAAGACAGTGGTATTGGTGGTATTGGTGGTGGTATTTGTGGTAGTCGTGGTATTGGTTGGGGGTGGTATTGGTGGTGGTATTGGTGGTGGTGGTATTGGCGGTGTTGGTGGTGGTGGTATTGGTGGTGGGGGTATTGGTGGTGGTGGTATTGGTGGTGGTGGTGATATTGGTGGTGGTGGTAGTGGTATTGGTGGTGGTATTGGTGGTGTTGGTGGTATTGGTGGTGGTGGTATTGGTGGAGGTATTGGTGGTGATGGTGGTGGTATTGGTGGTGGTGGTATTGGTGGTGGTGATATTGGTGGTGGTATTAGTGGTGGTATTGTTGGTAGTGTATTGGTGGTGGTATTGGTGGTGATGGTTGTATTGGTGGTGGTGGTATTGATGATGGTATTGGTGATGGTGATGGTATTGGTGGTGGTATTGGTGGTGGTAGTGGTATTGGAGGTGGTGGTATAGGTGGTGGTGGTATTGGTGGTGGTGGTATTGGTGGTGGTGGTATTCGTGGGGGTGGTGATATTGGTGGTGGTGGTAGTGGTATTGGTGGTGGTGGTGGTATTGGTGGTGTTGGTGGTATTGGTGGTGGTGGTATTGGTGGTGGAATTGGTGGTGATGGTGGTGGTATTGGTGGTGGTGGTATTGGTGGTGGTGATATTGGTGGTGGTGATATTGGTGGTGGTGGTATTGGTGGTGGTATTAGTGGTGGTATTGGTGGTTGTATTGGTAGTGTATTGGTGGTGGTATTGGTGGTGGTGGTTGTATTGGTGGTGGTGGTATTGGTGGTGGTATTGGTGATGGTGATGGTATTGGTGGTGGTAGTGGTATTGGAGGTGGTGGTATAGGTGGTGGTGGTATTGGTGGTGGTGGTATTGGTGGTGGTGGTATTGGTGGTGGTGTTGTTGGTGGTGGTATTGGTGGTGGTGGTATTAGCGGTGGTATTGGTGGTGGCATTTGATGGTGGTGGTGGTATCGGTGGTAGTATTTGTGGTGGTGGTATTGGTGGTGGTGGTATTGGTGGTGGTGGTATTTGTGGTGGTGGTATTGGTGGTGGTGGTATTGGTGGTAGTGGTATTGGAGGTGGTGGTATAGGTGGTGGTGGTATTGGTGGTGGTGGTATTGGTGGTGGTATTGGTGGTGGTATTGGTGGTGGTGGTATTAGCGGTGGTATTGGTGGTGGTATTTGATGGTGGTGGTGGTATCGGTGGTAGTATTGGTGGTGGTGGTATTGGTGGTGGTGGTATTGGTGGTGGTGGTATTTGTGGTGGTGGTATTGGTGGTGGTATCGGTATTGGTGGTCTTGTTGTTGGTGGTGTTGGTGGTAGTATTGATGGTGGTGGTATTGGTGGTGGTTGTATTGGTGGTGGTATTGGTGGTGGTAGAGGTGGTATTGGTGGCATTGGTGGTGGTGGTGGTATTGGGGGTGGTATTGGGGGTGGCGGTGGTGGTATTGGTGGTGGTGGTGGTATTGGTGGTGGTGGTATTAGTGGTGTGGTGGTATTGGTAGTGGTAGTATTGGTGAGGGTATTGGTGGTGGTATTGGTGGTGGTATTGGTGGTGGTGGTATTAGTGGTGTTGGCATTGGTGGTGGTATTGGTATTGGTGGCGGTGGTGGTATTGGTGATGATGGAGGTATTGGTTGTGGTGGTGGTATTGGTGGTGGTGGCATTGGTGGTGGTATTGGTGGTGGTATTGGTGGTGGTGGAGGTGGTGGTATTGATATTAGTGGTGGTATTGGTGGTGGTGGTATCAGTGGAATTGGTGGTGGTATTGGTGGTGGTGATATTGGTGGTGGCATTGGTGGTGGTAGTGGTGGTGTTGATGGTGGTATTGGTGGTGTTGATGGTGGTGGTGTTGGTGGTGGTGTTATTTGTGGTGGTGGTAATGGTGGTGGTGGTATTGGTGGTGGTGGTATTGGTGGTGTTGGTGGTAGTGGTATTGGTGGTGGTATTGGTGGTGTTGATGGTGGTATTGGTGGTGTTGATGGTGAGTGAGTGAGTGATACATTTATAAAGCGCAACTATTGCCGAGGCGTCTTGGCGCTGAGCTGTAATGAGAGTGGTAACTGGTATGTGGTGGGCAGAAACTAGGTTGATGTAGTTGGAAACAGCCAGGTTTTGATCATTCTCCTGAAGAACTCTGTTAGGTTGTAGCCTGATTGAGATTGCCATTGTGTTTCAAAGTTTGGCTGCCCCGTAGGAGAGGGTTCTTCCCCCCATGTAGCTCTATGGATTTTTGGGCCCTGAACTAGTCCTTTATTGGCCGACCTAAGTTCACGACACGGGATATGCCAGCGAAATAGTTGCTGAAGGTCCAGAGACCCTCCTCCATACGGTGCCTTGTGCACAAAGCAAAGCGCTTTGAGTCGATGCGCTTCTGGACCGGGAGCCAATGGAGCTCCCTAAGACTGTTGGAGATGGGGTGGTATTTAAGGATGTCTAGAAGCAACCGAGCCGCAGTATTTTGCAAGGCTTGAAGTTTCAACATTTGACCTTTGTCAATGCCTAGAAATAGCACATTGCAATAATCGATTCTGGAAAGGATCGGTGCTTCTACCACCGTTTTGCGAAGGCCTTGAGGAATGAAGGGTAAGACCTTACGCAAAATCTTTATGAGGAAGAAGCATGAGGAGGTCAGGGAATTACACTAGCCAGCAAAGTTTAGTTGATCATTGAACAGAACACCTAGGTTTCTTGTCTTCCTAGTGGCTACAGGGCACCGCCCGGCATTCGCTGGCCACCATGAGTGACTCCAAATGGAAGGACCTTTTCCGAATTCCACCACCTCCGTTTTTTCGGTGTTCAGTTTAAGGAAGTTGGAATGCATCCATTCAATGATGTGTTTCATACAATTGTGGAACCTTTTCGCCACTGTTTCCACATTAGAGGATATAGATATCACTATCTGTGTATCATCGGCTTATGAGATCAGAGCAAAGCCATGTGCTTTGATCAGTCTAGCCAGAGGAGTCACGTAAATATTAAACAGGGTCGGTGATAAGGCTGACCCCTGCGGGACTCCACATAGAAGGAAAAAGGCCTCAGAAGTCAGGTTACCCCAACACAACCTCTGTTCCCTGCCAGTGAGAAATGAGGTAAGTAGGGCCAGGGCCACCCCCCCAATCCTAGACTCTCCAGCCTGCGTATTAATACTTGGTGGTTGACAGTATCAAACGCTGCTGAGAGATCCAGTAAGATGAGGATGGCTCTCCCCTCACTATCAACTTGTTTGCGGATCTCCTCAGTGGCCAAGGCCAGGGATGACTCAGTAGAGTGACATGATCTAAAACCGTGTTGAGCGGAATCAAGGAGATCGTTGGATTCCAAGTAGCTGGTTAGCTGCTGATTGATAGATTTTTCTAAGATTTTTGCAGCCAGCGGTAAACACGATATTGGTCTATAGTTCTTTGCTTCAGTGGGATCTAAGGAGGACTTCTTCAATATGGGTCGTATAGATGCTTTCTTCCATGATGAGGGGAAGGAGCCTGATAGACATGCATTATTTATGAGAGGGGTCAAGTATGTGCTTGCCCTGTCCGCAACCATATGGAGAATGTGAGGGGTACAGGGATCCACGGGGAGCCAGATTTCGTTATTTTTATAAGTTTGCTTACAGTCTCATGCGTTGGTGGCGAGAAAACTGATAATCGACAGGGTGGGGGGGTTCATCCAAGGTGGCACCCTTTATTCTCGTCCTGCTATCTGTATTAGAGTTATTTACTGCAAGCTCATTGTAAATAGTTTGGACCTTATCCTGAAAGAAGTTAGCCAGCCTCTTACAGAATGCTTGATCTGGAGTGAATTGATTAGTTTGCTGCAGTTTGGAGAGAGTGGTAATGGTTTTGAATAATTCTCTAGATGAGCTTTTGGCGGCCTCAATTTTTGTGGTAAAATAATTCTTTTGGCGTGAATAATTGCTACTTTGTATTCCGCTAAGGCTAGCTTCTAGCTCAATTTACCGCGCTCACTGTAATCCACTCTCCAGGCGCGCCCATGGCGCCTACATTTACATTTAATATTTTTAAGTTCTATGCTATACCATGGTGCCGAAGGTTGAGCTCTTCGTTGATTACTGGTCGTTTCTGGTGCCGGACAATTTACTGCAGATCTAATCCAATTGTCAAAATTGTCTGCAGCCTTATTATTATCTAAGGCTGGGCTAGGAGGGCCAATACCGAAAGCTTCCTCCAGGTTAGTTTTGTTTATTTTATGCCAGGGTCGAGACTTAACCACTGTTGTTCTGCCACGGGACATCATTTTTCTTTCTGGACAGAGGAGTGTGAAGAACACCGCCTTATGGTCTGTCCATGTAAGTGGCAGGATTTTGTCTAACCTGATAAGGGGGTTGTTCATGAATATGCCATACCGCAATCAAGATCGCCACTAACAGGCGAGTCGGAGCAGAGACCCGTGAGCAGTGCCGCATTGGATTGTTTTGCATATAAGGCAAGTTCTTTCGATCTTACGTGCATGAGCGCGTACCGCGCTGACACGTAGGAATCCAAATGTCCTTCGCGCAGAGAGCGAGTCACTAGAAGGATTCTTATAAAAGGAATTCAGTAATTAGCAATCGGATACTACCAAGCCCACGAGGTAGCTGGGAGCGGTTGCTCTTTTTAAACGGTGCGCGCCTGAAGCACGCAATTGATAAAATCATGACTAAGAGTGGTTCCTGTCTTTTTTCTACAGAGACAAGAAAAATATAACAGAGATTTGTTTATCTCCAACACATTCCGGTACCCTGCAACGGACCGAGGTATGGGGCGGTCTGATTTATGTACTATTTCTTGCAACCAAAAGACTTTCCGAATAGCATTACAATTTGTGTCATATGTCAATCTTTTTCAGTGACAACGCCAAAAATTTTCCACTGAAAAGTAAATGCTTGGCACTTCAAGAAACAAGTAGGTCTCTTTTTGATTCACAAAAGCAACAGTTGGCTGAGCGCTAGACGTAGAGCAGGTAGCATGTAATTAAAACGCACGTTTGTTATTTAATTTCACAGTGTCCAAGACCGAGTCCAGGTCCTGATGAGAACCCCCCAGCAGGAAGGGGTTTGAAACGCGTTGACTTCAGCTTAAGTGATAAGACCTATTGGGTGTGCCACGAGGGAATATTCTCCATCCTTCTCTTTCCCCGCAAGGACAACACCCTTCAAAATTACTATTCCTTAAGCATCAGACACGGGCAGGATAGTAGGCAAAAGCCTTTGTCAACGAACTTTTAGTGTCCGCCCAGTGCACATTAGAAATAAGGACTGGTCATTTGGAATTTATTTCACAACTTATGATTATTTCACTTGTTTATTGTCATGTTTAATGTTTTTGCATTCCACTGTGTTGCATTTCAAATTCTTTATGTATGAATATTATTTGTAATTAGGAAAATGTTATTTTACAAAAAAAGTGTTGCCCGACAAGATGACATGAAAATAATGGTTTAATCTTGTTCTAAAAAACTTGTAAAGAAGAGTGAAATAAAACACTTGGGCCTTTCAATTGATTGTCTAAGGTCTCGTTCTCATTATTTGTTACAAAGATTCTATCTGGACATTTCATATGTTAAAAATATTATAGTGGTCCAGTCCAGATAGCACAAGGACCCAAGCCTTCCTTGTTTAAAAAACCCAGTGTATGACCGGCATCATGGGTGGGTCCAGTGACTATCTGGGTCAGACCAAGACTGTCCATATTATCTAGCAGGGTGAAAGTATCTCCACTGTTCCCACACTCCAAATGAAAATTAAAATCCCCAAGGGCAGTAAAACTTTGGAACTCGAAGCAAGATTCGATGAGAGTATGCAGTGCTCGAATTAAAGTAGCACGCAGCCCTGGTGGCCGGTATAGGAGCAAACCCGGGAAGCTGTGGGTGTTATCAATTTTAATATTAAACACCACAGCTTCTGCGTCCGTCAGCTGGATAGGGTTGCAGGTGGCCTTAAAGCATGAGCGGTAGATAATAGCAATACCACCTGGTGGTGTTGGTGGTGGTGGTATTGGTGGTGGTGGTATTGGTGTTTGTGGTATTGGTGGTGGTATTGGTGGTGGTATTGGTGGTGGTGGTGGTATTGGTGGTGGTGGAGGTGGTGGTATTGATGGTGGTGGTGTTATTGGTGGTGGTGGTATTGGTGGTGGTGGTATTGGTTGTGGTGGTGGTATTGTGGTGGTGGTATTGTTGGTGGTATTGGTGGTGGTGGTAGTGGTGGTGGTATTGGTGGTGGTGTCAGTGGTGGTGGTGGTATTGGTGATGGTGGTTTTGGTGGTGGTGGTGGTATTGGCGGTGGTGGTGTTATTGGTGGTGGTATTGGCAGTGGTGGTGGTATTGGTGGTGGTGGTATTGGTGGAGGCGGTGGCATTGATGGTGGTAGTATTGGTGGTGGTGGTATTGGTGGTGGTGTTGTTGTTAATAAAACAGGCTTTTGAAAACAACCGGTCAGGTGGCTTTAGTACAGATGACATGTAACACAGATGCGCTGTTGTCAGCTTCAGCCCATTAACACCCGATTATGTGCTACCTGGAATTCCCATGACTTAATTCGCTAATCATTTCTAAATCCATTTTACTTGGAGGGGTTGAAACTGACACAAGAAAATGCCGGGTTAAAGTGATTGAAAGCAGGCACCCATGTTACCAGGCGACCATGCTGCTTAAAAAAACACAAGGGATTTCAGCTGAAGCAGCGCATGTCTGGCCTGTAGTAAGAGAAACTCAATAAAGTAAATAGTGCTTACCGACTAAATAACAGGTCCCGTGTAACAACTGAAGGAAAAGAGCCAGTCGCCATGGCCGGGTACAAATGAAGACAATGCCTTACTAAGGAGGGACTAACAAGCCTATTAACGAATCCGAAGGCAGCATTTACGAAAGACAATGACACAAGCCAATGAAAAATATGGGAGGAGAGTGAGCACGGCTTCTCTCCCATACTCTACTACAGCAGTTTCGCAGAGCGAGCAGCGCATGCGCGCTGCCGCTAGGCTCGACCTAAAATTGAATGTGTCCTTGTGTAAGGTATCCAGTGCTCATGTGAAGCACTTCTGTACCTTCGGGTCGAGCTTGTGCTATATAAAACTGTAAAAAAAAAATGGCCCTGGCACAACAGTGACACAGAGAATGTGGGCACATTCTATCATAAAGGAAAAACACTAGCTTGTTGTGTTATTATATTTAGAACACAGTGATATAGAGAGTTATAATTCAGTGGGAGGCAATGAAAGAGCAGCTGAACGTGTAGAAAGTCATTGCGTCCACGAGTGGCTGAAGCTTTACATTGGAATAAACCAATTTGCTACAATTGTCTCCAAAGTGCCCTTATTACACTGGCATGCATTTATGCGAAGAAGCACCCACGGTGATTAGAAAGACTCAAAACCTCGTATTTAAAGCAACGGACTTCCCTTCATCAAAGGATCATCAGAACAACGACCAAGAAAAGCTGGAGATGTAATAAAAGGGCAGTTCTTAAACTACGTCAAAGGACTGTACGGACGTCTCCACCCAAAACAAAGGAGAAATAGTCAAAAGAGTAAGGATCAAGAACTATGACATGGACAATATCGGAGCACTTCTCATCAGGGCACAAGTCAATGGTACACGCGGGTAGACAGCGTCCACCCACCAACTTCACAGGGTCGATGCCGTCTCCCCTGCCAAGAAGTTGGGCACTAGTGAATTATGCTGAACTTGTCCTGGTGTAGTTTTCCTACACTGAGACGCATTCAGCAGCGCTTGCAAGTTGTCTGCTTTCCGTTCTGTGCAGCAACGTGCAGGTGAAGTATGCTTTGCATTTTAGACAGTGGTGGCTGGTGGGGGGCGGTGGCGGGGGTAGGGGGCGGAAGAAGGGGGTGGGTTAGGAAATAAATAAAAAAGAAAACTTACCTGCTGGTCACCAGCTGCCACCTCTCCTCGCAGGAACCAGGAACAGGAAGCACCCAGGCTTCCAGACTCCCCTGATAGAAGCGTTGTGATTGGTCTGAGCGTCGTGGTTTGGCGCTCAGAGATCAAAAGGGAGCCTGGGCATGTTCTACGCCCAGGCTGTAATGCAGCCTGGGTGGAGAACATGCAAAGTGCGCATGCCTGAGACGGCCGGCCATACAGTCATGCGCACCTTAGGTGTAGCAGCAGCCACTCCTCCTCTCTGAGGTCACGGGAGCCCAGCCCCGCCCTGCCCTAACCTGCCGGCAACTGGAATACTAAACATAAAATTATAATGACTTCCGTTATTTCCATTTTCTTTTTTCCATTGCGCTGCTTTAAAGCAGTGGGGCAACGCTCCTCCGCCTTAGTGGAGGAGCCGCCACTGATTTTAGATTCTAGGTGGGAAGATGGCTGGGCCCAAAACAAAGGCCAAAGTTAAAGGACAATGAGGCCTCCGTTTGTACCAATTTGATTTTGGTTGGCAGCTATTTGGAGCCTCTCAGTGTCAGTGCAATGGAGGAGAAGCAAAGGTACACAGCTTGTTATCACTTTACCTCATAAGTACTTAAAAGAAACTAGGATTTGGGGGCAAGCTTTTCAATTTGTTCAATTCCTGCACATAAGAGATCTGCATGCACCGTAAGAATGTCAGATGTGTCAGGCAACATATGCGGTGTAATGGGGCACTTTTTTGGTAGTATTACTTCATTATTTTATACTTTTTACACTTCTTAACATGGCCTGGGCATTGAGTGCACCTCTTTAGTCTATACACAAAAAGAAGCTCTAGAAGCAACAACGTCAAGGGGGCCCTCCACTCAAAATTTCACTCAAAACAAAAGCCCTTGGTACATCTCACACATCTAATATTCAGTACATTGGATCCCCCTATTCTATATTTAGGGTGTGTACAGTTCTAATAATTATCTAGGAATACCTCCAGTATGTATGTGTGTTTTAAAACACAGGTCCTGTGCCTAGGGATAAAACAAAAGTAAAACAAAGTGCACATGGAAATTTATGTGAAGCCATGTAAGCCACCACCAAGGAGCGATTGGCAGGTTCTCACCAATTTGCTCACTTTTTCATCATCATCAGCGTTCCTATATGTATGGAGGAGCCAACACCCGAAAAAGTTCAGAAGAACGTTGTATGTGTGTGTTTCCTGCATAACCCTGTTATGTGTGGCACACATCTCAAAAAACACTCTGGGTCCCTATAAAGGGAGGACAAAATTCTTCCCCACAAGAAAAAAGTATTAAAAATGAGTTGCATATGGTAACTGGCAAATGTCTTTATGCCCGCACTCATGATTAAAAACAACATACCATGTTCAGAACATTTTAAACAGAACGGTCAACATATTTAATTGCCACTTTTTATGTAGTGACAATTTCTTCCGGGCATGAGGACTACATTTCACCTATATGTGCACCGGACCTGTGTGATAAAAGAAATAAAAAGGAGAACAAACAGCATAGAAGACGTGCAATTCAGATGTCATATATAATTGCCCAGGCCCCATACTCCAAGGGGAAATTGGGGGGTAATTACCATATGGCTACCAGGTAAGTGCCTTCCAGTAGGCAGCAGGAGAGCAGCAGGAGAAAACATTTGAAAAATGCTTGGTCACCCGAAAAAGAAATGGTATACATCCAGTCACACTCCTTTTGGGGTCTGCATTTGCAGAGAAACAAAGCCATGGTGCATTTTGTCTGGCTGTGGCTGAGGATAGATTATCACACCTAACCCACATATAAACAAACATGTATGCGCCGTGTCTGCTGACCATCCATTTAAAGGAAACCCTCATACCACCTGATGGGGTCCCCAAATGTCTCAACACAGGTTACAGACCCCCACTCTCAGCCCGTCTCGTGTGGAAATATCCATGCATATAATATAATGTTGCATGGTTCAAGGCACCCGTTCACAGCCCCCTCTTGGGTGGAACATATCCCAGTATCTTATATAGTGTGGCTTGGTTCAGGGCTAGTAATAGGTGATAAGGGCTATGACTTGATAGCCCGTTCATACACTTGCCCCTGTTCATCTGGGGCCAAATTGCAGTGCTGAGAAAAACAGAGCGAAATTACAGTTACATGATTTAAAACAAGAAATGCACGGTTCCCAGCCACCCCTTCGTGCCGGTAACGCCACAATTACAGGCCGACAGGGCCGGACTGGCCATAGAGGGCACCGGGCGTTTCCCTGGTAGGCCGCTAGGGTGGGGGCCGGTTTTGGGCCCCTGGGGGGCCGTTTTTGTTACCGGGGGTCGGCAATATCAGCCCCCTGTAACAAAATCGGCCGAAACCGGCCCTCGCAAACTGCTCGGCTGCACTCCCCCTCACCCCAGGGGGGGGCAGCTGAGCAGTTTACCAGGGCCGGTTTCTGTTCCCAGTCCGGCCTTGCAGGCCGATTTTTTATCTAAGCATAATTTCCATAGTCACAGTGATGAGCGTTTGCCTGTGTTAGTCATTGTCCACCCCCCCACACAAACAAGCTAGTCTCACTTACCGCCGGTGTTGGCGCCTATGAGGACAAACGAATGTCACTACACATCCCATGCCCACTCCTTTTTGAAATTACTATGGCGTGTTGCTAGACATGACTAGCCTTCCGGGAAGTTGCAAACTGCATGTATAAAACGGCGCTATCTTGGAGTGGTGTCCTCGTCGGTAAGCGATCTTAGTTATTAATTCTCATAGCCCGACCCATCTTAAACTTAAAATGGCAACATTGCTTATTAAATCCGTTTTGCTGTGGGATAGCTTATTAAAGATAGTTTCTAACAAAAAAGGATATTGTAAACAATGATATTTTAAACAACAAGACTTCATGTATTGGGGGATGGCTAAAAAGAACCTCTATACTTACTTTGAGGACAAAAAAACTAGGTCCCCAAGGGGGATAATTATTAATTATGTTAGTTCTTACTGAAGTATTTCCAGTAAAAAGATATTTTCCTTTTAAAATACACAAAATAAAACCAAGACGTAAGTCAGGAGGGGTGGGGGGGTCTTCTGCTGTGGACTTCACAAGTGGGGGGCAGCACAACTGGGTAACAGGGTAATGACACCATGTATTGCTAATAATAATATTATTTAAGGTGAAGACAAAAGGGCCATCTGGAAAAAGATTAGAATTATTTCAAGACCGCTCTCACAATATCGTTTGCAAACTGCACATTTCATTTAGGTCTTCGCCAGTAGTATGCCTTCACGGGGAAAGGTTTTTTCTCTAGGAAGGACACATCTTGCCAGGTTAATGGAAGCAGAGGGCCAGCTGAAAGCTAGCTTCTGAGTTTATGCTATTCATCCATGTCATTCAAGCCCCCTTGGTCTGTTTTTTCTGAGAAAACCACCGGGCTTCTTTCTAAATAGTGCCTCGTCTGCCCCCAAGCACCCTTGATCCATTTTCTCAAGTATTGTCCACTTAAAATTCAGGGGCCCATGTCCTATTTCTTGAAAATGTTTGACAGAACACGTTGTGAGCTTGCCTGCCATAAATTTACTAATGTGCTCTTGGATCCTAATTTTCACTTTCTGAGTGGTTAGTCCAATATAGTGTAAACCGCAGGCACAGGTATATACAATATAGCTCGAGTTACAATTACTGAACTTATTTTGAAACCATGGTCGTCCATCATTAAGAACCACGCTTTTAGAGGCCATGATTACTTTATACACTTTACACCCCCCACACGGATAGGTTCCAGGGGACATTGGAGGAACACTTCTGTTGATCTTTTGGGCTTGCGTGGGTGGACAAGACATTCCTTAAGATTGGGGCTGTTGGAAAAGTTAATCTTGGCTGCGGAATTTGATGGGGCCCACATCAAGTAGATGCCAGTCTTTTCATATAATCTGTCTGACTCTTGTGGATAGAGGTAGGATTGGGCGGAGTTCGCGCAGTTCTGCTACGCGGAATTCTGCCAAGTGGCTAAAAAACTCCACTGCGCTACACAGAATTCCGCGTGCAGGTGGAGTTTGACCGGCACCTGTTCGCATTGCCACGCACAACGCGAAGTGTGTCCTCGGATTGCAAATTGCGCACCGGCGGCACTATGCAGTTCTAATGTGCGTCTTCGTGTTGGAAATCACATGCAAACTGCACCACACGGTTCACTTTGGCGTGGCCATCTTGTTTTTCCACTCTCTGCTATTCTGCTGGACCTATTTTCAGAATCCCTCTTAATCTCTTTAATCCTCCCCATTTAAAATATATTGACCCCTTCTTTTTAGGTCCAGCATCAGCGCGCATGCGCTGTATGCAAGACCTGTTGTAATCAATACCACCGCTTTTTCCCGCCTCCTACCTACCATTGGATCACTCCACTATCGCTTTTCCTTGCTGCCTCCTAACTCGCTGCAATAGCCGATACGTCACTTCCCTGCCACGCTTAGGCGCACTGGCCAATTACAGTTTCCTTACAATGTCCCTCTTCATATGTTGTGTGGGAGAACTCTTTTTTTTAATTGATTCTTCCTGCCTTGACCATTGCTTGTGTTGTTTTAATTTTCAGCGCGCCATGTGCGCTTTCAGTTTCACTGCGCTTGTCTTTCCGTGCCTGTAAAGCAGACCCCTCCCACCTCCAGCGCAGCAAGAGCACCACAGTGGTGGCCGCCGCACACACCACTCGCGGGATGCTGCAGTTAATTGCAATTAAATTACACTCCATAAGGCTCTGCTGCCATGCGCGCTTTTAGTTTCACTGCCCTTGTCTTCCCGTGCCTGTAAAGCAGACCCCTCCCACCTCCAACACAGTATGAGCACCGCAATGTTGGCCACCGCACACACCACTCGCGGTACGCTGCCATTAATTGCAATTAAATTACACTCCATAAGGCTCTGCTCCGCGACCCCAAATAACAATTCCTCGGTATTAGTGCTTGATAGATTATGTATAGCAACCAATGCATACCGATTTCATAGGGAAAACGCGTCTCCCTAGTTAAAATCTTCCGTTCTGACTGTAAATTCCTGGTCCACAGTGAGTCCCGGGCTGGTGGCAGTCTTTCTTTTTTTGTCCCTGACTACAGTTTTGCGGCATGCGTGATAGTCATATTTCATTTTAAACAGTAGTCCCTTTCCTAATTCCTTGGCACCAGCTCTTGAGTTAGTGGAAGTTGTGAAAGCTGGCTTCCTCTGTGAAGGCAGCTAGCTTGATTTGGGAGGTTGGAGTCTGGTAAGGAGGAAGACACACAGCTGACAACTAGGGGTACTTACCTTCCTCACCGGTGGAGACTTAGTCCATGCTCCCTGGTTCATCATGCATGACACTTTCATTCCGGTCCCCATCCTAGAGAAACTGCCGCTGCAGATAGAATGTATGGCAGCCTAGGGTAAGTTAAACGGAGTCCATTGTAAAGGGTTAAATGGAGCTTGTGGAGTAGGCTGTAAGGGGGTAGTGTTGGAAGGGAAGAACAGAGTGTAAGGTTTATTTAGAGCTTTGGGAAAATCATGTGGTCGAGGAGCATAGGAGTTTATGTTAGTAAAGGACAGCCGCAGGTAAGTGAGGATAGAGGAGACCAAACTCAAAGTGACCACCATGTTATCACGCACACGGTTTCCTCTCCTGGATTTTTGCCTGACACCACAAGCACCAGTTGTACTGAAACGCATTGTACAGATTTTAAATCACTCACCGTACATGTTTGCATTCAATTGAGTGTCACTGTAGGAATTAAAACGGCTCATAGTAAAATATGAGAGACACAGGATAGGCTGCGGTTCCAAACAACTGGCACCTGACACTTCGTTACAGAATGTACAAGCTATGACAAAGCCAATCGGACTTGCTTTAATGCACTAACCTATTCAAATAACATTTCTGCATACCTGTCTGTCAAAGCACGTGAATCTGCTTGGAAAGCAATTCTATCACGAGTAACATAATATAGAAAGAACATTGCCTCTTATAGTCTCTCAGGTAATTCACAGGTTAGAGGGAGCTTTCTATGTCTCTGTTACGGACTAATTGCTCGTATGCCCCTTCCCCGGGTTCCGACATACCTCCGGTGTGTTTGGACTCCTCGGCATCGGGTAGGCGCGCAAGTGCGGAAGACTTGGGAACTACAATTCCCATGAGGCATAGCCGGTTGACGCTATGTGTGGAGGCCTTCCGTCTATTTAGTGGAAGATGGACTGGGAGACGATGTCGGAAATTCCTTCCGGTTCCCGATCCTGACGGATGTCGGCCTGCTGGTGTGGTAAGGGTGCTCTGCACCACTCGCCCTTTCCCTTGTGACCTCCCTGTACTGTGGATTGCCCGCATTACGTTAATTACGCGTTGGAACAGCTTTTCTGCTCCGCTGTCCAATGCTCAGACTGCCTTGTACATTCTTGTTCTTGTTCTTATTGCCTCATTGTTGCTTCCCGTATCACGGGGAGCCTTCTTTACTTCTTTTCGCGTTGGGACATCATTACCTGTTCTGCTGTTCAGCGCGCAACGTTTCTCATCTCTTGCCCACAGATAAGCACATTGATCCCCTCCTGTGCGAATTGTTCTTTTAAAGCCTGACTTTTGGTCCCGGTTTCCTAAGGAGTATTCAGTCAAGTGTTCTCTGTTCCATTAGACTTTGGTTCTACCCTACTTCATAGAATCACGTCTGATGGATCCCTCTATATTAAACCTGACATTGCCATTTGCTTTATGGTGGGAATACTCTCAACCTGGATCACTTGTTGATTGTGAGGATTATTAAGTGGAGTTGGCTGATTGATCTTGTACACAGAACTCTGGTATTGCATTACCTCCATGTGCTTATGAGAGTGTATTATCTACGTGGGATTGCTGGCTAAGTCTTTCATACGTTTGCTGTCTTTTGGCTCTATTTAACAGGGGTGATTCCAGAGCGCTACTGGTCTACGCTCAACCCCTGTGATGTCATATGGAGTCAATAAACGGGTATGGCATAATGTGGGAAAAAGCATCACTTCCTTAACTTATGTTTTTGACTTGTATTGCTATGCTGTTGAGACATTTGTTCATATGTATTTAGATACAGCATTCTCAGAGGAAGAATAGACTCTTTCCCACCGGAACTACGGAATTCGTAGGATATCACATGCTGCATGGATTTGTTTTTTTTTGTTACAGGTATTTGACAATGCTATGCCTGTTGAGGAATTGTGACTCTTTTGTACATATATTGAGGTCCTCAAACATATGGTATATTTATGATCTTTTGCTGTATTTTCAGGTCTCCCTCCTTGCTGTTCCCTCCCTTTCCTTCCCTCGCTTGATCCTCCCACTGTCCTGTGCTATTATAGCTGTTCTGGCTTGGGAATATCAAGAGGTGGACCCTTCTGAGCTTTAAACCAACCCTGAGGATTACTACAGTGACAGTCTCAATGACACCAAAAAAGAATTTCCGCTATAGGTTGGTGCCACAGATAATTTAATTTCACGGCGTCCAGCCTTATGGACAGTCTCGCATCCAGCAAGCAATCTGAGCTACATGGGAAGGGTCTTCCCTTCTACCCCACCCCTACAATTGCAATGCTAAAATGAACCAATTTCCAACTCTCAATAATACTCAAATTCCTAAAACTTCTCCAAGCAGGTAATTCATTCCAGATGTCTCTTTATCATAGCAGTATGAGCCACGCATGAGAAAACTCATATTCACTCTGCAACATACACACAATTAGTCAGCAAGTGTGTCTCTGAACTGGAAATAATGCCTTAAAATTCCTTTATTGACACACAGCATTCTAGCTCTCTACCATGTAGTACATAGAAATTCTGGCCTCTCAATATGTTCCATCAATTCATAGATTTCTGGTCAACCAATGTGCAAACCATCTGCCAACCATAGTTCATAAGACAGTGCATAGGATCAGATTGTAGAGTACAAGGAAAAAAGCACTTGGATGCCCTTCCTTAGTGTGGGGATTTAATCAAACAACCATTTGCAATGCAATAGGTCTCGCATTTGTAAGAGCTATTGGCATTGTAAATGACAATGCCTTTTACTTATGTGTTTTGAAAACCTGCAAACGGTGCGTAAACATGCACTTTGTACTTATAGTCCTTGCTTATGAGAAGCAATGCTGGCAGTAACTGCGCCTCTTTTACTGCCAGCCTTGCTTCTCGTAAGCAACGACTATAAGTACGGGTGGGTGAATGGGGCCAGTGTGGACTATTGCTCAGAAGATCCTGCAGTAAGTTGGTGTTGCTTTCACCTCACCCATCCCACCAAGTATGTGATCCATTGATGGTGTACATTAAGGCACACCTCAATAAATCACACAGCCTGGGGGAAGAGTGAATGGATAGGAAAGGGGATTTGGGGAAATATTTGACAAAGACGAACACTACACAAGGACAACATTCATCTGGGCAATAAGCAACACATCATCTGTCATCAATCTGTTGTGAAAGGAAACGAAGGAATGAGTATGACAGAGTACAGTTAAATGCATTGCAAACAGTCCTTCTGCCTCTGAGACCCAAGTCATCAGATATCTAAATGTTCTGTCTTCTAGGTTGGGAGCGAATCCACCCTCCCAGTCCTCCAAATATGATTGTTAAAAAGAAAATGATACTATACTGCAAAATTAGGTGGTGCATCTGCATTCTCCTCAGGAAAGTCCATCACTCTTGGGTGCCTGTCTGGACTGGTCCGGCTGGTAAGCAGGAGTGTTGAGCTCATCTTTCGCCTTTCATTCATGCAAGAGACTGGAAGGCCTGCGGATTGTAAAACAGAAACTGTATTTTAGAGTCAAGGAGAAGGACAAAAGGAGGGTAAGATTCATGAGGAGTGCATCACAAAGACTCAGAGGCAGAGCACAAACTCAGAGTTTCACTTTTGCCACAAGTCCAACACCCACACATCAGCATTTCACAAATAAACGAACCTCTCTCCATTCCACATTGCTGAGTACTAAGTCTCAGAGTATTGGTTTACCTTTGTACTGAAGTTGATAACTTCTTGCTTTTAGCTGTTGAAGAGGTAGTCCCACATCTACCGCCCTGAGTTCTTCCATCCTCTTCCTGACTCCGAGTAACTCTGTCTCAGACCAGTCATCATAACCCGAGCAAGAGAGACATGTAGTGCACTGCTGTTGATGAAAAAGAGGAGAAACAGAATTGCAGTATTTTGCATAGGTTTTTGTTTGTTAAGTAAAGTAACATTTCTGTTCTCTGAGGAAACAGAAGAAAGGAGAGGGCCCTTCAAGTAAATCTGGCAAAGTGTGAAAGGGCCAATCCCCTCCAGGGAAAAAACTATCGCCCATCACTCAGGCCCCAAACATTGCAAAACAATCATCTCAAGAAATTCCCGCATTACAGTTCAACACACACCCTCCCTCACTGTCAGCCACTGTAGGAAGCTGGCTCTGTATATACCATACCAAAGTAAGGTATAGTGTGCACAGAGTCCAGTGGATCCCCAGAGGCTTTACAGAGGTTAAAGTAGATAACACCTTACTCTCTTTTGTGGTGGTGTGGTTGAGCAGTCAGGCTTATCAGAGGGCTGTGTTAAGCATTTGTTGTACACACTCAGGTAAGGAATGATTGCACATACTCAAAGACTAGTTCCACAACCAATTATTTTGTATAAAAATATTACTTTGTTACTTTTATTTCTAGGACCAAGAGAACTCAATTGCAGGTAAGTAACAGTTTTAAACTAGCAATGCTTTTCAGGTACAGTAAAATAGCTTTGCAAAAGCAATAAAAATACTTTACAGTGATACTGAAAATACTTTGTGGTGTCAAATCAACAGTAGCAGTAACTTAGCAATGTTGTTATATGGCCATTGGGGTCATTGTCGACATTGCTAAGTTAGCATGAGCTTTGCTGCCATGATGCTGCTTTTGCGCACGTTACTACATGACTTTATTTTGCAAGACTCTGTTTATGAATTTCACATGAGAACTGTCTGCTTTTTGCGTTCTCTGCTAGTTCCTGGAGTTTAGTCTGAACATGATGTGCAAGGTGAATAAACAAGGCCCCTTGTTATTCTGTTCTGGTCAGTCCCTAGCACCTAGACAAAACATGCTAAACACAGCTGCACTGCTGGAAACTCGTACTTTGATATTACGGGGATGCATGTTGTTCACGCACACACTTGGAGAGAGGCCTTTCCTTGGAGAAGAGCTACGATGTTCCTATGATGTAAAGCTTCCATCTAGGCTTTAAGGTATGGGGTCTGCTGACAAAGCCCAGAGATCTTCTTTTATATAATAAAACTTCTTCCAGTCAAGGGGAGGGTAGCTAGGCCTTATAGTCCTTTTTCCACTGTCTGTATATGATGACATCCCCCTTTATATTCTACGGAATTGTAACAATGCTAATTGTTCTGAGTTTATGCATTTCGCTGCTGGTAGTGGCTCGTATACTGCATTATAGAGCACGATAGTTAAAATAAACATTTTGAACTATTACAGTGACTCTGTCAATTCTTATTGTGGACAAGTACAAGTGAGTGAGCGAAAGGGTATGTCTTGCTCTTGTGATTCCTGAGAGAGTCAGGAGTGTTGTGTTCTGGGTTGTCTAATCATTTGTAGCTTCGTGATTATGTAGGAGAACGAATGAGGCACTATAGCTAGTCGGTTTTGGGATTTTGGGTACTAAGGTGGTAGGAAGGTACAACCCCAATACACTGAGGTCCTGTTTTCCTGCGCATAGTTCTGTGTATGTGCAGAATCCCCGCAACATGGCGCCCAATGTTTGGTCTAGTTCTTATCTGCGAGACTCCTGAGTAGTGCTTGTGTTTGTCCACATAACCCTCACTTCTGTTTCCGGAGACGGTTGTGACTGTGTAGCCTCCTATATTGTGATATTTTATAGGTTTTTCAAGCTGGAATTTTAAAAGGTCTTTCTTTTTCTTGTTACCCCGTTATTGCGCTGCCACGCATAGATTGTTATTCTCTGTTTTTGATTATGGCGACTGTTAAAGCGCCTCCTAACCGCGCACCGCTCAGGGCATATTTGACTCAATACGGAGTACCTGATGCTGGTGTTGCGCTTATCTTTGTTGTGGAAGCGGATGCAGCTTACCCCTTCGAGGTATTTTATTCTTGGGTCACCTTTACGGCAGTCGATGGAACAGATAATTTGTTTCACGACTATACTGCCATGGCCCGTCCTCAGGATTATCGTCCTTATAGGTCTCTTGAAGTTCCTCTTACGGCTTGACAACACCAAATATGGTTTAATGGCGCCATTCCTCACCCAATAACACCGGTCCGTTTAGGCCCCTTATCGATAGATGGGGCCACGTGGCCCGTTTTGGCTGGGTATACCCCACACCCACGTTATTTAACTGCTACAATCGCAGAGCTTTGCCTATTACATGCTTCATTAATACGCATACATAGAGCTGTTATTCAGTTCATGTCGCGCAACTTCCAGGTGGGACCACCTGGTGTTGCTGTGCAACCACCTGCACCTGGTGGTGTAGTAATCAGTCCCTTAATGATTAATTCTGTGATGGGCAAGCGTCCGCAAAATAAGGATGAGCTTCCTTATTGGCTTGCTGAAAAGTTTTGGCAACTCAAAGCTGTTTTTCCTAACACGACACCTGTGGAAAAGCACAGGATTTTGACCGTGTGCTTGCCTAAAGGCCTAGTTCCCAAAATTGCTGATTGTAACACTTGGGGTAAAGTGTTTGCAGCGGTATATTCGATGTGTTTCGGCACCCCCTCAATGACCGTACTCCCTTCCGTGATTAGACGTGTTTAGGATGAACATGGGGCTGAGGAGGCCCTGGAGTTGGGAATGAGACTGGTGGGGTGTTCGATATTGTTTCCGATATAATCCTTGCTAATGTTAAGGGTGATGCTGTAAGCTTGCAGGTGGCACAACGCCTGGAGGCTGTTGCTGATGCGGACAAACCACGCGAAGTGCCGAAGATTATTGCTAAAGCATAAGACCATAGGGCGCAATAGTCTGGGAGTTAAGCCTTTTACGCAAACACAGGCTCAAGTTCAAACTCAACAAAAAGCCCAGACTGAAAAGGATGGGCGCCCGTTCTTTCCTAAAAAGAACTGGAAAAATAAAAAACAGGGGCAGCAGCAACAGAAGCAGGGTTCGCGTGCTGGTTCACCGACACCCGAGTCTTCTGAGAGTACTTATGACCTGCGCGACTGCACGAAAATTAAGACTCCTGATAGATTTAAGTCCCTGATCAGCGCTCTCCTCGTTCTTTACAGGACACATCGGACTCTCAGACCGGTGGTGGGGAATGCCAGGATCGTGGCAAAGGTCCTGCCTCACAACCGGGACGGGATCAACCTCGACAGTTTGACGTCAGAGCCAAACAAGAGGATCTGCCTCGTTTTAGACCCCTGTATCAGAAGAAGAAAGTTGCCGCTTTAACAGCGAAATATGCCTCAGACGGTGAGAACACGACTTCTAGATTGGACTTGGGCGGTGACTCTGCTCGACAGCGCAGCAGAGGTTACCATAGTGCGGGAGGCACTGCGTCCTTGTCTGGAGGCGAGAGCAACTGATACTTTTATTACAGTAGAAACAGCAGACAGACGAGTTGCCCCCCCCGGATAGACTCTATGAAATTGTCTTCCAAATTGAAGGTGATAAATAGCGTACAATCATGGGGATTTTGGGGGAAAATCTCACCTCTTCATACGACATTTTGTTGGCAGAGGCGGATTGGCCTCCACCATTTGTGCTAGCAGCTTCTAGAGGGGAGGACGTGATACTTCCGAGTTTTTCACCTTACGTCCCTGAGGAACATGCAAAGGCTTACGCATCTGAGTGGGCTTTGGCCCTTGCCCCGGCGGTGTACCATAATCAGGTGGGCTGGGATAGAGATTCACCGGCACATGAGATCCCATTACGGTCAATGCCCCAGCCACAGCCCCAATATCCAATCAGACGAGAAGCTAAGGCTCCCGTTTGTGATATTCTAACACAGTTGGAGTATCAAGGAGTGATTGAATCCTGTATATCACCGATGAATAATCCTCTCTTTACGGTATCAAAACCCGATGGGTCATATCGCATTGTATTAGATTATCGAAATTCGAATAGTCATTGTCGTACATTTGCGGTACAAAACACACATAGCTCTGCGCTAGTGAACAATCTTATTCGTAAGACATACAAAACTACACTGGATATTTCCAATGGTTTCTATAGTCACAATTTGGCTCCTGAGAGCAGTGACTTGACAGCATTTACCGCCGTTGGGAATCAGAAAAAATGTACGCATTTGCCTATGGGTTACAAGAATAGCCCCGGGGCTTTCGCTGCACGTGTTGTCTCTTTGTTGGACAGCATAGACTCTGATGCGTTCTCGTACGTTGATGATATTTATCTGACGGACGATGAACTGATGCCACATCTAGTCCGAGTCGACCGCATTATCCTGTCCTTTGCCGACTATGGATACAAATTCAATTTTGCAAAATCGCACATCGCACATTTTGCGGAGCTTTTTTGGGGCTACGAGCTCAACAAAGAAGGTAGGGGGTTAGCCCCTCACTTTCTGGAGAAATGTGCACACTTGCGACCTCCATCTACACTGAAAAATCTTCAGTCTTTGCTGGGATTTTAGAATTTCGGGAGGACTTACATCCCCGATTATGCCCAGCGTATCAAACCGCTCTATGCGTTGATACAACCAACATATTCTTCTGCCAGCTGGCTTCCGGAACATACCTCAATTCTGCAATCTTTGCAAACAGATTTGCTTGCTACTAACTACTTGTTGACGCGTGATAACACCACGAACCTGGTATAGTACCGGGGTCAGTGGGTTTCACTCACTTAACGTTCAATGAGGGAGACACAGTACCTATTGCATACAAATCACATCTATGCACATCGGCTGAAATGCGATTTTTGAATGTTGAAAATGTTTTGACGGCGGTCCAAATGGCGATTCTCAAAGAACGCTCGTGGCGCAGGGAAAACGCATTCTTATGGTCATGCCTGTCCCTGCTTTAGAAGCAGTGACTAAGGCAAGTGTGCCAAACTCTAAGGCATTACATCCCCGTTGGATACAATGGGCTACTTCTTTGACATCGGCTGATGTCACATTTATCTTTGATCCTGCTCTTCAGGAGTTTTTACAGTATGAACATGTTCATCCTCCTCCGTTGTCGTTGCTTCCTTTAGATGAATACAAATGTATCATTTATACCGATGGCTCGGCCCAACCGGCCACCGGTTCTAAACACGCTTATTCGGCGGCTTGCGCTATTGTGGCTGGTTCAATTGTCAATGGAGAATTTAAGTCTTCCATAGTGCATACACAAGCACTTGGAGACTGTTCAGTGCAACTGGCGGAGCTGCGTGCTCTTGTTCTTGCTCTCGAGTTTGCTGATCCTAATGTGAATACTCTTATTGTATGCGATTCATACTACTGTGTTCACTCTTTTAATGACAACTTATTCTTTTGGTCACAAAATGACTATTGGGATTCTAAAGGCAGCGCAATAAAGCATAAAATGCTTTGGGTTCGATTGGCGGAACTTAAAAAACGTCTCCCACTCGCACAGGTTATCCATACTCTTGGCCATCAGAGTGTGGGAGCACATGCTGTTGGTAATTCTTTGGCTGACGAAGCGGCCAAATCTGCAGTAGCCACGTGTTCCATGGCAGCAGTTACAAAGTCCATGACTAAAATAGATAATAAAATTTTGGCAGCGATTGCTGCTACGAAGGATGTCGCAGCTTATCCGCAGGGCTTCCCTTCAAAGTATTCTTATCATTTATCTCTCGAACAAGTTCCTAATGCTAAAATTCCATCTGTTAGGGATCGGCTGATTCTCAACAAGGACCGCAGGCTTTCTTTGATCATTGCTGCACACGAAGGCATGGCCTCTGCACATGCCGGAGTGTCTGCGACAGTCTCTATATTACAGCAACGTTACTGGTGGCGTGGTTTATATAAACAGACCTGTAATTATGTGCTTTCTTGTGACATTTGTCAACAAATCAAACCGTCTACTGTCTCACGCCCACCACAAACACAGCTATGTATTTCCAATCAGCCCTTTGGCTGTGTGTATCTTGATCACTGCGGTCCGTTCTCTTCTGATACTGCATATAAATACATTTTTGTTGCAGTTGATTCGTGCACTAGGTTCCTTTGGGTTTGGCCACAACGCAGTGCTGACGCTCGAAATGTCATTAGAGATTTGCGTGTCTTTGTTGGAATGTTTGCCTGTGGCACCTTCCATTCTGACCAAGGTCCAGCATTCGCCTCTAAGGCGCACAAGGAAGCGATGATGTCAATGGGGGTGCTGGTGCAGTTTTCGTCTCCATACAGGCCTGAGGGCAATTCTATAGTGGAGTGAATGAACCGTGACTTAAAGCAATCTTTGACAGCTAGGGTCTTAGGTACTGGCAGGAAATGGCTGGCCCATTTGTATGGTGTTCAACGTGCACTCAATAATCTCCCTAGAAGATCTCTGGGTGTGCATACGAAATGCTCTTTGGCATTAAAATGTTTGTGCCAGACCTTGATGGTCTAGACGTTGTGGCGGCTGCCGCAACCTTTGACGTAGATAATCATTCTACTATGTTACAGGATCTACAAAAGACCTGTGACAGCTACGCAACTGAACATTTACCCTCTTCCAATGATACAGCACTGTTGATTCCAGTTGCCGGCTGGCTTCCTAAGATTGGAGATCTGGTACGAGAAAAGCTGGAGAACAAAAAAGAATTTGGTACCTCTTATCGTGCATCAGTTCCAGTACTTAGATTGAAGGGTACTCGTACAGTCATTTTACCACCTTCACCTGGTCGCAAAGACAACAGATACATCTCAGTGGACAATGTCAAGTTACACTGTCAGGCCGATTCTGAATAGTGTAACACCTGCAGTTTCGTGCAACGCTATCTCTTTGAATCCGGTAGCCTCGACCTCTACGACTAATGCCCGTATCGGTGAGGGTGAGATGGAAACTACTATTGACCTTTCGCCTGTTCTGTCTCCATCCTCTTCCACCACAGGTGTTGAGTATACTTACCCTACAGATAAGTCCCAAAGGGAAGTGCCGAACAGTCCTCAACACCATCACGCTGCTACATCCCACCCACCTCTAATACCCATGGGTGCAAGCGGTTATTTTGGGGACCATGCCAGCTGCTCTTATGACTCATCCTCCTCGTCTTCCAGTTTGGCACTTCCACCAACAAAATTAACTATTTTCGTCTTTTGGTTCAAAAAGACTTACCTGGTCCCCCCATGGACCTACATCTGGTTGGTGCTTATCCTGATTTTCCTCTTCACGTCAATTGGATTTGTGACAGTATTAATCTTACTCATCAATGGTCATTATTTGCCAGAACGCTCTGCTGTGAACTTGGTCGATGGGATTCTGGCCCCTCATACATGGTCCCATATCATGAAACGTGATTAAACTCTTGTGAACATTTCAGCTTTCCCGGTTGCAGATGGCATCGTTTAGGATAAAGTAGCTTTTGAAATTCACGGCCCGACGGAGGTGCTCAAGATACCATACGTGTTTCGCGTCTCATTAGGAGATGTGGTGACGCAGGACATACATTCTGATGATTGGGATGTGCAAGTGGTACATTCCTTGTTTTCTGATTTAAAGTATTACGCTGCTTTTGATGCTGAAGATTTGTATTTAAATTCTGCCAATTATGCTGATTTATTCTGTTATCAACACTATGGGCATCATTTTTTGCATAAAACAAACACATTAAGACCTGTTTTTAATTACACTCAATGAGAACATTGTCCTACTCCCGTACAGGGGAGTTCTAAAACCCTTAGAAATAAATTCACCTATTTCACAGATTATGACACGTCTAATCCGGAATCCTATTTCTATAAATTGCAATTATCATCTCAATCTAAATTTATCTTGACCCACACTAAGTTGATCTATTCAAATTCATTTAGAACTAAATTGGCCATACAGGGTTTTAATCACTGGAAAGATACCATTGATTTAAAATCAATTTGGGGCACTAAGCCATGGCAGGTTCAGGGAACTGAAGCTTTGCATCGTGCCTGCCTGATCCTGACTCAAATTTTATTTTTAAATGACACAGTATACCAAACTACTTGCTTTGGCTTGGCAACTGCAAAAAATTTGAATATTCCATCCATTCCGTCATTAGCGGAATATGACAATTGGCGAGCTCAAACGAATTATACGATAGATGTGTTACAGGCTTTGTTTCGAAATGACACTTTCAATGTCTCTGAAATAGATTCATCCAGATGGTTGGTGTGGCAAACAAATTCAAATGCATGTCAACTGCGTTTTTATAATGTAACACCTGGTTTCACACAGACTAGACCGGATCCTCGTTATCCACATTCGCATTCGGTTACCACATACTTGGTGGGTAAATTATGCCAACAATGGTTGGTAAATTCCACCTTATCATCAGTAAAACAACACCCATCACTCTTGTCGAGCGACATCAATTTGGCTGATTTTATCTTAGGGCCTAGGATTCCTAGATCTAAGACATTTATCTATGCAGCTTATAATGAAGTTTGGAAACTTTCGCAGATTGAGGCAGCGCTTCGTCTGCGCCAAATTGATCAAGCAAATTTGGAAAAAGTCCTTGCAGTAGTCGACAATAGTATCAATACGCTGTCGTCACGCATTTATACCTTAGATAATATTGTTTCGTCTGTTATTGATACTGTTCAGAGTGATATATCTGTTTTATATCATGGTCAAAATCAATTACGATCAGTTATGCAGTTTGCATGGACGTTACAGACTCTCAAAATGGGGAAAGTCCCTTGGGATTATTTGAATGCTGCTGCTTTATTTTTACCATTTAATCTGACTGATAAACAGAGATTTATGTCCATGAAAGATGCTACATACACGCTGTTGCACATTGAACAATAGGAACCCTTGCCATTCTCTGTGGCGGAGACGGATTCAGCTGTTTGGTTAATTCATGGGGTTATTTCTCTCCCATTCTCGCTATTTCAATTTAAATCATGTATGCAACATTTTACGATTGGGCGCTTTGAACCCCTGGGTAGCGCATTTCTCCATGAATTATGGTCCCTACCTTTCACTTACAGATGTCAACGTGAGGATAAGGAAGTTTTCCTAACAGGGAGGACTGCGATTCCACAGTAGGACATTCCCTGGTTTGTAAATACGTTAAGTTGCACAGCGCTTGTAATGTATCCGCGCCTAATCTTGCTTGTTTTTTAAAAGGAACTCCAGTCCCAGCAATAATTCCCGCCTTTACCTTGCTTACTAACGGCAGCTATCTTATTTTGAACAACCACAACTGCTGCGGTTTAGGGCAGGAATCCCTTATTTAGTAACAGTTTCACAACGTGTTACTTGTTGTAGCAATGTGCTTTTTCTGCCCCCGCATGGGAAGCTAGATAGTTCCATTTGGCCTTCCATTCCGACTTTGAAAACAGATTTCAACAAATTAAGCAGGCTCAAAGCGCTATTGTTTCAACAAGGAGTGGCTCTCACTTCAGCTAGAGAGACCTTCGAGTTGCAGGTGGCTAGAACATCTAGCGAGATTCAGTCACTTCTGAACACTAACCTCCCACTACACTTCGGGGAGCTTATACATCAAATATTTAATGCGTCTGATACCAAAGGCTTTGCACATTTTTTTAAACATGTGGGATCCGGCCTTGTGACTTCTTTTCAGACGATATTTGGAGTAATACCGGCTTTTATTCATTTTTTATTTTCCAGCGTTTCCGAGGACCAGGCCAATTGCAACTGTACCGTGATCGAATGCAACAAGTTTTTGGATGTTTGCCATTAGCGACGCTTAGCATGAGTTATGGATTAACTTTTCGCTTTGCCTACTTCACTTGCATGCAACCTATATTCTACTGTCAACGGTGCCCCTTCTATTGGGCTATGGATTTATGCCTCTCCAATACGTCATGTCCTGTCCCGGATTTTAACCAATTAATGGGTCCCGTAGAGGCCCATGACCAGGCTTGTTCTGGGAATGGCTGTATGGCGCGTGCTGCTGCACTTGGAGTCTTGGCTGAATGGGATATCTGTGCGGCTGCGCAGAACCTCTTGCAACGGAGTTTCATCGAATATCATGCAAGTTGCCCGGTTATGCTCTTGTAAGCATCAGATTACGAGGAGCATGTCTCTTCCTTTGACCTACTTGATTGGATGGCATCCCTTTTTTCTACTAACGATAGGGATGACCTTTTGGAGGGAATTGCATTCCTAAGTGAACGTACTTTGATGGATTTACCATCTCCTTCACAATAACATTTTCCGGAGACGACCCTCTTTTAAAAGTTACAATATATATATATATATATATATATATATATATATATATATATATATATATATATATATATATATATATTTTGTTTTTTGAATTTTTCCAATTTGTTTTTTTTCAAACGCTTTTGAGCTCTGCTTGGCTTTTGGACTCTGTTTTGGCCCTTTGTCTATATACTATGACCTTACCAAGGGGAGGGTGTTATATGGCCATTAGGGTCATTGTCGACATTGCTAAGTTAGCATGAGCTTTGCTGCCATGATGCTGCTTTTGCGCACGTTACTACATGACTTTATTTTGCAAGACTCTGTTTATGCCTTTCACATGAGAACTGTCTGCTTTTCGCGTTCTCTGCTAGTTCCTGGAGTTTAGTCTGAACACGATGTGCAAGGTCGATAAAAAATGCCCCTTGTTATTCTGTTCTGGTTGGTCCCTAGCACCTAGACAAAACATGCTAAACACAGCTGCACTGCTGGAAACTCGTGCTGTGATATTACGGGAATGCATGTTGTTCACACACACACTTGGAGAGAGACCTTTCCTTGGAGAAGAGCTACGGTGTTCCTATGATATAAAGCTTCCATCTAGGCTTTAAGGTATGGGGTCTGCTGACAAAGCCCAGAGATCTTCTTTTATATCATAAAACTTCTTCCAGTCAAGGGGAGGGTGGTTAGGGCTTATAGTCCTTTTTCCACTGTCTGTATATGATGACATCCCCCTTTATATTCTATGGAATTGTAACAATGCTAATTGTTCTGAGTTTATGCAATTCGCTGCTGGTAGTGGCTCGTATACTGCTTTATAGAGCACGATAGTTAAAATAAACATTTTGAACTATTACAGTGACTCTGCCAATTCTTATTGTGGACAAGTACGAGTGAGCGAGCCAAAGGGTATGTCTTGCTCCCGCGATTCCTGAGAGAGTCGGGAGTGTTTTGTTCTGGGTTGTCTAATCATTTGTAGCTTTGTGATTATGTTGGAGAACGAATGAGACACTATAGCTAGTCGGTTTTGGGATTTTGGGTACTAAGGTGGTAGGAAGGTACAACCCTTATACACAGAGGTCCTGTTTTCCTGCGCATAGTTCTGTGTATGTGCAGACTCCCCGCAACAATGTCAAAGATAAACAGCACAATACCAAGAAATGCAATGCAATCCTACGGGAGGAAACCAGTTATGTACATTTACGAGTAAGTACTCAGCTTACACATCCAGTCTTCGGGGTGTTAGACCGACAATGGGCAATTGTCAAATCAAGGTAGGTGCTGCACCACCACCAGCACTGGGGCGGCCGGGTGCAGAGGTCACTGGTCCAATGTTAGTCAATGGAGACTGGCGGCACCCACAAGAGGTGCAAGTTGCAGGTAAGTACCTGTGGTTTCAGGGCACAGGCCCTGGAGGTCAAAGCAAGCACAGGGGGAGCTGCACAGCAGCACCAACCATACACCACCAGCGGCACAGGGGCGGCCGGGTGCAGGGTGCAAATCAGCATCGGGCACCCAATGCAGGCAAATGAGAATCTCTGTCACACAAAGAGGCTGCAGGCTCGGACATGCAGGCTGGACTAACAGCTGGGCAGGTAAATAGAGGTGTTGGTGGAAGCCTGGGCACCATCAGCTGGGCTCCCCAAAGTCAGGGGGCTGAGGATATGGGGTGTCATTAGGTGTCAGAGTTTCTTTACCGGAGCCGGTTGCGATCAGAGGGACCCTCCGTGATGAGGCTGCAGGCATCTTCATGGAGTCCTGGAGAGGTCAGCCACCGATGGTGTCGAGGGCAGGATCCCTACGGAGACTTCTTTGGACAGTTGAACCACTCGGACTCGGGCCGTGGGCATCGAGTGCAGAGTGGGCAGGAGTCGCAGTTCCAGCTGGATCCGGAGTCCTTGTAGTTGGATTCATCTAGACAGGGCCACTATCCTCAGGAGATCTGGTCTTTGTTGAATTGTATGAAGTCTTCCTTGGGTCTCTGGAAGTCACTGGCCACAGGACAGGCGTCATGTTCTTTGCAAGGTCTTTAAAGCTGGAGACTGATCGGTAGGGCTGAGGCGAAGTCAGTCATCGCCTTCAGGCTTTGTTGCATGACGTCTTCTTCCTCCTTCTTAGTCGGTTGCAGGAATCTGAGGATCAAGGTTTAGGGGTTCCCCTACATACTGAATTTAGGGGCGTTATAGGCACTGTCTGGTAGTAGCTAATGGGCTGCTTACCTTTAGGGTGATTACACCCTTTGTACATCCCCTCCCCTTGGGGAGAGGGCATCCCCTAATCCTATTGGCCAAAATCCTTCCATCCAACATGGAGGATTTTCTAAGGAGGGTGTCACTTCAGCTCAGGACACCTTAGGGGTGTTCCTGGCTGAGAGGGGACACACCTCTCCTGACTACTAATTTTCCGCCGACCTTGCCACCAAAAGTGGGGCTTGGTCAAGGAGATGATCATCTCTACTAGCTGGAGAGGCCCTGGATAGCATAACAAAGGGCAGGAAGCCTTTGAAACTCACCACCCTGAATGCTGTTCCAGCTTGGGGATAGGTGAGAAGCACCTCCACCCCAAGCAGGCTTTGTTTCTGACCTACCAGAGCACAAGGCTCCCTCCACAGAGGGTCAGCAACATGTGTGTAAGTGGCAGGCTGGTGCACCAGTCAGCTGCACACCAGAGAGCTGGTGGTTTTTCAGGGAGCATCTCTAAGATGCCCTCTGAGTGCATTTTACAATAAATCCATCATCAGCATCAGTGTGGGGTTATAGTGCTGAGAAGTTTGATACCAAACTTCTTAGCATTCAGTAAAGCCATCATGGAGCTGTGGAGTTCGTAATGACAAACTCCTATCCCATGTACTCAACATGGCTTCACTGCACTTACAATGTCTAAGAATGGATTTAGACACTGTAGGGGCATATTGCTCATGCAGCTATGCCCTCACCTGTGGTATAGTGCACCCTGCCTTAGGGCTGTGACGCCTGCTAGAGGGGTGACGTAGGGGTGACAAACACTGCCACGGGCAGTGTTTGTGGGCATGGCACACAGGGATGTATGTACCATAATGTGTACCAGGCTTACCTTGATGAACATTCATGTGGCAAATTCTGCATGCTGCAATGTGCTCCCTCTCTTTGCTAACCTTGTAAAAATGGTCCAAAACTGCGGAGAAGTACTTTTTACCGCGCCACTGCCAATGCCTGAAGAAGAAGTGGAGATAGGTGGGCTTGTCGTCGTTTGCCTCTCTGCTTCTCCTGAGGTAGGGGTTAGGGCATGTCTCAGCTGGGGCTTTGCAAATATGGGAGCTAGCGGTGCTACCTGTGCCACATCCCTCGGAGCAGGGTGAATAGCAATATCAGACTTCTCTGTTTCACCATCCACAATGACTGCCTCGTCGTAATCATCCTCCTCATCATACCCTTCCATAGGTCTAACTATTTCAAGAACTATTCTTTTCCCTTGCCACTCCTATTATCTCCTGGACTCTGCCTTGGTCCACTCCATGTCCCTATCATCATCATCAGAAGTGGTGTTTGGAAAAGGTGGTGGAGTAGTGCCCTTTCTTTTCCTTGCTTGAGATCTGGGAGCCAAAGATTCTAAAAGAGGAGGTTCTTGCTCAGAAGAAAGCTCACCTCCTGTTCTGCTCCAACATCAGGAAAATGTACTATTGCTGGCTGCAGCTGCTGTCCACTTTGCTCTGTTTCCTGAAATGATTGTGTACTTCTTTTCGAAAGGGACACATCCAATTCGATGTTACCACTCGTTGGCGTTGACATGATTGCAGAGACTGCCTCACTGACAGACATGGTCCTGGGCTTAGGTTAGGGGTTGGAGCTGTTGATGCAGGAGTGCTGCTCCCAGCTTGCTCCCTGGAGGCTGGTGCAGCAGGCACAAGTTTGCCGAAAAAGGTTCTGGCCGGCACGCCAGTGGTGGAAAGTTACTTCTTCTCACTGGCCATTATCTTGGCAGCATCTTTCTTTGGGACCCTCTTAAAGCTTTCAGTTGGCAGTTGCACAAGCGCAAGTGATTAGAGGACTGACGTGTGACTGCACAGGCCTTCTGTTTGGCAGTACTGCATGTGATATCTCTTCTCGTGTCTTGTGCACCTTAAAGCAAACAAGCAAGAAGAACATTTAGGGGCAGATTTACAACCACCTTGCGCCACTTTTGCGTCATTTTTAACATGGGAAAAGTGACGTACGGGTGGCGCAAGGGGCTTGTAAATAAGCCCCGAAGTCTTTTGAGCGAAACACAATAAAAAATAAATCACAATACCATCAGCCAACCCCAAACACATGAAAGTACGTTATAACAATTCGGAATTGTCGTAGGTTAGACGTTATCCTCACCAATTAAACCTACAAGCTCCAAAAATGCAGGTCCTCAAATCAGCACACGGGGTTCTTTAAAAGCGAGGTGGATACTTTCCATTTGTCGACACTTGACAAGAAGTATGCAGACACTTGTTGATTCAAGTGTTTATTGGCACCCGCCTCCAGCCAGTACAGTTACAGCTTGCCAGTCCAGTATCCTCCCTTCTACTATCCTCTGGTGGAATCTCAAACAGCCCAGTTTCCACCTGATGACACCGCTATATTAAAGGTGTGGAAGCCTTTTTATAATTATTCTCTAACATAACTGGGCTGCCTGCTTTTTTTCTACCAAATAACTACTAAGAAGGCCTGTAGAACGTGCTGACAGAGTTTGTATTATTTTAGTAGGATTCTACATTTGGTGGAGGATGCAGCTCCGGAATGCCAGACTTCTGCTGTGACCAGCTGCCTTCACCCTCGTGCGGAGGTCTAACCACAATGTTTTCCTGCCTTCGATGTCTCTCTCTCTCCGTTCAGGAGCTGAATGCTTCTCGTGGCTGTGAGTAGTTGTCACATCTCTGGCTGCTCTTGCTCCACATTTCCCCAGGCTTCTCTCAGCACATATTGATGTATTTTATCACCATTTTCGTATTCTCTTGCCTTTGCTTTGTCTCCTTCTTTGCAGTCCTTTCTTGGGTTTTCTGGGCTTTGTGTGTGTCCGCTTCTACCCGGGTTTCAGGGAGCGCCTCATCCTGCTTAATGGCTGTTTTTACTGCTGTCTTGATCTCTTTCATTTGCCTGGTATTTATTGATTTGGTAATGTATTTTTCAGCATGTCACCATCCTGTCGATGACTGCATTATTTGAGGCTGTTCTCCTTGTATCTATTCTTTGCACTAGCTTGCCGTCTCTCTATGACGTCCATTTCTCTTGCTGGGCCAGTGGTGCACTGTCTGGTTAGCTTTTGGCCCTGAAGAGCACCTTTGCAGTGTCTCTGCGTGAATTCCCTTTGGTTGTCCCTGGCAGCAGGCCAGTTACAAAGGGGAGGGTGAATTGGTTTTCACTCTCGGTTTGGGTTTCCTCTTATGTATGATATCTGATTGTGCTGTTCTCTCCAAACAGGCTGTCTGACCACAACGTTCTTAAATTTGGGTATTAGCTGCTGAGCTGCCGCCTTCACCCCTGGGTACCAGAGAGGATGCCATTCTGCATCATTCCTTGCCTGCAGTAACCCTCTGACAGTGGGCCAGCTAAAAATACCAAGGTTCAGAGTAAAACAACAGATCACTGCCCCGTCTTGCATTCAGAATGCCAAAGAAAGTCCACAGAAACACCAGGTACTCCGGATGTCATAAAAGCCCCATGTACAATACAGCAGCTGGTGGGGGGCAAGTAAAAATGGAAGAAATGCAAGTTTGGGTATACCATAAAGGAAATGGCAGGGGGTGAGTCCGGGCAGAAGGTGTGTGAGAGGAGAAACAACGAAGTGTTAGGAATAGGAAGCGAAACAGACAGATCACCTGTTTTCGTGGGTGAAAGCAATTGCTCACATGTTACAAAATTATCCAGGGTAAGAAAGAGCCAGCAGCGGTCATCACCAGGTTTAGTGGGGTATAAGGGATTGTTTTTCATCTGTGCTCAGTGGGCATACTTCTATCTGCCCCCAGGATGGTACAGCAGCTGCTACCTTCCTCCCATCCTGCCACGGATGACCCATTTTACTGACCAATTACAAATGCAACTCCAGGGTCACCGTCCAGTGAGAGACAAAAGGACACTGGAGTGGGAGGATAATGAGATGACACGCTTTGGCTTTGGCTTTGGCTGATGAGGGCTGTTAGCCCGAAACCGGTCCCAGGATGCTTGATTCCGGTCCGGGGAAGACATGGCTTGGCAGTTTGGTCTGGACTGTTCCCATGAGGCACAGGTTCAAGACTGATTTGCATATAGCTGTGTCTGAACTGGGGTGTCAAAGTGAGCTAAAGAATGATGATGGATTTAACCCAGATCTGTGACTGGGGGTAAGTGTTTGCAAAAGTTTCATCACTCAGTCCATCATCTCCTTGTGTTTGCTTTGTTTGCCCTAAGTTGGCAGGGTATGCCCAGACGTGGGTCCCTTGCTCACTTTGCCACTGGATTCAAGCTAGCCTGGCTGATGAGGGTTGTTAGCCCGAAACCGATCCCAGGATGCTTGATTCCGGTCCAGGGAAGACATGGCTTGGCAGTTCGGTCTGGACTGTTCCCATGAGGCACAGGGTCAAGACTGATTTGCATATAGCTGTGTCTGAACTGGGGTGTCAAAGTGAGCTAAAGAATGATGATGGATTCAACCCAGATCTGTGACTGGGGGTGAGTGTTTGAAAAGTTTCAGCACTCCGTCCATCATCTCCTTGTGTTTGCTTTGTTCGCCCTAAGTTGGCAGGGTATGCCCAGACGTTGGTCCCTTGCTCACTTTGCCACTGGATTCAAGCTAGCCTGGCTGATGAGGGCTGTTAGCCCGAAACCAGTCCCAGGATGCTTGATTCCGGTTCAGGGAAGACATGGCTTGGCAGTTCGGTCTGGACTGTTCCCATGAGGCACAGGGTCAAGACTGATTTGCATATAGCTGTGTCTGAACTGGGGTGTCAAAGTGAGCTAAAGAATGATGATGGATTCAACCCAGATCTGTGACTGGGGGTGAGTGTTTGAAAGTTTCAGCACTCCGTCCATCATCTCCTTGTGTTTGCTTTGGAGTAATGATACCTGGTGCAGGGATAGTATACAAGATATATAGGATACACCAGCTGGCAAGGATCATTGAGGATCTAGCAAGCTCAAAAGCAGCAGCCTTAGGTAACATTCCTGAGGAGCTTACCGCCATGAGGGCTGCAGTTATTCAAAATCGCATTGCCTTAGACATCATCCTAGCCAAGGAAGGAGGGGTGTGTCAGGTCATCAATCAGACTTGCTGTTCCTTTATCCCAGATAACAGCCACAACATAAACAATGCGATCAATAAGATAAATAAGGTAAAGTATAGTGCACATGGCAAACACACAGGGGGCCTGTGGGAACAAGTGTTGGCATGGTTCGGGGGCTGGGGATCATGGATATTGGAAGTAATTATAATAGGGATAGCAGCATTGATCACACTTTGCATAATGATCCAGGTTTGCCCTGCACGCTTGTCAGCCATGGCATCCACCTGTGTGCACTGCGTGCCAAAATATAAGTTACATGACAACCACATGTTCCCGGCTGAGAAGGAAAATGAAGGTACAAAAATTATGATGAACGGAGGTTGTGAGTAAGGTATAGTGATCTGGTATCAGATGGTGGGAAATGGAAGCCGTTTTATAATTATTCTCTAACATAACTGGGCTGCCTGCTTTTTTATACCAAATAACTACTAAGAAGGCCTGTAGAACGTGCACAGAAAGCACTTAGATAAAACATTCTGAAGTAAACTGCCATCGCAACGCAATGCTTGCTCAAGAATCACATTCAGACAGAACATGATGGTTGTTTAGCAACAGGCACTTAGCCACACCATGTTTGGAAGTGACAAAGCTTATGTGTCCCTGATTGGACTGATGCTACAAATCATTTATGATAATTTACCATTACTAGTACATTGCATTAGCTTGGGCAGCCCCAAACTTTCAAAAGCAAAGGACACGTGGGTAGCAAAAGCTGCAACGACTCACACCATGCAGGTATCATGCAGTGTTGGCCTTTTCTGATTGGACTGGTGTTATGTACTTGTGCAACCTGCCAAGGCTACTGATGGGCAGGAAATGCCCCATTGCTTAATTTCTGAGAAAATGTCTTAATCTTGTACTTTTACTGAACATATATTGCATAAATAATGATGCCTTTCCCTTGTGGTTTGCTTGAATAAAAAACTGTGGAAGACTTCTGCTTGTTGAACATTCGGCGGCTATGCTATCTGTTCCCGTGCTGCACGTACTATTGGCTTGCACTGTTGGCTTATGATAAATTCTCTCTTTTATCATATGTGCTGACAGAGTTTGTATTATTTTAGTAGGCTTTTACAAAGGGACACTAGCCTGGTACGATGCAGGCCACAACAGAATCTCTCCTAACTCAAACAATGAGAGCACCAATATAAAAGTAAAAGTAGTTTGAGAAGACGTCGTATCTCCCTCACACCTCCAGGAACCAATAAGAGCACCACTCAAGTGTATCCGCAACATCGCTCTGAACTTCAAACGCATCGAACTAAGGCTGCCGTACTCAGCCTTGAACATCTTGCCATCCTCGTACACAGTGAGCAGAAAGATTCTTTCTACCATTGTTTCTCCACGTTCACTGTCAAGTCTCTCTCATTCCTCTCTATCAGTCGTCTAATACAGACAATTAGCCTTTCTTTAGCTAACGTAAATCATGATGATGAACCTGCAAGCCTGAGGCCTGTAGTCAGGTTAACTTTAGTTAAGCATTCAATGTGCACTTTGAATTCATGGTTATACATGCACACATGTAACTTTAAAAGGACTGCAAAACGTGAGCAATAGAATACATGTTTACACATGCAAATATAACTTGAAGTGCAAGTGTAAAATGTAAAACATGAATAAAGAATACATGATTCATGTTTAAACTGAAGATTAGTGTACACAAATATATAACGCTCTAGTTTCTACAGTGAATATATTTCAGTAATACATTTAAATGCTTCACACATGTTAATAAAGTTAAGGCACACAGTGAATATAATGTCAGGTGCATGTATATAATTTCTTCTTTGTGACGTGTAAGGGTGAAGCCTAAATGATGCTGCTCCAGTAACTTAATATATCTAAACTGAGGGCACTCTTGATTTTTGCCCTTACATTTTGACACTGGAATAATAAATGTTGAGGTTTCAGTTTTCACAATGAAAACCCCCTCTTTCCATTTACTCACTGCATTGACCCTCATCATCCCTCCAAAATGGCACACATATGTATTGGACTCTTGACCTAAAATTGCTGTCTCCAGACTACTCTTCAACTTGTGCTTCAGGGTTCCAGTTTAACCACAGTCAGTTATAAACCCTGTAACATCTCTTCAGAACAGGGGCAACCACCCATCTGGGACTCATTTCAGATGACAGGTGAGACGCATTTCACACACTGGCACTAGCAAACATTTTCTGATCTTGAAGAGTCTTCTAGATTAGTTGTGTTGTATTCTACTCTTTAATTCAGGCCTGCATGAAGATTGCTACATCTGGCCCACTCTCCTGCCAGAAAAATTATTGGCGCCCATTCACAAAAGTGAATTTACATGTATAAATTTGCTCATGTGTAAACTTACTTCTGCATTTAGTAATAACCACACTTTTTTGATATTCACCATTACTAAGTGAAAATGTACTACTAGGTGCAGACTTACATTTCTCCACCTCCTCAAAAGGGGGGGGGGGAGTAGAGCCTGCTGGAACTGGTTTTACACGTGTAAAATAACTTTTCTCATGTAGGCGGAGGTCTCTGACACCGGGGAGAACTATTTTGTCTAGTTAGGCAGTAATAAAAAGTAAAGCTAGACAGGGTCCTTTGGACGGCAGTTTTGTTCATTTTAAGTCTAGTGTGTACTAATAAGTCTGTCAAACTTCTATTGCATCTAAATAAATGAGGTTTTTCGAGATTCAGTTTTTTGCAATCCAGAATGCACCAATATTTATTAATAATCTTTTTCATATAATTTAAGACATTGTAGGTGCTGACACAAATCAGTTGTTTCTTGTCTTCCCTTTCCTAATCCTCAAGTAGTGCATCTCTGTGATTGATCTTTGCTCTATTGTTTGCTGTTTCTATCAGTTGTTTAGGGTAATGTCGTTCAGCAAGTTTGGTGGACAATCTTTCTGCCTCGATTTTATATTCTTATAGGTCAGAACAGTTCCTTTTAATGAAAAGGAACTATCTCACTGGAACTACCCCACTGGATAATGCTCCCTCAGAGAGTGGGGGTGTCCACTTGTGAAATGCAACGGGCTATTTTTGTCTCTGAGTTAAGTTTAAACCTTGGTTTTTAAAGTCCCGTTCTCTACTTTGAAAGTGTCATCCAGGAAGGAAATCTCCCTATTATTCAATGTCAGGGTACATTTTAAATATGGATTGCAAGTGTTTAACCAGTCCAGGAACAGTGAGGATGAGTCTGCACTGCCATGCCATATAAAATAAACATCGCCAATATAGCGCCGCCATATCCGTACCTCATCATGATATGGATTGTTTGTCCATATGTTTTTATTTTCAAATTGATATACGTTACTGATCCTGGACTGGAGCACTGGTCTGTATATTGTCAAAAACAACACTTTCTCTAATAAACCTTTACATTTTGTTCATCTTTATAAACCAGCAATGGCAAAGCCAATAGGTCTCACATATGTGAGAGCTATCTACTTTGGCAATGTGGTTTAACTATTTTGTACACCTGTATAGTTGCTGCTCAGCATGGCTAAAAGATAGTGTGGTGGGGCAGATTGGGGTAGATTGGATTAGGGTAGGTTGGGGTGGGGTGGAGTGGGTTAGATTGGAGTGGAATGGGCTAGATTGGAGTGGAGTAGATTGGGGTAGAGTAGAGTGGAGTGGTGTAGATTAAAGGAGTGGGATAGACTGGAGTGGAGTGGGGTAGATTAGGGTAGATTGGAGTGGGGTAGACTAGATTGGAGTTGTGTGGGGTAGACTGCAGTGGAGTGGATTGTGGTAGATTGGAGTGGATTAGAGTGGAGTGGGGTAGATTGGAGTGGAGTGGGGTAGATTGGAGTGGCATGGGGTAGATTTGTGTAAATTGTAATGGAGCGGACTGGGGTAGATTGGAGTGCAGTGGTGTTTATTAGAGTGGAGTGTAGGGTGGCTTTGGCCATTAGGCTACATCTCTTGCACCTAAGTGCATATGAATATGGGGCGCCTAAACGCGCTTTTGATAGAATACATATAAGAATGAGGGCTTACGCATAGGTTTTAAGAAAAAATTGAGTAGTTGCTGCGCTGCACAAAACTGAAATGCCTTAAACAGACATTTTCTTTGCATCCGCAGAGCTGGAATACATATAAGTTTAGGGCACAGGTTTCAAAGAGAAATGAATTAACTGCAGCATTGCCCAAAATTGAGGCACTTTACAAAGCCACATACTTTGTGTTTGAAAAGGCACAGGTATGTCCTAAATTTTTATGTTGCTTAGTGGCAGCCTGGTCTGAAGCATGTGACTCGACTGCTTGTCTGGAAAGACTGTGGGAGTTCAGTATAAGGCTAGTATATGCTTTAAACAGACACATACTTTGTATGTGCAGAGAAAAGGCACAGCCTACAAACACATTCAGTCGTACAAACTGTTTTAATATTCTGTGCCATTTGTTTGGAGCAATGAAGGGAAATGCTGAACTGTAAAACGAAGTCACGAACTGCTTTAATTGTCTGTGCCATTTGTTTGGTGCTGTAAAAAAAAGTGCTGAATTCCAAAACAAATTAAGGCAACAACAAACAATCCTGTGGAGGCGAAGTTAAAAGCAACCCAAAAGTGTAGCATTGAAGAGGAAATGATGGCTAGAAAAATGGAAAAAGTACCCTACAATACAGCACGAACAGCGGAAGGACACTAATTAAATCAAATCAATTAGTACTTGGTCCATGCTCTGGAGAAATAAAAGGAAATGGCATGAGGCATATGGTGGCTATTTGGGAGACAGCTAAAAAGAATGACAATCAAGCCCTCTGCTGTATGCAATACTCCTCGCAGCAACAGCACATGTGCACTGCTATGCGAGATCTAAAAAGTATGCCAGTCAATGAATGACTAAACAATGGTAGTGAGTTTAGTTCAATGTTTTGACAAATAATAATCAATAAGTCACAAATAGCAATATAATACATAGGATTCTGTAATCTCTGTATAAATGCACATCTCCAATTTCTTTATAATTGGCGACTAGTGACACACTTAGTCACCCATTAGAAAGAAAAGATGTTAGAACTCGACTATTATAGCCTGTAGCGGGCTCTACCAGTCCTATAGTCCCGCTTCAGGGTTAAAGGCCCGAGCCAAATGCTCGGGCCTTTAACAAGGGAGCGGGCCTTTAATGGCCAGTAGAGCCCGCTACGGAGGGCTCTAAGGCTATTCGAACATTCTGCCCCTAGAGGGCAGAATGTTCTAATTTGTAAAACAAAGGTCTCACAGAGCCCGAGGGTGGTGAAATCCCCTCGGGCTCCGTGAGACCTCAGTTCACAGCTGTTGCTGTGAGCAAACATTGGAATGTTGATGCTCCGGGCTTCTACCAGCTGTTAGAAGCCCAAGGCACTCCATTGTCTTCAATAGAGCGCTCAACATTCCAATGTTCTTATATAAGTTATTACAGCCGAGTTCTTATGTCACAATGCCTGCTGGCAGAGCCAGAAGCTGAGGTGAAAGGCAAGTCAGGTCACAGAGCATAATTGAAGCAGATGTTTAGGCAGCAAACAAAAGTTATTTTTTTCCTTCTGCTGTATTTTAATAGCTTACAATGACAAGGAGAGAAAATATATTTATTTTTATTGTTTGCACTGCTTAGACAGATAAAAGGTAGAATCTTTCTGCATGTTTCTACATATTCCGAGCTACTGCAGTTTTTTTTAAACTGACTTGAATAGAACTGTTTTTAATTTATTTTTCAACAAACATCTAACAGGTTTTTGATGTGTTTAATTTTGCACTAGAGGTTTTATTTTTATTCTTCATGTTTGTAAACATGCTAGCTCCAAGGTTTTAAGTGGTTTGTGGGAAAGCTGATGCAGTGACCATGTGTTCTATGGGATAAAGAACCACCTAGCATACATGATAAGGATATTGCAAGCCACCTCGGAGTTCCATAACCTTATAAAGGAACTCGGCCATCAGCCTCGTTCCTCTATATGGTTATGGAGCTCCTTGATGACTTGCAATAGCCGTATAATGTATGGCAGGGGGTACTTTATCTATTCTATAAGTTACATATACAAACATATATAAAGTAAGAAACAACACAGTGTACACATGCTAATGTGACCATATTGGCATGAATGGCAACAAAATATTGAGAAACAAATATGGACAGTGGCCAAAGAGATAATTTCAAATTAGGAACAAGTTTAAATCTCAAAGTCTTAATAGTTGTTCCCCAAGCTTATGATTGATATTTCATTTGTTAGCTACTATAAAAACTCAACATTTTGACCCATTATGACATGAATTCCCAAGTCATCATCAGGACTTATGAATCTCTGGGGAGCATCTCTAAAAATCAATTAAACAAAAAGAGAATGTGTAACAAAACTAAACTCTCTCCAAAAAACATATTTTAGTAGAAAGTCAAAAAATGACTTATCGCTTCCTCACAAATCAGTGCCATATGTGAGTGGATGTTCACACTAATGTCATCTGAGGGGCCACTATTCCCATGAGCAACTGCTCCGGTGAACACAGATAGTGGTCGCCAGTGGTTCCAAACAAGAAAAATTCTGGTGGACATGGAATCAGATCGTCCACCTTAATGTGGATCTTTGATGTTTCCCTGCTGGCATTTTTCCTATTCAGAATCAGCATGTAAACCTTGGCAGTACCAGAATGGAAAAATTTGAAATATCCCACACATGATGGAAGGAAACTGCCAGATGTGGGCACATTAGGTAGGCTTTTTCCATTGCTAAATGACCGCAAACAAAACTTTCAACAGGTAGACCATGCTGCTGATGCTCGACGGACCTGCCGCCACATTTTTGCCCTTAAAGTGGCTCCCACCATAGAGGCTAGAACCACTTCAAGGGAAAAAGCAGTGCCTCTGCCAAACCAGACACTGGTTGGAAGTTCGAGTTGGAAGGTTCCTATTGGAGCTGGACCACAGTTGATTTTCATATGGGTAAATCTAATCTGAGGTGGCACTGTGTGGGCAAAACACAAATTATGAACTGTGATGTGGCCCAAGTAATTACCAGTGGCTGAGATTAATTCGAGTGTTCCATCCATCATTTTTTGTATTCTTCATTGTGATGTACTATGTGCAGCGGGCATGCCCAGACATGAATCCCATGCTCACTGTGCCACAGGAACCAAGCTTCACCAGACTGAAGAGAACCAAATAGGCCAAAACCAGTCTTGGGACGCCTGTGTTCCATTTCAGAGAGGACCTGACTTGGTAGGCCGGGCTGGAATGTTCCTATTGGAGCAGGATCATGGCTAATTTGCATACAGCTAGGTCTTTTCTGAGATGGGTTGGTGGGCAAAATATGATGGATTGGGATGTGGCCGAGTAATTACCAGTGGCTAACTTTAATTTAATCATTCCATCCATCACTTTTTTGTATTCTTTTTTGTGACACCCTAAGTTAGATGGGTATTCCCGGATGTGGGTCTCATGATCACTGTGCCACAGAAACCAAGTTGCACTTTACTGAGGAGGCCTAAGTAGGCTGAATCCGGTCTGGAATATTGTGTTCTGGTTCAGAGGGGACCTGAGTAGTCAGGTCAGGCTGGATTGTTCCTGTTGGAACTGGAGTAAGGCTGACTTGCTTATCACTAGGTCCAACCTTATATGGCATGGTGGCCACAAAAAGATGGACTGCCATGGGGTCTTGTGTAATTTCCTGTGAGTAAGATTAATTCAAGCATTCCATCCATCACCTTTTTGTATTCTTTATTATGACGCTCCATGTGTGAGGAGGCGGACCTGGCAAACTATGTCAACCGCAAACATCCATATTAATACTAGAGTTCTGACTAATGGAATAGCACCATCATGTTACATGCACTGTTATTGTGATAATGATACTGAAATGGTGAATTCTGGGCTTGCCCAGTTAATTGATGGAGTGACTACTTATTCAGAACACACTGCAAAATGAATTGTCTTTTGGCTGTTGAATAGAAGTTGTTACCCGTGTTACGAGGGAGTGAGTATGCGGTGAATTCAAATGAGGGAATTATGACTTAAATGCAGACATTTGTAGCAGGTGACCAATGCATGTGCTCTCTCCTCTCTTTTCATTCTGCTTCTATACTTTGGCTCAGCATCTGACATAGGAAAAGGCTCTCAGATCACACTCAGCCTTTCTGACAACAATGTATACACATCCAGGAGCCGTTAAGATATATATCCTAGGGGTGCTAGAGAGCCCGATCTCAAGATGGCCGCCATTGTGTGAGGCTCTGCCAGCCGGAGCTGTTAATCCTGCAATAATCCATTTTAAGCGGTGGCATCATGACTAGTTGGGAGACTGCTCATAGCGACATTGCCCAGCTGAATTGAAATATACCTGCAGAGTTGAAAATAAAGCATCTGTGGGGCTGTTTGCTGCCTGAGACCACGCAGAGGCCTATACAGCTCTCACTGCAGGGAATGGTCCCTCCGTCCGGAGCCCCATAACCGCACTACCGCTCTATTGGAGCTCTCTTGGGGCACACTAGTGATGCGGCTGCCCCTGAGATGGGGGACACTTTCGTGAGAGGGGCACTGGCGGCATCTATGGGAGCGGAGCTGACCGCTGCCGGAAAAGAGAGACTGAGCCTGCTGCGGCTCCTGCAGCCTGCCCGAAATGCTGAGACAATCCGCCAACCACTGGGATTCTGCCGGAGGCCACAAAACCAGGTGAGGAGCCGGAGGACATGCATTGCACCCTGTTACTACATTGGCCCCCAGGATTCATATGGTAATTGTCGGCCCAGCAGCTGATCCGGGGACTGCTGGCATGGAGAGGGGAGGCTGATTTGGCTCAGGTGCACCTGCCCTTGAGAACGACTGGCGGACCTTGTTGAGCCCGGCCCCGAGTTGCTGGCAGAAGCCCACTGGGTGTAATATTGGCCTCTACAGACCCGTGAGGGTAGTATGAGCCTGCCTTTACAGCCTCCTAAAGAGCAGGACTGAACTTCTGGCAAATGGTCCCTGGCTAAGGAGCAATGGTCTTGCCTCTGCTAAGGGCCTGAGAACTGGCCTGGCTTGGACCCCCGACCCTTTGCTGCTTCTGCCACTCCTGTCTCCTTTATCATGTGAAAGTGGAGGCACGGCTGCAGCACATGAGATCTCCATACTGGCAGGCCTATGGTGTCCTCCCAGGAAGTGGCAGGGCCCTCACCAGAGTAATTTGTTGAATCCCTTTGGGAGCTGTGGGCCAGCTATGATCACCCCCCCCCCCGGGCCACAGCATCATACTTCAGGGCGGCCCATCCACTGATCTCAGCTGGGTGTGATCTGCACTCCCCCTCCACTACTCCCCCTCCACTGGGGATATGGAGAAGCCCTTGGCACTGAGACACTGGTTGACAGAGCTCTCTCTGGTGGACCCCCTTGCTGGGATATTGCATTTCGACAGTCCCTCCCCTGTTGAGATCCCGGAACCTGTCTGCTCATCAACGGCACCGTGCTGCCCACTGGCTGATACCTGTTGTGTGGGGTCTACTCTCGCCCTCCCTCAGCCCTTTTTCTCCAGAGGTGAGGCGGGACCCCGAGATTGGTAGTGACCACTGGAGAGAATAGCAATTGAAGACTCCCTCGTGGATGTACCTGAAGAGGTATCAAGCCGAGATGGGAAAAACTGATTCTAAACAACCTAAAATCTCCTTCGACCAGCGTCGCCAGAAACACGCTGCAGACCCGGACACTGATGGTACTCAGCAAGCACAATCGCTAACAGATAGCTCCACACAGGACTCTGACATCCACTCTCTGTTCATGGACCTGAAGCACAGTCTAACTGCCATTGATACTAAAATCGACTTATTAACTGAGAGTTTTGACTGCCTGAAGGACAAGGTGGACAAACATGATGAGCGCATCAACCAGCTGGAACGACGCACCTCAGAGGCAGAAGATATCCACTAGATGACTGGCGAGAGACTGTTGCAAAGGTAAAATGTCCTGGCAGTGATCTGTAATAAGAATGAAGATTTGGAAGAGCGGTCTAGAACGAACAATATATGGATCATAGGGATTCCAGAATCGACGGCTCTGGGCCGTATGGAAAAATATGTTGAGTCCATGCTGCTGGAGCTGTTCGGAGATGCCCTTCCCAATGTGAGCGCCCATCGATTACACGGACAGAGGCCGTGCCCCGGAACACCTGTGAGACCAATCATCATTTGCCTTCTCAATTACCGAGACTAGGATATGGTCCTGCATCTGGCCAGGGAGTGGCAGACCTTACATTGCCAGGGCAACACAATCTCGATTTTTCTTGACTTCACTGTCGCGGTGCAGGCTGTCCGGAGGGATTTCCTACCAATTAAAAGCTCTTTAATGCAGACAGATGGTAAGTATTTGCTCATATACCCGCCAAACTCTGAATATTCTTGTGATAAGCCACCTACCTGGATCCCAGATGTGGCAGCGACGCTAGCTCCCGAATCCTCCTGAGACTTTCCAGGAGGAAACACTGTTCCGGTGGCAAATCCCAGGGGGAAGGGGGTTGAGATGGAGAGAGCATTTAGAGTCAAAGAGGCTGTGTCTCATCTACACAACAGAAACACTGAAGCAGGCATTCACACCAGTATGATGAATGGTATCAGCAGATATGGTACCTATAAACAAACAAATATTAAGGCTTTAGCCTAGTATTAACTCTATCTCTTAAGATATCACCTCACAAAAGCTTTTCAAATCTCAACCAAACTTTAGTTTTGTTTTCATTTAGATTTTCCGTAGAGGCACCTTTATTAAAGTTCTCGATACTGTAGTGAGTAGAATTTTAGCGTCAAACCCACAAGCAAATTTGGACGGGGTTAGCGTCACTCAAGCTCTCTCTGGCAGAGCCTTGCCAACAGTATGTACAGGTTGAACAAAAACACTGGTTACCTTTTTTTGCAGCACAATGTTGTGACTGGGCTCAGTGCGTAGTAAAATCAAGTCTGTTCATGCATCTCTCCTTTTCTTCTTGTTCTTCTTTCGATCCCAGTGCAAGACTAATGTGGGACGTTCTTTGTGGTGAGGTCGAAGCAGGTGGATGAAGGGAGCTGGCAAGATGGAGTTCTAGAAGCCAGGAAACAGGTAAGTGACAGGCGAAGAGGCTAAGCGAAGAGGAGGAGTGTGGACGGTCTTTAAATAAGACTGCTTTAGAACGTTCATAAAGGTCACATTCTAATTGTTTGTAGCAAGGAACAGGTACAGATAATTAACTTGATGAGGCTGCTTTCTAGAAGGTGCTTTAGAATGTTCACAAAGGTCACGTTCTAATTACTTATAGCAAAGAACAGTTGCAGATGATTAATTTGGTGAGGCTGTCCTCTAGAAGGTGTTTTAGAATGTTCACAAAGGTCGCGCTCTATTTGCTTATAGCAAGGAACAGGTGCAGATGATTAATTTGATAAGGCTGTCTTCTAGAAGGTTTTTTAGAATGTTCACAAAGGTCGCCTTCTAATTGCTTATAGCAAGGAACAGGTGTGCAGGGGATGTCTTCCGGAAGGTTCACATTGAGGTAATCTCTGCTGGTTGCTTGATGCTTATTCTGGTGGATTTTCTGGATGTTTCCATAGCGCCTGAAAGCTGACTTTCAATATGCATGGTAAAACATTTGTAAAAGCTATTAAGCCTTTTCAAAGAAACCGGGAAACACCAGCTGCAGCAAGCTATTACCACCAGCATGTAATATGGTTAAAAGTCAGGGTACAAGATGTTTGTTCATTTGTAAGTGTTGGGAGGAATGATATGAGCCATGTTGGTATATTGTGATAGTCAAGAGAGGTGAGTTGTGGCAGGAATCCTGACAATTCTTTTTGGGCAAGACCCACTATTTCACAAACCCTAAGGCAGCATCTAAATTTGTTAAAACCATTCCGAGGGCCGTTTTATGACCGTCCCCAGTGGCAGAAAATTCTGAGACTGGACATCAGAGCGAAAACGATTAACTGTGTGATGAGGCCTCCCTTCCTTCTGCAGGACTCACTTCTGCCCCCGCTGGAACATTTTAGTGGCAACACTTGCTACGGACCACACAGGTGGTCAGCTCTGATGGGTTTCGGCCATGCACCTGTATCTACTCCAGCCACCTGGCTACTTTGTGGCTGGGAGTGTGTTGGCCCTCTAGTTTGCCCCCATGGAAGGAGTTCCTGGTTTTCTTCTATGTTCTTTAAATTGGAGATGCTAGGGGGGAGGGATGGGCAGATTTGGCCTATTTGGGGAGTCAAAGTGGGATGTGGGTAGACTGTTGGGGTAATGCTGTTGTTTACAGTTATTCGGCTGCGTGAAGTTTCCCTCTTTTCCCTTTCCATGGCCACTCAGCACCGTACAGCGAATTCTAAAACTGACAGCTCATATTGAGTACATCAGTGTTCAGTTTTCCTGCTCCTTTTCCCCTTTGTGACCACTTAAGTGTTTAACGTGGAATGTACACAGCCTCAATGATAGGCGCAAGGCGTGACATGTGCTGGCCTACCTGCAGCATCATCAGATAGACGCAGGCCCTAGAGTGAGATAAACTCACTCTAGGGCGCTTGCGAGTGGGATGGGTGGGTGAACAACATCTGGCCTACTACTCGTGATACGCGAGAGGTGTGGCAATACCGCTCCGATATTGACTACCCTGGTGCAACCACTGGGTCTTGGGTCCTTAGTGAGCACTTGGGCCGTTATGTACTGCTGGCTGGCACACTGCAAGGCAGTCCTCTGAGACTTCTATCAATCTATGGCCCCAGTGTTGACGCCCCCTGCTTCTTTGCTGAGGTTTGGAGGCTGACTGGCTCCCTGGGCCAGGGCGCGGTTTTGTGGGGTCGAAGACTTTAACGTGGTCCTTGATCCTGGAGCTGACCTCTCCAGAGACACCCAACATCCGCACTTAGGCGAAGCTGCGCAGTTGCATCATCTCAAAGATGACAATCACCTTTTGGACCTCTGGCACGTTAGGCACGCGGGAGCCATTGAGGGCACATGTATCATGTCAACACACTCCACTTGTTGCAAATCTACTACTGGCTGGTAATGCGTGATATTGATGCTTGGACCACAAAGGTAGAACATTTGGCTAGGACACTGTTTGAACTGTGCCTGCCGGACTGCACTGAGCGCGCCTTCATGTGGCGACTTCACCTGGGAACCTTGTGGGACCAGGTATTTAGAGAGGAAGTCAGGGGGGCCATAGTGGCACAATCAGTACTTGGTTTCTTCCCCTTCCATTCTCTTGGAAGCTTTCAAAGGGGTGTTTCGATGAGTCTGTATTGCTAAGCAGGCAGGAGTGCTGCGGGCACTCTGAGCTGAGCCTTCTTGCGGCAGAGATCCGCACACTCGAGATCCAATATTTCAAGCACTGTCGCCTGCCGTGTTAGCGGACAACAGGGATAGGCTGGCAGACTAGGTGGAAGCGGCACAGCGGGAGGCTCACTATCTGGGAAAGGATGCATGTGCTCGGAGATTTGGTGAGGGAGACAGAGCAAGTAGGACTCTAGCCAACTTACTGTGCAAGCCCCGGACCATGTCATCATTACAAGATGACATGAACCAAAGCCATATTGGCAGAGCGAATGTGCTTTCTATTCTTCCCTTTATGCGACCACACAAACCAAAACCTCCCTGTCCTCAATAACTACTTAAATCCAGTGCAGCTCCTTTGGCTAGAAAGTGGACATAGGCAATATTTGAACGAATTGTCACTAAGGAGGAGATCATACAGGTCATCAATGCGTTACCATGTGACAAGGCACCGGGCTAACCATGGCCTTCTATAAGAATATGCCCAGATCCTTGCGCCTCACCTCCTCGCAATGTATGAAGAATCTCTCCAGGTCAGCATCCTGCCCCCTCCCTGCGAGAAGCCTTGATAGTTACAATACTTAAGCCGGACAAGGACCCCCAAAAGTGCGAGTCTTATCGCCCCCTCTCAATGATCAACCTAGACAATAAGATCCTTGCCAAGCTTATCACCTCCAGATTTCTACCTCTTCTGCTGCTTATTGTTAGGCCAGACCAAGCAGGATTTGTGCCTGGGCGTTTGACGGCCCATAATCTGAGTACCTTCTTCGCGCTTGTCCACACCATTAATCCTGGCCTGAGTGCCGCTGCGGTCTTCGTGGATGCCAAAAAGGCATTTGACTCCCTAGAGGGGCCCTATCTGTTCACACTGTTGTCACGGCTAGTTCTAAGCCCCAAATGAATCCACCTAATAGGACTCCTACATACCCACCCTGCTGCTCGTTTGCTTGTCAACTGTGCTGTAATACCTCCCTTCCCTGTGACCAGAAAACAACCCTGCATTGCTTGGGAGGTGCTGGCACTTCCCCTGAGCAAGGAGGGCTGGGGCGCCGGATATGGACCTATATTACTACTGTGGAGTAACCTACCGAGTCTGCTGCAGGGGGGACCACCACCTCCAGGGTCCATCGCAGCAGTCGCACCGCCGCCCACTGACACAGCGTGCCAGGAGGCGCATAAATATTAGCCAGGAGTCCCGCAGCATGGGAGAAACCTACTGAGTCTGCTGCAGGGGGGACCACCACCCCCAGGGTCCATCGCGGTAGTCGCGCCGCCGCCCACTGACACAGCGCGCTAGGAGGTGCATAAATATTTGCCATGAGTCCCACAGTGCGGGAGAAACCTATAGAGTCTGCTGCAGGGGGGACCACCACCCCCAGGGTCCATCGCGGCAGTCGCGCCGCCGCCCACTGACACAGCGCGCCAGGAGGTGCATAAATATTTGCCAGGAGTCCCGCAGCGTGGGAGAAACCTACAGAGTCTGCTGCAGGGGGGACCACCACCCCCAGGGTCCGTCGCGGCAGTCGCACCGCCCGCTTGCAGATTCTTGTTTTGGCCACTTAACAGGCTCTCAACTTCCTCAATTAACGAGTCAATATCGTCTACTACACAGTTAGCGGCAGCGCTTACTGGTGGTCTCTTAGCCTGCTTTATTGCTCCATTTGGACTTCCTTTGGCCTTGCGTTTCCCCATCCTGCCGTGCTTTCCCCACTTATCGGTGCATACACTTCCAGTTCATTAACAGAAAGAATTTTAAGATAAGGTACCTGGATGGTGTCACAGTACTCGTTTTCCTTGGTCCAACTCGTGAACGACAGCTCAGAGGGGTTGCCCAGCCTTGCCTCTTCCTGGCTTTGACGGGCGTGGATGGGCCTGCCCTTGGCGCGCTGTGTCAGTAGGCGGCGGCGCGACTCCCGTGATGGACCCTGGGGGTGGTGGTCCCCCCTTCAGCAGACTCGGTAGGTTTCTCCCGTGCTGCGGGACTCCTGGCAAATATTTATGCGCCTCCTGGCGTGCTATGTCAGTGGGCGGCGGTGCGACTGCCGCGACGGACCCTGGGGGTGGTGGTCCCCCCTGCAGCAGACTCTGTAGGTTTCTCCCACGCTGCGGGACTCCTGGCAAATATTTATGCACCTCCTGGCGCGCTGTGTCAGTGGGCAGCGGCGCGACTGCCGCGATGGACCCTGGGGGTGGTGGTCCCCCCTGCAGCAGACTCTGTAGGTTTCTCCCGCACTGTGGGACTCCTGGCAAATATTTATGCACCTCCTAGCGTGAGTTGGACCAAGGAAAACGAGTACTGTGACACCATCCAGGTACCTTATCTTAAAATTCTTTCTGTTAATGAACTGGAAGTGTATGCACCGATAAGTGGGGAAAGCACGGCAGGATGGGGAAACGCAAGGCCAAAGGAAGTCCAAATGGAGCAATAAAGCAGGCTAAGAGACCACCAGTAAGCGCTGCCGCTAACTGTGTAGTAGACGATATTGACTCGTTAATTGAGGAAGTTGAGAGCCTGTCAAGTGGCCAAAACAAGAATCTGCAAGCGGGCCCCAAAATGGCATCTATTTTTTCACATAAGAATTCTAAGAGGAGAGTCACACATTCTGGTCCATTACCAAAGGATATTGTAATATGCCATGCACCGACTAGCGACACAAATAATCAAGAGCACCAGGAAGTAAGTCGAGTGACCCAGTCTCCATCTGCCGTTCCTCACAAGAATATGGCGGAGGAAATAGTGACTGTAAATATTGCGTGCTCTAACCGCTTTGACCCCCTGGCCACTAAAGACGTAGGGGCATATTTACAAGCCCCTTGCGCCACTTTTGCGCCGCCGTTGCGTCACTTCTGTGACGCAGCGGCGGCGTAAAGCCAGCGCCATGCTGCGGGGTATTTACAACGTGACGCATCTAGGGAGATGCGTCACGTTGTAAGCTCTGCGCCACATGAAACCTGCGTCAGGTTTCATGTGGGCGTTCTGGCGCAGGGGGCGTTCCGGTGCAGGAACGCCTCGGAAGAGTGGCTGAGTGAAATCTACAAGATTTCACTCAGTCACTTTTCCGACCCCGCTGCGTCAAAACCTTGCGCCTGCTTGAAGCAGGCGTAAGGCTTGACGCACCATGTTAGACATGGGCAGGGTTGGCACAGTGCTGGAGTTGCGTCGCGCCCGCGACACAACTCCAGCACTGCGCTAACATTACGGCAGCAGATACGACACGCATCTGCATTTCCTTGCGCCATGATGCGCCGCATTGTAAATGCGGCGCATCCGTGGTGGCGCAAGGATTGAGATGCGTGTCGCACGTTTCCTGGCGCATCCCTGCTGATTTGCAGGGATGCGCCAGGAAACGTATATATGCCCCGTAGATTCTATTGACATTATCAACAAAAAGCCGCCAGTCCCCGCTTGGATTGTACTGTGGTTAGGCCTGTTGGAGGAGGAGTGGAAGTCCCGCTGAATGGAGGCATTGAAGTCCTACGTTCCGAAATACATGAGCTCAAGACAAATGTCAAGGACTTAACATCTGAAGTGTCTGTACTTAGGGGAGTCATAAGGGGCCTGATAGATCAGCTTAACAGCGCGCATCCCAGGACAATCCATACAAGCCCGACCCCCCCCCCCCCCAGCACAACTCTAGGAGTAGGTGAGGGTGTTGAGTATAGATGTATGCCTCATCATAGCAATAACGGGGAGACCTGTCGTGCAAGAAGTAGGAGGTGGAGTAGGGGCCACATTTGGCATTCTAGAGCCCCGAATTGCCAGCAGAACATGAATATCAATCCCAACCTCCAAACACACCAACAAGCGCCCACGTCCTTGTTGTCCACCCAAGGAAATATTTTAGAACTTTTCAAAAATGTATTACAACTCAACCAAGGCGGGTTGCTACTATGGACTGGGAGGGACTAGAGGCAAAGTGGGCCCCCTGGTAGGCACTTCTGGAGAATTGACTAACTCAAGAGCTTCTCTATTTGGTAACATCGGGCCAAGGGATCCTGTACCTAACTATTCACACAGAGAAGGTAAGGGATGGGTCACAGGAGGTGGATCTCTTAAAAGTGCCCCTAAGGAGGCTAGTAATAGAGTGTACCTGACGAATGTACCAAAATTGACCAATGACCAGAGAGAGTCAAGGGACGCCTTGTTGAACAAAGCCATCCACTGGTTTAGGCAGGTGAGGCATTGTCATTTTATCATAAGATCCGACATTCAGAATGCCAAGCGCCATCCCACAAACCAAGATTTTGACCACATTGAATTGGATCTGGTCTCTAACGACCTGGTCATGGGATTGGTTAATCTGGAGCAACGCTCCCTGCCTTTAACCAAATCACAAATCCAGATTTGGTTCTCATCCCCAAGAAAGGTTCCCGGCATTGGCCAAAGTCCGATGCACTCATTAACTAACATCACCAATAGCAATGCCCAAGTCATTACCAACGTAGCCCCTGCGGACAGGCCCATCTGACGGGTTGAGGGATTGTTTCCACACAGCGCTATCTCAACGACGCATTATAATTTCCAATCTATCACGAACGAATCATCAGGGGTCAATACGGCTAGCGTTGAGGGGAGACAGTCCCTGAATGTAGTAAATATACAACCCCATTTAACATACCTAGTGACATCTAACGAGGTAAGGGTTCAGCAATCAACCATAGAGAATGGTGGGGAACTCAGGTTGGTGTCCTGGAACCTAGCAGGATTAAGGTCGAAGATTGCCTGTGACGACTGGGGGAATCTGATAGACGGCTATGACATCTGCCTCTTCCAGGAGACATGGGCAGTCGACAAATTTCATAGAGTAGGATTCACCAATTACAGCGTAGAAGCCATCCCATCGAAAAAGGGTCACCCAGCGGGTGGTCTAATAATTTGGATTAAAATTGATTTGGGGATTCATATCAGAAAGCTTGATTCTGATAATTCTAACTTAATGACCCTGATCCTGAAAGACACCCGCTTGAAGAGGTCCTTTCTACTGGTGAATATCTAAAATAGGTTCGCCTCATAAAATCAAGATTCTCCAACTATCGTGCACTTAGATAAAATAATTGAGAAGGAAAGGGCACTCCATCATATAGTAATAGCAGGGGATTTTAATGTAACATTCGAGCCCTTAGAAGTTACTAAAAACATCACTGATGAAGAAGACATGGAACTGGGCAACCCATCCTTGGGCCACGAGAAGCTAGCTAAGAATGTTAAAGTGGCTCGTCAAGTCGCTTCCCTTACTTATAAACATGGGTTACGAGCTGTGAATGGCCGCTCGATCTCAGATCTTGGTCTACACCATACCTACAAGTGGGTGAATTCCAAAACAAGAATAGATTACTTCCTAAAGGACATACAACTATGGCCAAGCCTTGTTGATATGCGGGTTTTAGAGAGGGATGCTAGTGACCACAATGCCCTCTCTTTAGAATTAAAAGAGGTATTCGGCTCCCGTTGTCCATCTGGGGAATCAAATCCCCAGAATTACATTGTTACTAGCAACAACAAAAAAGGATTAAATGGCCACAAATAAAGAACAATGCAGAGTCCCTGTCAAAAATTTACACCATTGTTGCCAACTTCTTGGTGTCCTTAGGGCCTAATAACATGGAGTTGCAAACGACTGTAGATGCTTTCAGGATTTTATTAAATAACATTAACATATTTTTTTACAAAACCTCTAGTAAGAATAAAACCACAAGGTCCAAATCAAATGTGTGGTTCAATGGTGATTGTAAATCAGCGCGCCAGTCCTTGATGGGTGCAATAAAGTCTGGCCAAAGAGAACCCATTATTAACTATAGAAGAGCCTACAAAAAGGCCCAACACGAGGCACACAGGAATTGGCATAAAGGGCAGTGGGAAGACCTACTTGTTGCGGCTCAGACTAGAAATCATTCAGACTTCTGGCACCTAATTGCAAAAGGGACAAAAAGTTTAGTTGTGGAAGACAGCTTTTACATCCTCCCACATGTTTGGGAGGACCACTTTTCTAGACTATATACAGGACCAGAGGAAAGTGAGGCAGCACCCAGGGAATCTTCTTTCCAGGGAGTTGACACTGTCTGCCTTTCATTTTCAGTAGATGAAACCCATGAGGCAATCATGACCATGAAGTGGGGCAAAGCCCCAGGCATAGATCTAATTCCGGGCGAGCTTTATCTCTCTGAACCCCAAATAAGGAGTGTGATCTTAAATTACACTTTTAATGCCATATTGGGAGGAGCAGAGATACCAGATACATGGCTCGGCGCGGAAGTCGTGCCCATCCACAAAAAAGGAGATAAAAGCGACCCGACAAATTACAGGCCGATAAGTCTTATCTATATAGCACAGAAAATATTCTGTCGGCAATTGCTGAAGAGAGTGAATGAATGGATCAGCAAGGGGGATTTATTATCACCCCTGCAGGCAGGGTTTCGAGAGAAGACAAGCACTGTTGATCAGTTGCTTTGCTTCCTCTTGATCCTGTGGAAATATGCAAAAATAGGTAAAGGCTCTCTATACGTGGTGTTTATAGATCTTAGGGCTGCGTTTGATTTAGTACCACGGGGAAAACTTTGGACTGCTTTGACTAACCTTGGGTTACCATCAAACCTTTTGCAGATCCTTATTAGACTTCACACAAACAACCATGCCCAAATAAGATGGGGTAACAACAGAGGATTAACTAACCGGATAGGGGTGAGCCGCGGAGTAAGACAGGGATGCGTTTTGGCACCAACACTATTTACGCTTTATATAAATGGCCTAATTGATGAGCTAAGGGACTGCAGGGGCGATCCCCCCAAGCTTGCAGGATGTGAGGTACCTGCACTACTCTTTGCAGATGACACCCTGCTTATTTCGAGGTCACCGATGGGGCTCCAAAATTTAGTGGACCAATTTGGGAGGGGTTGTGAAGAAGAGGGGCTGGAATTCAATCACCTAAAAACGAAATTTATGGTTTTTAATCGTCATAAGTCTTTTAATCGAAATATAAAACTGGGCTCAACTGTGCTGGAGGAAGTTAAACAATTTGACTATTTGGGGGTGAGGTTTTTTAACACACTATCGTGGGCACCCCAAATACAAAAAAGCCAATTCTCACTACAACATGTGGGATCGGCCTTATGCAAAAAATTAAAAAAGTCAAGCTTCAGACCATTGATCCCAGTCACCCAAGTGTATCAGACAAAGGGACTAGGGGCAGCGCTGTATGGCGCAGAGCTATGGGGGCATGTAAATGTAGCAGCCATTGAGAAGGTTGAAAATAATTTCATCAGATCAGTAATCGAACTTCCCCAAAATGCACCACTCACACCCATGCGCCTAGATTTAGGAATGAGGAGCATTTCTCATGTAATTGCTCTCCGACCATTAGTCTATTGGATGCGCATATGGGCAAATGATTCACCACTACCCTTGAAAGAGTCAATTCAAGACATACTATTACTAGACACCAAAGGGAGTATTGAGTGGTTCAACCACATCAAGACATGGTTGAATAAACTTGCCATGTTTGATTTGTGGCTTACCCCCAGCAAAGTTGAAAAAAGATCTGTAAATCACCTTAAAAAGAATTACTGGAATCACGTCATGGTTAGCTGGCTCAATAAGAGTCCTGCGGGTGAATTGACATGTAGGTTACTCAATTTTAAAGATAACATGCTACAAGAGGAATTTTTAAATCGAATAGAGCCGCCCCTTGCTAAAATATTATACCTAAAATTTAGGTATGGTATTTTACCAATTAATAGTTTTGTTAGCAACAGGAACGGGGTTGATATCTCACCCTGTTGCCCTGTGTGTGATCCAGTACTCGAGTCAGAAATACATTTTTTGTACTTCTGTCCGATGTATCAAGAGACAAGAAGAACATGGCTAATCCCGATTTGCCGGATTTTAGCAGCAACCTGCTTAAATGAGATTACTAGAATCCTGAAAAGTGATACTTCAGAAAACCTGGTCTTCGCTCTATCTAGATACCTGCTCCATGCATGGACCATAAGAAGCAGGACAGTAAAAATCATGAATAAAACTAATTAGGCCAGGCTAAAGGATCTATAGTGAAAGGAAGACCAAGACAATATGTAGAAGGCATCTTACATGTTTTATACCTGATGGAATTTATATCATGCATATGTTATTATCATTAACTTGACTAAATGCACTAGAGGTGTAACACAAACCGCTTATAGGTGTACGGCATGTATAGGTCAAACTGTCATTGCAATATGCTACAAATGAACTTGTTTTTATATTAGTAAATATCTTAATTTTAGCATAAATTTTATCTTTGATTTTAAATGGTATTAGCATTATGCATTTTACAAAATTTCAAAATATATATGGTTGTCATCCGAGTGAAATGATATAGTCCTGGTTTATCTTAATAAATAGATATTTGGCGATGCCCCCCGTGATTTACGCCCAGGACTAAGCTGCTAGTCACCATATGTATTCCAGCAACTTAACCAAGACCTTTAAGACAGATAGTCTTGGTTTCCTCAATCAATTGTTCTTCTCAAAATTTTTTTCTCTTCTCTTTTATGAATTGTATATGATGTGCTTTTATGGTTTTAATGTAAAATCGAATAAAGACATTTACTACTACTACTACTACTTTGTGCAGGCGCAGTTTGCATATCATTGACTCTACCCCACGAGATTTATGGAGCACACATTACCGGAGCAGGATCACACTGCTCCCTGCCCTCTCTCGACAGCTCTTTATTTAGAACCTAAGCATACTTGTGCACATGTCGATACTGTTGCTTGCACAGTGAGGGCATGGAATGATCTTCAGTGGCGAGCTCGTCTCAGTGTCCTACTGTTCCTTCAGGGCCCATCATTGGGTATCCCTCCTTGCCCTTTACACAAGATGCAGCCACCCATTCTAGGCTGCAGAACTTGCAACTAATGACTAAGGGAACGCTCTATCCGTAGTAGGCCCTTCGGGGGCCTAATGTTACTTTGTTGGACACATTCACATATTATCAATTACAACCTGCACTTAGGATGCTGCATGACTCCTTCCCTGCGGCCCCCTTCCATGTTCCAAGTCCTGGAAACAGTGCTCTCCTCCCCCAACTCGCGCACATTAGTAACTAGACTCTATGCTGAAAATGCAGGCGACCTCGCTGGTGTGCATCACCCGTGCTAGACAGGAATGGGAAACAGACCTTACTACTGCCTTCACTGATGACCATTGGAGATACTGCTGCGCTCAGTCGAGGGCCCTTTCCCCTAATTATAGATTGCGCCTTGTACATTTTGTACATTTTAAAGTCATACATCGTATATACCACACTCCGGCGCACCTACATAGAATGGGCCTCCTAGAAGACCCACGCTGCTTGCGCTGCTTGGTGCCCAGGGCAGACTTCCTACACCTGGCGTGGAGCTGTCCAGGCTTACAGCACTTCTGGTCGGTGATCTTCAACACGTTTGAAGAAATTGGAGAATGTGTGATTGAGCACTCACCGTGCGTTGCACTATTGGGTTTTGTCAAGGAAGTCTCACCCGGGGTGCACAGTCTAATGGCGTTGCTGCTACTATGCGATGAAGAACCAACTGGGGATGTAGGCCCTATACCGGATGATTTGGCCCGCTGAACCCCTGTACACAAGGAGATGTTAGGTGATAGCATAGACTATCACTCTAACTACATCCACATAACACCTACAAATTGTTTTACTCCATACTGCTTTGCTAAGTGGTTCTCCCCTGTTTCTTCCCTCCATTCTCTCTCTTCCTCCCAGTTCTGACAGGTGAGATGCAATCCACTTGGACATATATTATCCCCTGTATGCTTATGAAAATATGCTCTCTGAATCAATGTATTCTTTTCATGACTGTTTTTGTATTTTGTAAAACCCAATAAACAAATTGAAAATAAATATATATATTATCTACTGGCGGTCGCCAGTAGATAGTTATAGTTAGGACCTATTTTCCATAGGAAATTCACAACATTCTATTTCAAATAACTTTGGCGCCGTTTGACGAATCTTCGCAAAATTTCCAAAACTGATGGGGCGCTCCAGTCCGCTCCTATCCTGAAAGTCTCGGGGTGATTCGTCAAGTGGGGGCCGAGAAAAAAGGGGGGTCCCAAAACGTGTTTTCCCCATGCAATTTTCCATAGGAACCTTTAGTCACAGCTACAGCCCGAACTGCTGAACGGAATCACACCAAATTTGGCAAAAAGGTAGCCCTTGGTTCAGAGTCGTGCCTTCTGGTTAAATGGTGTAAATCCGTTCAGTTGTCCTGAGAAAATCAAAAGTAAAATCACATATATATCTATGGCCGCGGTGGATCCGCGCACCCTGAGCGCACCCTCCCGATCACGAGCTGTATGCTAATTGGCTGTCAACACTCCAAACCAGGAAGTGTTGGCAGCCATCTTGTTCCTCGGTAGAACTGAGGCACAGAAACAAGTGCGCAAAACGCAAAAAGGGGGCAGGGTAGAAACACCCTGACCCCCTAGACCTGCTCAGGGCCCCCAAAATTTTTTTTTTTTTTTTAAATCGGCGGGATGCGCGTAGGATGCGCGGATCCTGCCGTGAAAAAAAAAAACGAAGCGGGGCTCCCGCGCATCGTTGTGATTAGGCCCCCGGGTGGGCCAAGTCCCGGGGGCATGCGGGGGGGTTAATACAAATGTGTGGGGGGCCTCTAAGGCCCCCCCTAAGACCCCGGGGCGCTTACTGGAAGTACCTGGTAGGCTAGTTGGGCCCCAGGGAACCTCAGGATTCAAGGTGACCTAATACCCCAACTTAAATCGCGCCACAGGGCGCGTTTGCACAGTGGTGAAGGGAGGGGGCGGGGCCTCAGGTGACATATGTGCAAACACACCCTGTGGCGCATTTTAAGTTGGGGAATTAATTTCCTTGAATCCTGAGGGACCCTGGGGCCAACTAGCCCACCAGGTACCTCCAGTGCGCGCCACAGGGTTGCGTTGCAGAGAGGTGGTCCAGGCCACGCCCCTTTTACACCTCTGTGCAACGCAGCTCTGTGGCGCTTACTGGAGGTACCTGGTGGGCTAGTTGGACCCCAGGGACCCTTAGGATTCAAGGGACTTTATCCCCCAACTTAAAATGGCCAGAGGGCGTGTTTGCACACATGTAACCTCAGGCCCCCCCCCTCCCTACACCAGTGTGCAAACGTGCCCCATGGCACGTTTTAAGAGGTAGTTTTAATCCCCCTGCCCTATTATGTACTAGGGAGTTACAGAGGAGGTCATGCTAATTACAGGGGTACCTCAACGCATAGTGTTCCCTAGTGTATGTAGGTGTTTTAACTGTATTCTAAGTGTCTTTTACCATAGCACTGGCTCTAGGCCTGGTTAGTCAGAGTCAGTTACCACCAGTACACGTCTGGAAAAGGTGTGGGCACAGGATTATTTTGCAACAAGGCCTCTTTCTGCTCCTCTGTTGGTTCTTTCTGCACGTCTTGCTTCTCCCTGGATTTTTCTTTGTCTTTGTACAGTTCTGTTTCTTTCGACATTTCTTTTGCTTCTTTCTGTGCGTTTTTTCTTCTTTCTTCACATGTCCTACTTCTGTAGGCACAGTTACAAACTAGCATTTGAAAAACCTTTGAAATTCACTGAAAAAACCATAGGTTTCAGGCACGTTATAGTTAGAAATTAGCATTTACAAAACCTTTGAAATTCACTGAAAAAACCATAGGTTTCAGGCACGTTATAGTTAGAAATTAGCATTTAAAAAACCTTAGAAATTCACTGAAAAAACCATAGGTTTTAGGGAAAGTTATAGTTAGTTGGACATTGCACTCGTACAAAACCATAGAAATTCCCCCTTTATAGTTAGTTCAGCTAACTATAACTCGCGCCCCCGCAATGCACTGCTGATGACGTCATATATTACATCACTCATGACATGGTCAGTGACATCACTGATGACATCACTGATGACATCTCAAATGACATCACTGATGACATCACTGATGACATCATCCACGTGAAAATCTGATGCACCTCCTCACACTCTATTATAACTTTTGATACACCCACTGTAAAATACAGACTACCATTTTCGAAACCATCGACACACCAATACCAGTTACTACATGCGCACTCACTGATTCCTAGGTCTACACACACATCCACTCATTCACCCATACAATCACTCATACATGCAGTCACTCATCAATACAACACTATCATATGCACTCATATACCTATACAGACACTCACACACCGCCACTCATCCATGGAGTTACTCACACACCTAGTCAGTCATGCAAATAATCAATCACACTCCCATTTACTCACCTATACAGATACTAACGCATACTTACTCTCTTATATAATCACTGATACAAGTACACACTCATCCATACAGCCACTCTCACAATCACTGACTCTCACGTATAGTCATTTATACTCCAACTCTCACATTCACTGCCTTTTCCCTATGTAGTTACTTGGACATGTACCTCTGAGACATCCATTCACTCACCAACACACCCATACACACACTCACCCGCCCATACAGCTGTTTTCACATGCACTCTTGAACCCATGCACCCAGTGAATCAACCACTCACACATCTATGCACAGAGTCACACACCTCACACCCACACACACACACACACACACACACACTCAGTCTCCCATACAAATTCTCAAGCAACCAATGAATAACCGATATACACACTCATGTAGCTACTCACCAACCCATGCATTCAGTAAGACACATTTAATCACTCACTTATACAGTCAGTCATGCACCTACTAAGTCATCCATCCAGACACTTATACACCCACTCATTCTGCGATACACCTTGGCATATATATAAAACATATTTAAACTTTACAGAAACACACAGTGACTGGATGATGTCATCAGTGATGTCATCAGTGATGTCACTGACCATGTCATGAGTGATGTAATATGTGACGTCATCAGCAGTGCATTGTGGGGCGCGAGTTATAGTTAGCTGAACTAACTATAACGGGGGAATTTCTATGGTTTTGTACGAGTGCAATGTCCAACTAACTATAACTTTCCCTAAAACCTATGGTTTTTTCAGTGAATATATATATAAATATATCCTCTGTGTTAATTTGTAAAATAATTACCTGCAGGAGGCAATTAGGTGACACCTAATGTTAGGGTGCCTAATACCAAGGCTTATTACTCATGATTCCACCTCATGCCACTGTCATCCAATTCTAGAAAGTCCTTGCCTCTTTATCTCACGCTTCGAGGTTTTTTCGTTCCTGCTTTCTTTCTTTGTCACTGTTTATCTGTCTTTTTCTTCTTCTTTATTCACCCTTTTGTGTTTTCTCTCTCTTGTTCAGGTGAAAGTTTAATGAGGAAAAATAAGTGCCGATCTCCAAAAATGAGTACTGGTGGGCTCCATCTGCTAGCATAGTCTCATAATAAGCACTGTATAACCTTAGCTTAACTATGCAGCTCTGACAGATGGTAACTTGATTACTTTGTAGTTCTGCTACTGAATTTGGGTGTTTTTTTACATCTAATCATGAAAAACAAAAGGGTTCCTACCATGATATTGATGACTTTGGAATAATTTTTGCTGTGGGCAGATGAAGCTCACCAGCATATCCTCTTCCCTGCTTCTCTTCCACATATTGCATTCTCCTGTCCTTGATACCCTGCCCAACTCACCATCTCCTCCGAAAGACCTCGTCGCTGAATCCCTCTTTCTCTCCCTTCATAAGTTGATGAGTGCTTACAGAGTGTCTACCTACAATGTGTGTAATGTAAATGTTTGTATTCGCTCACTGTCTGTGAGCCCAGTCAACTCCAGTCCCTAATAACCCCTGTAGTTCAGCTCGATCCCAACCCCCCAGCCCAAAGCCTATCCCAGGCCACAACTTGATATGGAATTTATATGCACATCAATGCACCCACCAGCTTTCCAGACATCAGCTCCACCCCCGTGGCAATCTCAGGGCCGGACTGGTCATAGCAAGCATTGGGCATTTCCCCAGGAGGCTGGAAGGGTGGGGCCTGGTTTTTGAGTGGGTGAGTTACTGGGGGCCGGATTTGCAGCAGAGCTGCAATATCAGCCTGCTAACGAAAGAAGCAGTGCTGGGGGCCGCTTTAGTTAAGCAGCAGTGCTTTTAGCTTGCACCCTCATCCCCCCCCCCCTCCCGGGGCAGGTCTGACAAAATTGCCAGTGCTTATTTGTGTTCTCTGTCCGGCCCTGGGCAAGCTCGGGGGAAGAGCATGCCATGCTCTCCTCCCGCAGCACCCGGCTTGCTGTTTATTCCCGATGCACCCTGGTCTAGGAGATGGTTGGCTGATGCTTCCATTATTCATACATTGAAAATTGAAATACAAACAATTCATTTGTAAAAGCGGACCACGCCCATTTATATTCCAAATGAAAATGCTTGCATTTAAAAATATAAACATATTGCAATTCCTTTTCTTTGAATGTTTTGCCTGCCAGTGATTTTTATACTGTTGTGTCACTTTGGATCAGCAGCAGCATGTGTAGGCCCAGGTAAGCTCAAGAGGCAGGCAGGCGAGCGGTCAAAAATCAAAAGGGTGCAATGTGTCTGTAGCTGAGGTGGCTACTGTTTCTGTGTGGTGGGTAAGGACAACCACTTCAGCAGGGAGGAGAAAAGGAGCCAAAACCTTCAGGTTGGGAGTCAGACAAATATCATTAATTGAAATAAAGATATGCAGAGTGATAGTGCTAGGGGCAGAAGGGTGTTCATAGGGGAGTCTGGGAGATAGCCTTGTGTGTCTACATAACTGTCACCTCACCCATATGTGCCAGGAGCCACCTGCTTTTTCCATCTATTTACCTGCTTGACAAACAAAATGCCTCTGTAAGTTTTAATAGACTCACCCTCTTTTCAGATCTGTATCACCATTCAAAAAAAGTGTTTATTTCCCAATAACCTCAATGGGATCCCCCTCTCAAATGTCTGACTTCATCTGCATTTTTTAAGCAAAGGTTTTACAGGTATGTGACTGGACTGAACTATTCAAAAAAGTGAAACACGGAACCTTGAGTGAATCTCAGCCACTGGTAATTTCTCGGGCCGCTTCCTGGTCCACTGTTATTTTGAACACCACGCCACCCCAGTTTGGCCTCAGCCATATGCAAATCAGTCTTCTCCCTGCTCCTATAGAAACAGTGCAGCCCGAACTGCAGTGCCAGGACCTTCCTTACACGGGACACAAGCAACCCAAGATCGGTTTCACCATGATTAGGATTTGTCATTCGGGAGCAGCTTGGTCCAGTGGCACAGTGAGCACGGGACCACATCTGGATTAACAAGAAACTGACTAGGCTTGAATAAATTTGAGGCCCATTTCTTTGAGGGGCTGGGCAGGACATGGTAATTAATATGTATCAAGACCTTGTTCCTGGGTATACATAAGACTACAGAGTATGGGGTGACACAACCCCTAAATCATATAAATATGAAATATATAAGCCAGCTGAAAACTCACTACCATATTCCAATCACTTGTTGTGATGTCTGGTTCTTATTTTTGAAATTTTGATTTCACACGTGTAACCATACTAATATTCTATACCATGAGATGAATAGCAATTATCATGCCTCCTTGAACAATGCATGTTACTGGCAGGCTTCAAGGCATGAAAGAGTTACCGACACCCAGAGAGTGCTGTACTTTGGGGCCATGTTCGCTGCTGAATGAGTTAAAAAAAACTGCCACTGAACACTCCCTATGGCAAGCCCAAAATTGAGGGATGGACAACTTTGTCAGGAGGGAAACCTCTTGGAGCACCGCGGGCTGAATATTGAGGTTGCAGCTGAGAAGTCTTGTTTAATATTTGGTCATTATAATTGTTATAATGAATGAATAAAATATTTTACTTGTTTGTATGTGAATGTGCTAAGATACTTGATTTACAACTTCACAAATTCTTTTATAAACTGGCTGATGGCTTTGCAAACTTCAACAAATCACCAAAGGCAACCAAAAGGTGCCTGCTTGCTTGTCAGAGATTCCTCTACCACTCAGTGCTGCAAGAACACTGCCCCTTATTAATCACCACCATAGCTCGCTGTCACCCTGTTTGCCGCCAGCCTGATGTCCAGTGACGACAAGCTGAGTGCTTCCAATTCCCCTGCTACTGTAGGAATTGAGGGAGAACCTTGTGAGGGTTGGGAAGCATACTGCTCATTGCGTACTAGAGGTGGTGGCAGATGTGTTTTTCCACTAGGACACTAGGATCTAAGAGCAACTCTGAGTGAAGGGATGTTAAACAATTCCCTGTAGGCAGATGTCCTGCTGTAGGTCATCAGACTGCAAGGATAGTGTGGGGCGATGTGCTCCAACCCATTGTCTCAGATCTAGTGTAATCAGGAAACTTTGCCCCTCTTTTATGATGGGCCAGATTTTGTGACTTAGAAAACATCTATCAAGGCCAATTGACCTACAGATTGACTAACTTAATAAACTTATTTGGCCCACCAGGCGTCCAGTCTACTTGACATTGTTTTCTTAAAGTAGGAGTAAAATAGTGTATTACGTCAGTGGTGCTAGCTCATTGGACTAATACACCAACTGCATAGATCTGTGTTTGACCCCTAAGTTATAGTTTCAAATCCCAGCAGGTTCACTTTGCCTTTCATCCTTTCTGCTTAATAAAAAAGAGTGCCATATAGTTGGGTATTAAACATGCTATGTGTCAATAGCGCAAAGAGAGTGAAACCCCTTCGGTGAATGTGTGCTCTACAAATACACTTGATATGTGCTTTTATATTTACTTAATTTTCATCATGTAATCAAGTAGTCCGGGTGCACAGTCAATCAGATATACACTAGTGCACTAACGCTTTCTATTACTCTAATCCAAAAACAACTAAAACCTAAACTAATGTCCAATAACTCCATCTCTGACATAGAAGAACTACTAACCCCCAAAGTACTAACCTTTAATCCAACATTGGCCATATAGCACTTTCATTTACACCATTGTTGACTCTAACTAAACTCATTCCCTCAGGAAACCCATCTACCCCAAGGATAGTATTAGACAATGCAAAATGTTATGCCTAAATAAGATTTGAGGAAATCATTGATAAGAAAATAAGTTAGGGTGGAGAAGTGTGGGGCATGAATTGATGGAGCAGGGTAAACGAAATAATTTTGTACCCCTTGGAAATTAATGACCTCATAATTAATGATACTAACTGTTTGAAAATGCATGTATTAACCAATAAACGCACCTTTTTAGTAAACACTACACGTGGGTAATATGCTGATTTGTGCAAAATCTAATCTACTTACAAATGTGAAGTTAATTAACCTTAGTATTGTGATTTGCATTCTAATTAGAGTGAAATTGCATGATTTGTGTTGCGTAGTAGAATTGTATTGTGGCAAAGAATGCAGGTGGTAAGTAAAATGGCTTTAAATGTCGCTTCTGCTAGGTAACCCCTAACACGGGTCTTTAGACTGGCGAGTGGTAAACAGAAAGACTTATTTTCTTTGTTTTAATTTCGGTTGTGTTTGTTCTTATGATAGTTCGTTCGGGCCTGCTAGGCCATGCTTCGAAAATGGCGGCTGGAAAGGATGAGATCACGTGAGATGACTAAGATGGCCTCCGCGCAAAATCGGTACGGAAGCTTCAGTCACGTGAATGCGGCCTGTGCCCGGAGTGAGAGATGTCAAGGTCAAGCTGACCTACAATGGAAAATGTGCCAAGTGTTCAGCATGTACTCCTGGGAATGGATGGGAAAGAACCGAGTGACAATGGATGAACTAAAATGTGACCATCAAAGATCGCTACAAAATGAATTGACAAGTTGGACTACTTTTGACCCCAAAGTCATGAGACTTATTGTGTGCTTTATTGTCCCCAAACCAGTTTGAACAAGGAGGGCGATGAGGTGACCATCACCACCCCTCCAATGGACCAATTAGCGTGATTCTTGCCCCTAAGGATTGCAACTTTTATGTGTAGTAAGCCAGAGAATAGGGTATAAGAGGGTCTGCTCTTACGTGGGTTGCTTGCCGTTGGTGTTATTGCCATGCCGCTTCTTTATTTTTCATTTTTCCACCTTGATGCTGCAAAAGACTCTGTCATTTTGGACTTTGAACTTTGACTGGGGAAGGAACGAGATAGTTGCGGGAATTCTGCCTGGGAGGTGCGTCCGAGGAGTGTAGCGGGACAGTCAGTCAGTTTGGGAGTCCTATTCTGTGATCTGCGGTTCATCTCCCTTTGTGTACCATTCTTGTCATCGCCCCATGGCCGAGGGTAATGCATAATTTTCACTTTTCCTAAAACCTTTCTTAAATGTTTATTAATATTTTAAATGTGTTTGTTTAATAAAGAATTTCACTTATTTGATTGAAGAATTTTAGATAAAATTATATTCTAACTTTAAAATGAGTCCGTGGTTCTTTAATAAATTTATGATTTATAAATGTTAGAGGTTTTAATTGTGATTGAGCTGGTCTTAATCGCCATCAACTTATTCTACTAGTTGGTCCATCGACCGAATAGCGGAGTACCTTGATGTTTAGAACCGACAGGATCCAAAGTTAATGTATATAATGTATAAATTATTATTCTGTCAAATTTAACAAGGTATCCCGTTCGTCCAGCAGCACATTCTCCTTAGCGTGTAATCCAGAGATTGAATGAATGTATGTATGCGGTGTCATGGGCCCCACCGACATAAGCTTTACATAACAATAGGTTGCGTAAGTGTTTTGCCTGGATTGGTGCCCTAAGGAGCAATTTATATTAGCCGTGCTGGATCAGATTTCTTGGTAGCAGAGTTATGGTTACTATAGATTAGTTTGGTGATTATTGATTACTGATTTATTGATTTTTCATGTCTAACACTTTATGTCGAGTTTGTATTACGTTATGTGTAAGTCGGAAATTTGAAGCTTCCGGGAAGTAGGAAGTGGACACGTGTGGCAAGAGTAGTCACACGGAATTGTGCATTGTCTGATTTCAAATTGGTGATAACACAGGATTGTGTTATGTTAGGGACATTTCACGCATGAATTGTATTTGAGTGAAATAGCAACAGGTTTTCTTGTGAAACTCTGGCCTTAATTCTCAGGAGTAGGATAGTCTCCACATGTGTTTTATCCCCAGAGAAACGGGTTTACCTCTTGCTTGAGAGAAGGGTAGAGAGAAGTGCTACACTTATCGAACGAAACAGTATTCTTGTGAATTAGATCAAACTATCTCTTTGGTTAGAGAAACAGACAATGGTAATATGTTTTACGTTGTAACTAATCCATTTTAGTTAAAAAGAAAAGTTAAGAAAACTGCTGATAATTTTGTAAAGGAGGGGTCAGTAGAGACAGGAGTAGAACTGACGTCAACAAAGACCGCGCTGGTATTGGCCAGTTGTGGAAGAGCAAAGAGCTTCCTGATTGGTGCGTTAGTGTGAAGACGCGCTGGTATTGGTTAGTGTGAGAGTAACGTAAAGCTTTCGGATTGGTGCGTTGGTGTGAGACGCGCTGGGATAGGTCCGAATAGCCGAGCAGTAGAAAGAACAGAGTGGTGAAGAATTTCGTGTATTTGTTTTGAGAAAAAGAACAGTGAAATATGGCTTATTATGAGTATGGTAGAGAGAAACCGTCATGGTTTGCGAAGATTAAAAACTTTTTCAAGAAAGACAAGAAGGTTGTGACTAGGGAAGGAGAAGTACTTCCTCCGCCAAAAACGCCAGCATCTCATATGATGTTGAAATATGGCTACCATACCGTTATTTGGTTGGAAAATTGGGCGAAATATACCCAAGGCGATGGAGTATTGGCATTTCCAGAAAATGGTTCGTTTAGCACAGCTGTACTTCGAAATTTGAGAGAAAAGATGATGAAACTTGAACCGAGACCTAGACCGACACAGTTCGAAGCCTTAGGTGAATGGGAAGATGAGATGTATGAAAGGGAAAGACACAGAGGTGCAAAGAATTATAGTTTAGTCCATGGAAGAGTGTGGGGATTGAATCATGAAGACAGGATGAGACGATGGCGGTATGCTAACATGACGGATGGTTTCTTTCCTGTCAGAACAGTTGAAGAGATTACAGGGAGAAAGTGTACAGAGAAAAAGAAGCATGCGGTAACAGAAAGGTATGGGTATGGAGTTAGCGACACAGAGGATGAGTTGCTGGAGGATATTTTAAATAAAAGACCCCCTCCATATCAACAGAATTCTGCGGTGGTGACTCCGAAATGCACCGCCAATGGAAACTGTAAGAAATCAAAGCCCTGAACGAAATTCTGAAATAAATAGGTCATTTGATAAATTAGAAACACCACAGAATATGAAACATGATAATGGTAATACAACTGAATTAGCCAGAACCACAAGAGAGTTGACTGAAAAAATAAGAGAACTAACAAAGAATATGGAAGCTGTGACTGTGCCAGTGACGATAGGGCCAGTAATTCCGGTATTTGAAAATCAAAGAATAGATGAGCATTCCCTGACAATTCCATTGAACTCTAGCATGCAAAAAGTAAGAGAAGGGATAATTCCAGAAAATAGAGAGGCAAGAGATTCTGTTGGTTCATGTAGGTCGAGTCCACCTACAAATTTGACAGTTAATGAGAGTCAGATAAATAAGATTCCTATGGGAGCCGAGTCAGCAACTGAAACCCCAGAGAGAAGTACAAGTTGGGCAGAAGTAAATAAAACCCCTGTGGGTCCGACTGCAGAAGAATTAAATGATTGGGTGAGGAACTTACAGAAGAAAGATGCTGAACCACAACCTTTGGATGTGATCAGATTAAAAATAGATATGGAGGAATTGATTCTAGGGACTATTGGTACAGATTGGTTGAAGTCCTACCAAGATGATGAGTTAATGTTTATGTGTAAAAGCGTTACTTGGAGAGCCAGGAACTTGCATGAAAAATTGGAAGAAACAGCGAACGAACTAGGAGTAGAGTTTGGAAAAATCAGAGGATTGCAGAAACCGTACAGGGTAGATTTTAGTGAAAAGGATATAGAAAATCTGAACACTTCAGGACGGTTAACACCGATAAAGGAACTGATTGTGTTATTGAGAAAATGGGGAGATGTTGACAGGTGGAGAAGCAGGTGGATAAGAAGAAAGGAGGGAACGACTGATAAAGCTTCATTGGCTTTTCCGGTGAAAGAGAAAGAACAGATAGTAATGGAGTGTCCAATGAGGGAAACTCCAGGAGGAAGCTATGTACATGTCCCATGGTCCAGACAAGATATATTGTCATTTACAAATGATTTTCCCAGATTGAGAGAGAAACCTGTAGAATGGTATAGACAGGTAGAAAGGTTTGTAAAAGTTTCAAAAGTGTTGTGGGAAGATTTGGATGGATTGTTTGAAATTGTTGTGCCAGCAGATTTATGGACAGAATTTAAATTACAATTGACTGGCCGAAGGAAGAATATCCTAGAGATGCAAAAACAGGAGCCCCAGGTCCAGAAGTAATGAGAAAATATGAACAGGCAATTACGTTTCTGAAAAATAAAATCCCACCAAAAGAAACGGACTGGGTAAAGATTGATAGAACAACTCAGGAGAGTAAGGAATCTGTACATGCTTACTATGAGAGACTGCTTTTGGTCTTTAAACAGTATAGTGGTTACGAGAACTTGAGTGAAAAGGACATGAGTCATTTTGTGTATAGATTTGTGTATGGCTTGAGACCAGAGATAAGTGAAATGATTAAGCAGCATATGTTGTGTTGGCAGAATAGCACAGTAGATGAAGTACTAAGATATGCAAAATATTGTAGTGACGATATTGAATGTAGACAGCGTAAACTCAAGGAAAAGGCAATGTGGGCACAAGTAAAGGTTGCAGAAAAGCAAGAAGCTCAGATGAATAATCAGTCTAGTGATGCAGGGCAGACTAAATCCAAACCGAATATTGGTAAGGGAAAAGGTCAAATGAGTATAGAAGAAGCTAAAAAGAAATGGCCATGTCATAATTGCGGAAAATTAGGACACTGGAGAAACAAGTGTAAATTTCCTCCAAAAGCTAATACAGAAAATCAATCATTAAATCCACAGGTGCAGAATGAGGTGAGTTACCAACAGCTGCAGGTAGTTACTCAACAGTGTCAGGTGCCGCAACCACCTCTTCCAAGGAGTGTAAATCCTCAGAGATACAGTGCAGAGGCAGGATTCTACGGAGGAGAGCAGGTAACAAAATTGCCACGCGCAGCTGCAGTTTCGCAGTATTGGTTACGGCAGGATGGAGATGAATCGGATGAAAGCTTATGACGGTGCCTAGGAGAGGAAGAAGAATGCGTGCTTGGCGCAACTCTAGAGGTAGATCAGTCAGGTCCATTTGTGGATGGAAAAGTGAATGGTGTAAATGTTACATTCCTTGTGGACACTGGAGCTACCCGTTCTACTGTTAGATCAGTGGAAATTCCAAACCTTCCTCTCTCAGGAGAATATATCCAAGTTGTAGGTGTTTCGAACAGGCAGATTAAAACCCCTCTTACAAAACCAGTAAAGGTGGAAGTTGGACCATTCAAAGAGATGCATCGCTTTGTGGTGTGTGATTGCAGTCTTGTAAATTTATTAGGACGCAATCTACTTTGCAAAATGAATTGTACTATCTACTGTACCCCAGATGGTATTGCTTTCCAGACACCAGATGAGGATGTCTTGTATAAAATGACAATGGCAGAACTAGAACCAGGAGTGAATGACATGTTTCCTGTGTTTGATGCAGAGAAAATCCCTATTGAATTGAAAGGAATAGTCAGGTCTGATGTATGGGATTTCAGAGGCGAAGATATTGGACTAATGAGAGGAGTTGATCCTGTAAAAATTACTGTAAGGGAAGGAACAAATTACCCAAATACCCCGCAGTACAAATTAACGCCAGAAATTATTGAAGGAATAACACCTGTAGTTAATAAGATGATTGAACAAGGAATTTTGAGAGAAATAATGAGTAGCCCATGTAATTCTCCTATAATGGGATTGAAAAAGCCGAATGGAACATATAGGATAGTGCAAGACTTGAGAAAGGTAAATAAGATTGTTATTCCTTGCTGCCCAATTGTGCCAAACCCCGCTGTAATACTATATCAGATTCCACATGATGCAGAATGGTACACAGTTATTGATTTGTGCCATGCATTCTTTTCTATTCCATTGCACCCTGACAGTCAGCCATTATTTGCGTTCCGGTTCGGAGAGCGTATTTTGGCATGGTGCCGAATTCCTCAAGGGTATACTGAAAGTCCTTCAATCTTTAATCAGATTCTGAAGAAATCATTAGAAGATTTATAAATGCCTGAAAAATCTGTGATGGTCCAATATATTGATGACCTATTAGTGGCATCAAAGACCAGAGAAGCAAGTGTTACGGACACAATTGCTTTATTGAATCATTTGGCAGAAGGAGGACATAAGGTGTCTCCATCAAAACTGCAATTTTGTCAACAGGAAGTACAGTACTTAGGTCATAAGATTGAGAAAGGGATGCGAAAGGTGAAGAAAGAAAGAATAAGGATTATCCAAGGAATGAGAGCCCCAATGACACAGAGAGAGGTGAGAATGTTCCTTGGAATGGTTGGTTATTGTCGACAGTGGATAAGTGGATAAGTGGATTTTCATTGATTGCGAAACCTTTACAGCGATTGACAAAGAGAGATGTCAAAGATCTGATTGAATTGGATGAGGAGGAAATGAAAGCTTTCAAAGAACTGAAAACAAGTTTGTGTGAGGCACCAGCATTGGGAATGCCTGATTATGAAAAAGAATTTGAGCTGTATTGTAGCGAGAGAGACGGATGTGCACTTTCAGTATTAGTGCAAAGGCATGGAAAAATGAAATGACCAATCGCCTATTTTTCAGCTGTTTTAGACCCGGTAGCAAAAGCGTTGCCTGGATGTCTGAAAGCAGTAGCTGCTACTTGTGTGAGTCTGGAACAGAGTGAAGGCATTGTGATGGGATATCCTTTGAGAGTATATGTTCCTCATTCGGTTGAAATCCTTCTGACCTGAACAAAAACCCAATTCATGACACATAGTCGGCTGACTAGGTATGAAAAAGTGATTTTGGGTGCAGACAATGTAACCATTGTAAGATGCACGAGTGTGAATCCTTCAACTTCATTGCCAGAGGGAGTAAATGTAGAAGTCAAAGATGATGTTGATCATAAGTGTTTGGATGTACTTGAATTTTGCACAAAGCCTCGTCCTTATTTCAGAGATGAACCCTTAAAAGAATCAGATTATGTGATGTTTGTGGACGGGTCATGCCTGAGAACAAGTGAAGGAGTTTTAAGTGCTGCGTATGCTGTGTGTACGGTGGCAACCATAATGGGAGCATCTTGTTTGAGAGGAATACGTTCAGCCCAAGTTGCTGAGCTGATTGCTCTGATTCGAGCGTGCAAACTGGGAAAGAACTTCCGAATTACGGTGATCACGGATAGCCAGTATGGCTTCGGAGTGGTCCACGATTTTGGACAGATCTGGTCCCAGAGGGGATTCCTGACTTCTGCAGGATCTCCTATTAGGAATGGTGAGTTTGTGAAGAAATTGCTTGAGGCGATACAGCTACCTAAACAGATTGCAGTGGTAAAATGCGCTGCACACAAAAACGGAACCGATTATTTTGCAGTGGGTAACAAATTCGCTGATGAATTAGCTCAATATTGTGCCAGAAACATGACTTCAATGAATCAGAGAAGGGAAAAAGAGAATGTTTCATGTCCCTTGCTGTTTACTAACACAGTTGAAACCTGGGATGAGGTAAAACAATTGCAGGAAGAAGCAGATGATGAGGAGAAAGATGGTTGGATAAAAGCAGGTTGCAGACAAAGAGAGGAAGATGAAGTCTGGGTTTATAGAGATGAAAGACCAGTTATGCCTGATAGCATGATCTCTAACATGGCACGGATGTACCATGGACAGGCACACATTGGTAGGGATGCCATGATCAGACTTTTCAGACAGACCTGGTACAACCCAAAATTTAGGGCTATAGCTGAAAGTCGTTGTCAAAGATGTCTTATATGCCAACAAATAAATCCTGGAAGGAAGACAGTAGTGAGTTTGGGAACAATAGGACGCGAAGGAGGTCCTTTTACCAGAATGCAACTAGATTTTATTGAAATGCCCCCAAGCAATAGATTGAGGTATGTCCTGGTGGTCGTCTGTTTGTTTTCTCGTTGGGTGGAAGCCTATCCGACAAGAAGGAATGATGGAGTTACTGTGGCTAAACTCCTGCTGAGAGAATTCATTCCTAGATATGGCTTTCCAGTAACGATCGAAACAGTTAGAGGAACACATTTTCAGAATGAAATCATCCAACTGATATGTGAAGCACTTGACATTCAATAAAAGCTGCACTGTGCTTACAGACCAGAGGCTTCTGGAGTGGTAGAGCAAGTAAATGGAACAATAAAGAATAGGATAGGGAAAATGTGTCAAGCCACAGGACTCAAATGGCCCGATGCCCTGCCATTGGTGCTGATGAGCATCAGAAGCATACCTGACAGAAAAAAAGGTCTGAGTCCTCATGAAATAATTATTGGACGAGCAATGAGACAAGCACACGTACCTGTCAACAAACTGCTGACTATAACTGATGATCTCGTATTGGACTATTGCAAAGGATTGGCTGATGTGGTGCATTCTGTGTTTCATCAGGTTGGACCGGATGCGACCACTCCTGAAAGAAAACCAGCTCATGATTTGAGTCCAGGAGACTGGGTCCGCATTAAAGTCCACAGAAGAAGAAACTGCTTGGTTCCTCGCTGGGATAAGCCACGTCAAGTGATCCTGGTGACAACAACTGCTGTAAAGTGTGCAGGTGTGAAAAATTGGGTTCATGCCAGTCATACCATCAGAGTTCCAGATCCTGAAGCTCGACCTGTAAGTCGACATCTGGAAATATCAGATACCAGTTCAGCATCCGAAGCAGAAAATGAAACGATCAGAGTTCCAGATCTTGAAGCTCGACCTGTAAGTCGACATCTGGAAGAATCAGGTACCAGTTTGACAACTGAAGAAGAAACTGAAACGAGTAGAGTTCCAGATCTTGAAGCTCGACCTGTAAGTCGACATCTGGAAATATCAGATACCAGTTCGGCATCTGAATCAGACCAACCTGAAACCAGTGAAAGACAAAAGGAAGAATCCGAAAACAAAAGAACTGATATTGAAACAGGAGAAACCGAACTAATAAACAGTGACACTGAACAGCCAAGTACAACCTTTGGGAAAATTCCTCCAGAAATTATAGAAATAACGCAGGAAAATTTAGATTCAGATAGAGAGATTGGGGAAGTTGCGGAAGAAACACGAGGAGGTTTAGATTCAAAATTACAGACAGAAGAAACACAGGGAAATTTAGATTCAGATAGAGAAATTGGGGAAATTATGGAAGAAACACGAGGAGGATTAGACTCAGAATTCCAAACAGAAGAAATACCAGAAGATTCAGATTCGGACAAAAATACTGAGATCATAAAGTTGAAAGTTAGAGGAAGTGAAGTGAGGTCTGAGACAGAATCTGAAGAAAGTGAAGAGGAAAGAAAGCAAAGAATAGGACCAAGAAAGAGAACGTGGAGAGCGGAATGAGAAGAAAAGGAAAGTGAACTGAAAAGGCCGAGAAAAGGAGACAATTGGCCCAACGAAATTAAAAGACTGAGATATAAAATAATAAATTTGAACAAAGATAGTGCAGAACAAGTAAATGAAATAACAAGTCAGAAAGGACAAAGAAAATCAAGTGAAAAACAGTTGCAGAGACCAAAAAGAGTGAAAAGACCTAACTTGAAATACAAGTCACCTGAATGGTTATACATAGCCCTAACCGACATTGAAAATGTGGATAGCAGTCACGAAATCCCAGACGAAGACTGTGAGCAAGTGGAAGAGAGTGAATTGCACCAAACCTGAAAGACAAAGAAAGAAAACCGGACTAGACATACAAACTGATAAAGTCAAAGAAAGATTCTTGAGAAACCGAAAGGTGTGCCAAAAAGCAATTGATCTTAATCAACACTACGTCATTTGAGGTGTGGAAACACATTTCTGTACATATAACTAGATAGTATTACAACATGGTAGACACTGAGAATAGAGGATCTAGATGTGAGTTTTTACGTAGATGGTGTAGGATGTGTTTTTATTGTACAGGTTTGCTAATGCTTATCTGGTTTATTGTAGCAATAATAATTCCACTTAGGTTAGTTGTAGAAAATACATCTGTAATAGTAAATGACATGAATAGTGACAAGAAAGCTAACATAAAGAACACTGCAACATTAGTGGACAGTACTGATTTTCATAGGGATAAGTCAATAACTGATTTCTCCAAGACTGTCTTCACGAAACTTTTATACGAATATGTGGAGACAATGGATGTGAGAGATTGTTATGTCTGTATGCAGTTACCATGCGTCTGTAACAGAAGGTGTGACATATCATCACCTTCCTTTGACGTATGGAATAACTTGTAGCGTTTTAGCTAGCTTATTCTTTAAAACAGGTAAATTAGAGTATTATTACACTGACATAGATGCTGTTTTTGCTAAAGTTCCCGTAATCCCTGAATTAAATAAGGTAAAAGTTGCAAAGGTTTTTGGAGATTTTTTCTTAGAAACAAAAGAATTAACATTAGAGTATGCATTTAGACATAATCTTACTTGATAGTTAAGAAAAGAAGAAAAGATTTTCTTAGACATGGTAGAAGACAGAAGGGTCAAATTTCACAGAAAGGTAGCATGAGGAAAGACAAAAACCCCACCTTGGGCGTTTGAAGAGAGAAGTTACGACAAAGGTGAAAAAATGCAGCTATGGTTCTAGATTGGCCCCAACAGGGAAAATTGTGTATTAGTAGAGATAACACTATGTATGATAACTATTTCGTGGGTTCTAGTGAGTGCCGAGATACATACAAAATTCTAGGGAGATGGGGATTTAAAGGAGGAAAAGATCCAGTATTTCCAGGGATCTATCATATTTGCGGAAATAGAGCTTATTACAAGTTGCCGGACCATTGGTACGGAACATGTTATGTAGGCCTGGTCTTTCCAAAGATTTTTCACGTGGAAAGAGGAACGAAAGGAATTCACGAGATAGGTAAACCATTAACCCGTAGGAGGAGGGAAAGCTTCTCAGAAATAATAGGTGACATTTTTGGAGCATTGATACCAGCAGTGGGTATATCTTTGAATGCATACAAAATTCAGAAATTGTCTACAGTAGTGGATCGTTTAACAAACGAATACTGCTGGAGGGTTCTTGATGGTAAATACTGAGATGGTTGCCATGAGAGCTATGGTAATGCAAAATCGACTTGCCCTTGACATTCTTTTGGCAAAGAGGGTGGAGTCTGTGGAATGCTGAAGGTACAACATTGTTGCACTTACATTCCAGACAAAAGTGAGAATATACAGAAGTATATAAAGAACATTACTGATTTGCATAAAGAAATTTCCCCACTGGAGGTTGAGGGTGCTTGGGAGAGACTTGGTAAGAGTTTTTCCTCAATGAAGAAATGGTTCACAGAAATAGGTAGTTGTATTATTGAGAAAATACTAATACCAGTCACAGTAGTAATAATAATAATGCTATTATTGAGATTAGCATATGTGTGTATCAAAAGAGGAAAAAGCCAAAATAGAGTAAAAGAGAAAATGAGAAAAATAAAGAAAGAGAACGGGAAATGGGAGAGATAGAATTGGAAGAGTTAAAAGAGAACATGTACAAAAGGTCTAAAAGACAAGATGAAAAGAACACGGTTGTCTAAACTAACAAATGCAAGTGGACAAGAAACATTTATCTGATAAATTTTGTAGGGATATGTTTTTGTGGTGATGTTAAAAATCACCAAAGGGGGAATTGATGGAGCAGGGTAAACGAAATAATTTTGTACCCCTTGGAAATTAATGACCTCATAATAATTAATGATACTAACTGTTTGAAAATGCATGTATTAACCAATAAACGCACCTTTTTAGTAAACACTACACGTGGGTAATATGCTGATTTGTGCAAAATCTAATCTACTTACAAATGTGAAGTTAATTAACCTTAGTATTGTGATTTGCGTACTAATTAGAATGAAATTGCATGATTTGTGTTGCGTAGTAGAATTGTATTGTGGCAAAGAATGCAGGTGGTAAGTAAAATGGCTTTAAATGTCGCTTCTGCTAGGTAACACCTAACACGGGTCTTTAGACTGTGGGTGGTAAACAGAAAGACTTATTTTCTTTGTTTTAATTTCGGTTGTGTTTGTTCTTATGATAGTTTGTTCGGGCCTGCTAGGCCATGCTTCGAAAATGGCTGCTGGAAAGGATGAGATCACGTGAGATGACTAAGAGGGCCTCCGCGCAAAATCGGTACGGAAGCTTCAGTCACGTGAATGCGGCCTGTGCCCGGAGTCAGAGATGTCAAGGTCAAGCTGACCTACAATGGAAAATGTGCCAAGTGTTCAGCATGTACTCCTGGGAATGGATGGGAAAGAACCGAGTGACAATGGATGAACTAAAATGTGACCATCAAAGATCGCTACAAAATGAATTGACAAGTTGGACTACTTTTGACCCCAAAGTCATGAGACTTATTGTGTGCTTTATTGTCCCCAAATCAGTTTGAACAAGGAGGGCGATGAGGTGACCATCACCACCCCTCCAATGGACCAATTAGCGTGATTCTTGCCCCTAAGGATTGCAACTTTTATGTGTAGTAAGCCAGAGAATAGGGTATAAGAGGGTCTGCTCTTACGTGGGTTGCTTGCTGTTGGTGTTATTGCCATGCTGCTTCTTTATTTTTCATTTTTCCACCTTGATGCTGCAAAAGACTCTGTCATTTTGGACTTTGAACTTTGACTGGGGAAGGAACGAGATCGTTGCGGGAATTCTGCCCGGGAGGTGCGTCCGAGGAGGGTAGCGGGACAGTCAGTCAGTTTGGGAGTCCTATTCTGTGATCTGCGGTTCATCTCCCTTTGTGAACCATTCTTGTCATCGCCCCATGGCCGAGGGTAATGCATAATTTTCACTTTTCCTAAAAACCATTCTTAAATGTTTATTAATATTTTAAATGTGTTTGTTTAATAAAGAATTTCACTTATTTGATTGAAGAATTTTAGATAAAATTATATTCTAACTTTAAAATGAGTCCGTGGTTCTTTAATAAATTTATGATTTATAAATGTTAGAGGTTTTAATTGTGATTGAGCTGGTCTTAATCGCCATCAACTTATTCTACTAGTTGGTCCATCGACCGAATAGCAGAGTACCTTGATGTTTAGAACCGACAGGATCCAAAGTTAATGTATATAATGTATAAATTATTATTCTGTCAAATTTAACAAGGTATCCCGTTCGTCCAGCAGCACATTCTCCTTAGCGTGTAATCCAGAGATTGAATGAATGTATGTATGCGGTGTCATGGGCCCCACCGACATAAGCTTTACATAACAATAGGTTGCGTAAGTGTTTTGCCTGGATTGGTGTCCTAAGGAGCAATTTATATTAGCCGCGCTGGATCAGTGTCCTACTGAACAAGTAGGTTTATGGACCCTTTTTCTTCCCCGCGGGGCATGAGGAAACACAGGAATCACAAAGGTGGGCCATTGCCAGACAGATACAGCTTGACGCTGAATCTGGTGTTTGGAACAAATATTGAATAAAAAATATCGTGGAACAAAATTATCATCGCAAGAATACTGTGATGTCCAAAATATTGCAGGCATAAATATTGACAGTAAGAATATTGTTTTAAGTGTTGTTTTTAATATTGTTGTACAAAATATTGTTAGCAAAAATACCGTTCTATATAATATTGTTTTTAACCTTATTTTGTTCATCTTTAATGTAAAAAGTTATTTTTGTAGTTTTATTTTTAACAAATGTGTTTTAATATTATTATTTTTTAAGTTTTTAAAAGTTTTAAGAGCAAGATTTGAAATTATAGGGGAAAAGGGTGGGAAGATTCTTAAACTGTATTTGTTGTAATTTTATTCTGATGTGAATAGTTTAAGAAAAAAATTGATATAATAATTGTTTAATTTGTCATTTCAAATTTCATATTTTACATTGTATGACAATTGTTTTTCAAAATTATTTTTTCATTAGAAATGTTTATGATATATTAATCAAATAATTATGTTTTGTTATATTTAATTTGATATAGAACTATTTTGGTAAATTGTATACATAAATTATTATTAAATATTTTTTATATTATTTATTGATTTATATCACTATGCAAGGGGGTCTCATTTGCATGATACTAAATTCCTCCTGTAGTCTGCTGACTATGATTAATTCAGACTCCATGGTCCTGTTCAAAATCCTGGCTACACTCTTTGGATCGGTGGTGGATTTGCTGGTACAGGAAGACCAGTGTGGCTTTATACCAGGCCGCAGTACGCCCATGAACCTACGTTGGTTAACTCACGTCCTGTACTCTGTGCACAGGTGGGATATAGTGCTTTCCCTGGGGGCCATTGATATTGCCAAGGCCTTGGATACCCTAGATTGGTCCTGTCTGCTGGAGGTCCTCAAGCATATGGGCTTTGGACCAATCTTTTGTTCCTTGGTAATACTGCTGTACACGGACCCTAGGGCCAGGGTTAGGAGTGGAGGATTGGGGGGTGGAGTGGGGTACCAGGCAGAGGTGCCCACTTTCCCAACTACTCTTCGCCATTTCCTTGGACCTGCTGGGGTTGAAACTCCAAAGGGTACCTGAGAGTCGCGGAATATGACTGGGCAACACAACTCATGTGATCTCCCTCTATTCAGATGATGCTCTTTTTTATCTTGCGCAACCAAGGGAGGCTGTACCGGAGTTACTGACGTACTTAGACGAGTTCAGAGCAGTGGCAGGGGTTAAGATTAACAAGAACAAGACCACACTTTCCCCCTGGGTGGCCTGGCGGGACGCCCAAAGCAACACTTACCTGATCTTGGCCTGCAATAGGAAGTAGATTGCTTTAGGTATTTGGGACTAAGGGTGGCAAGGACCGCCAAAACACAGTATGAATACACCATGGGGAGGGTCATAGATGAGCTGTGCACGTCAATACGTTTCTAGGTCAGGTTGCCCTTATCCACAATGGGGAGGGTTGCAATCGAAAAGATGGTGTTTCTTCCCAGATGCCTCTATGCTATGCAGAACTCACCATGTCCCCTGCCGCAGAGACTTTTAAATCTTTCAACAGCCTACAGTTTATACTGCTATGGAGAGGGAAAAGAAGTTGTGTGACACTAGAAACCCTTATGCTGGATCAAGAGGACAGCGGGCTGGGGCTCCCTGACGTAAAATTATACTACTATTTGTCACACATACAACATGCTGCAAAATGGGTCTCAGACACAGAAAAATTACTGTTACAAGGAACAAGTGCAGATATACCCTTACGGGAACTACTAATAAATGTTTCAAGGGCGGAGGAGAAATAGCTATACTTGGTGTGTCATACTGCCTATGTGTGGGAATGAGTGGCCATTCGGGCCCTTTGGCACTCTCCCTTCTCCAGGAATCTGGAGGTGTGAGTGTTAAACAATTCCACAACATTAGTAAAACCATGTCCATCGCGCAGTGGCGGATAGGGGACTGCTGATTCCTGGGTGACTTGTACCCCAGGGTACACTTTATATCCTTTCAGGAGGCAAGAAAGACATTCTCCGTGGGGAAGGCCAATGCCTGCAATATGAAAAACATGCATGGACCGACAGGGACATCTGGACGAAGTTTCCGGAGGCCACACGCGCCAAGATCACTCAATCATTGCTTAATGTAGAAGAGGGTGTACATTATTATCTGTGATGTACAAGGCACTCAAGGCAGACAGACCTACGAAGGAACTAACAGCTAGAGCTGCATGGAATGCTGACTTGGTTGATCAGCTCACAGATAGCGACTGGAAGGCGACATGTGCATTGGGTAAGGGGATACCTAGCAACATAATATTTAAATGAATTCATTGTAACTATATGCACCATACTACCTTACTCCAATTAAACTGAGTTCAGTGTACGTTTGGCATCCTACCAGAGATGCGGATGGGAGGGGGCTAATTTTTTCACCTGGCCTGCAACTGTGATACAGTGTTGGCTTACTGGCAGGCGGGGGTGCTCTGTCTCCAAAGAGCGACTGGGATCCCCCATAACTTATCCCATGACAATGCCTCCATGATATCATCAAACACCCAAAACATGGGAAGATGCAGTACAAATTTCTCCATCTAGCTATGTTATTAGCAAACAGGCACTTAGCCATGGGAAGGTTGGGTTCCAGGAATCTGGCAATATCACTCTGAGTGAGGGACACCATTCAGTGGGCCTTTACAGAGGAGACCTATAACCAATTATCCCAGAGGAATGAAAAAGTGTATGAAGATTTGGACACTTAGGAAGAAATACTTATGGCCTTTGAGGAGATAGGCAGAGAGAGTGACGCAGCTTCAACCCCATCACGACACTGGGAAGAAGATGTGTAGACATGCCCAAGCAAGTGGAGTTTGGGTAGAAGGGAGGACAAGTATCCACAGACGAGACTATTGGTAATTCCACTAACAATGGAAAGAATGTGTATCACATTGAACAATAGGGGACACAATAGGGAAGAATTCCATCTGAATATGACAGAAGACAAGTGTCGACCAGAGGGTGATTCATTATTTGAAATCCAATGTGTATGAGGGGTGTTCTCTGAAGCGGTCACATTTGTTGTGCGTATTACTTTGTACTCACTGTTGAGTGTAAATGAGAAGAAATATAGTAAAAACATATGTTAAAAAAATAATTGACTTATATTGTCATTTTTCATTTCTTTTATGTCGTGTATAGTTTGTTTTTAGTGGTTGATTTTTATTGAAAATTATTAAGATATTTATTTTAAGTATTTTATTTCTGAGCTTATAGGGTTTAAAGGTTTTAAATGCATTAATTACTGATAATAAATTATTCTTTTTAGGGTGTATTTACTTTTTAAAGAATATTGTAATATCTGTTTATGATTTTGTACAATTAAAAATCATTTGATTTTTAATATGAAATTATTTTGAAAATGCGTAAATGTAATTCTGAAAAAATGTTTACATTTATTTTAAATTAGCTTAAATATTGTTTTGTTTTATAATACTATCTGTGTTTTTGTTTTGTATTTTTACAATATTAATGGTACTTTATTTTTTTATTTTAATACTTTTTTTAAGGTGTATGATTTATTATTAACAATTAATACATACTTGAGTTTTATTTTATTATTATTATATTATTTTATTTTATTCGCTTAAATAGCAAAATATTACTTATTTATAACAATACTTTTTATGCTGGTTATAGTTTGGCATATTTCTTGTACTGTTTGTTTTCTCTTTTTTTATTAAGGTATTTGGTGTTCTTTTGATTAATTTTAATTCAGATGTATTATTTAATTATCTCATTATTATTATTCATTAGTAATGTATATTTCTGAGCTATGTTTTTAATTGAATTAATGTGTTTGTGTTTGGTTTAGATAAAATATGTTTTTTGGTATGAATACATTTTTTTATATGTTTTTGGTAATATAATAAAATAATTGTTATATTTGAGCACTAAATATAAAATCTATTATGTTTAGTGTTAAACACCTTGCCCGTATCCATTTAGAGTGGAGTTGGAATAGCAACTGTGACTCCTTTAGTGTCCAACACTCTCCCCAAAATGGTTTAGAGTGGCGTTGGAATAGTAAATGTGACCCATGTAGTATCCAACACTTTCCCTAAAATGCTGTAGATTGGAGTGGGAATAGTAAATGTCACCACTGTAGTGTCAAACACCTCCCCCAAATTGGTTTAGGTTGGAGTGGAATAGTAAATATGACCCCTTTAGAGTAAATCACTTTCCACAAACTGATTTAGATTGGTGTAGAAATACTAAATTGTACATCTTTAGTGTGCAACACCTTCTCCAAATTTATTTAGATTGGAGTTGAAATAGTCAATTTGACCCCTTTAGTGTCCAATACCTTCCCCACATTGGTTTAGATTGGAGGGGAAAGGGTCAATATAACCCTTTTAGTGTCCAGCACCTTCCCCAAAATGGTTTAGATTGGCGTGAGAATAGTAAATGTGACCCCTTTAGTGTTCACCACTTTACCCAAACTGTTTTTTATTGGAGCGGGAATAGTAAATGTAACCAATTTAGTGTCCAACACCTTCCACAAATTGGTTTAGATTGGAGTTGGAATAGTCAATGTGCCCCTTTAGTGTCCATAGTGTCCAACACTTTTCCCAAAATGGTTTAGATTGGAGTGGGAATAGTAAATGGGACCACTTTGGTGTCCGACATATCCCCCCAAATTTCTTAAGTCAAAGTGGGAATAGAAATGGTGATAATTTAGTGTACAACACGTTCCCCAAATTGGAGTAGGAGTAGTAAATGTGACCGCTTTAATGCCCAACAGCTTCACCAAATTGATTTACATTGGAGTTGGAATTTTCAATGTGACCCTTTAGTGTCCACCACTTTCCCCAAAATGGTTTAGATTGGAGTGGGACTATTCAATGTAATCCTTTTAGTGTCCAGAACATCCTCAAAATGGGTTTCTATTGGAGCGTGAATAGTAAATATGATCCCTTTAGCGTCCAAAACCTTCCCAAAAATGGTTTAGATTGGAGTGGGAGTAGTTACTGTAATCCTTTAGAGTCCAGCACCTTCCCCAAAAGGGTTTAGTTTGGAGTGGGAATAGTAAATGTGACCTCATTAGTGTCCAATACCTTTATCCTAATATGTTACACTACAGTATGAATAGTAGATTTAAAGTTTTTAGTATTCAACTTTTTACACTAAAACATTGTTATTTCTTTCTGCAGTGAATGACATGTTATGGTTTTTATATTACTTGTTTATTCATATTTTATTTAATGTATACATTTACATGTAAAATATAATGTCTTCTTTATTGATATATTATTTATTACACTTTTCACACAAATAAAACGTCATCTATTTTTTAAACATTTTTAAAATGCTTACATTTGTAAAGTCTTTTACAAAATGGTACATAAGTATTTTTCACACATTTGTTACACACACATGTTTTAGTCTTTACAGGTTTTATATACTTTTTTTTAGCATATTATAAATACTTCAATATTAGAATATTTAATGTTTTTATAATACTATTTACATTATACTTTACATAGTCATTTATATTTTGTAAAGACATTACATTTTTAAATATTCTTGGACATTTTTATAACATTGTTACATATTTGTTATACATTTGTAATCATTTTTTGTTAAAGTTCCACTGTTTTCTATAGGGAGATGGTCTTTTTTTGTTTTCATTTAATGGCCATGTTTTCCCCGCTAAATGTATTTTGTAGTCTATTGCTGTCATTTCTAGTCTGATTTCATGGGAGCGAGTTGGGGTTACCAGCTGCTGGTCGACAGACAATGAAAGACCATTTTAAAGGTTTACTTTAGGGTTTTAGGGGTAAGGATTGTGTGTAGATGTATTTAGTGTGACAAATGGTTTTGTTTTGTTTTTGAGGCCTATTTTGTAGTGTAGAAACATAATCTACTGAAAAAATAATTAAAGTGGGGTAGAGTTTAACCCAAATTAAGGGGGTCATTACAATAGCGGGCGGATCGCCACCGCCCGTATGGCGGTGGCGATCCGCCCGCTATTTCCCTCCGCCCGCCACACATTTACCCCCGCCATATTACTATGGCGGGGGGGGACCCCGGCAGACGGAAAAACCGTCCGCTGCTTTTCCGCCGGTCGACTCGTTGACCGGCGGAAAAGGGGCATTATATGGTGGTGGTGTCTGCAAGACACCGCCATCCATATTACGATGCTGGCGGAGGTGTGCCTTTCCATGGCGGCGTTGCCGCCATTGAAAGGCATACGGTGATTGCAATTGGGGGCCCTTGCGGGCCCCCAGGGTGTTGGGGGGTGGGGGTGCACATGGGGGTACCTATGGTACCCCCTGCATTTGAATGCACAAGGTGGCAGGCACCGCGCGGTGCCTGTCACCCTGTGCATGCAAATGCACAACATGCATTTCCAGCATTGTGGCGGGTGGTGCTGTGAGCACCGCCCGCCACAATGCTGAGTATGGGGGATGCGCCCGCCAGTGTGGCGGGCGCATCCTAATTCGAATCACGGGACCGCCGCACATGTGGTGGGCGGTCCCTTTCTCCATTGCGATGGCGGGCGGACTTTGTCCGCCCGCCATCGTAATGGACCCCTAAGTGTCAAGTCATTGGAGGTGTACCAGAACTGACAAGGGGTGTGACAGAGAGTAAATATTGGTGAGGAGAGAAACATTTGGGATTAAATATTTAAAGCCAGTACATTCAACATATTTGAATTCAAACAAGAATTTAAAATGTTGTTGGTGAAAGCAACTATTTACTCTTATTTTCTAACTATAACATCAATGATCAGACACAAAAAAAGAGAATCGATAAGTGTATGTGAGAGGGGAGGCTACGTGTAGCAGAAAATTTAGATGGTTCAAAATGCAGTAATGTTGACAAACGGTGCTGCCTACACATACTGATAAGCTGAGATTTAGAGGTACCCATAATAGGAAGAAAAAGGTTTAATCAAATAACAAACTAGGGTGCTACAGGAAACACTTGTAATAGGATTAAGGAATGTCTATCATTATTGTTGGTTCATTAATATACTTGTAACTTTTATATCTTAGAGAGTTCAAATGTGAGATATTTTCTTCTAAATACCATAAAGAATTGAGCCATTGTTCTTCTGATGAAGGGCTAAAATGAGCCAGAATGGAACTTAGACGAACACATTGCCATAAGAAGAATTCATGATGATATGAATGAAGGCTTAAAATAAATAAGAAACCGAAATTAACAAAAACATATACAGAGCATTATATGTTTCTAGGAGTTAAAGTTTCTTTAAAAAAAATGATTTCATATGACATGAAGTCAAGGGAGAGAAGGCTAGTCCATACTTGTCAGTGAAACAGAACGGCACCGGAGAAGATATACCCCTGCATTTGGATAACTTGAAATCCTATTTCCCAGGTCCTCAATCAACAAACAAAAAGAAAATCCAATCACAGAAAAAACATATTGATAGTGCCTCTCTCAATCCGTAAAGCTTTTGTGAAGAATTGAACTTTTGTAAATTAGCGAAAAAATACAATGGATGATGCAGAGTTTTCAGACTAAGGATGAGTCATGCTTTCTCTCCAGTATTCAAATCCAAAATGACCAAGGAGTCAGCACAGAAATGAGAAAGTGACTGGAAAACAGCAAGATAAAGTTACTACTGCATGTGAAGTAGTCTCTGTGGCACTTCCACGCTAAAAAAAAGAAAATGTTTTTTTAAAAATCAGAATTTAAATGATAAAGTACCCCCAAAAGGTACATTTGGGCAAGAAATCCACTAAAAAAGATTTTGATAAATATGTAAATATGTGGTGAGACAATTTACATTGTTGTGTTTTCTTTCTTTTATTTTTTTTCCAAACCTTCAATAAACAATTACGAAACAAAAAAAAACAATGCATATATTGATCCTATTTCTTAGAGTCTATTTGTTGAGCAGTGAATGTTGCTAGCACAATACATGCAGCACGCATCCAGGTTAACACAATTGCTTCAAGACTTTTTGTGCTTGAACCAAGACTTTTGTTATCTAATTGGTGTAATGGCAAAAGAAAAAAAGTAGGAACATTTTGGGCCCTATTACGATGTCAGACAGACTTGAGTCCACTCAACACCGTTTTGGTGTGGGAACCGACCACCATAGGTGGGCGGTTCCACACACCATAATATGATGCGACCGCACATAGAGAGGTCGCAAAATCCCATTTGTCTATGGTAGCTTGTGCTGCAGGCGGTTCCCGCCCGCAGCAAAAGCTCCCATAGAGAAATGGGAGTTTGTGTAAATACCTGCACTGTGTGGCAGACACCTTACGGTGCCTGCCACACGGTGCAGGGTTTTACAGGGAGACACCACAGGTGCCCTCCAGCCCACAACCGGAGGCCACGGAGGAAAGGGGGTCCTGCTAGGGGCCCCCAATGTCACTTTCCGACTGGCTTTCTATATCAGAAGGCCCGACATGGAAAGCCTGTTGGAAACCGACCTCATAATCCCTACTGTGGAAACACCATATGTAAGGGATTATGTGGCGGTTTCCGACTGGCCGAAGGGCTCCTTGAGCTCGTTGGAAGCCAGTTGGATTTACCGGCCGGTTTAAACTCCGACTACCTTATTTGTAATAAGGCAGTCGAACTTTAAACCATGGATGTCGGTCGGAAAGTCTCCGACCTGCGGTTGGAGGCTTTCCGACCGACATCCTAATCAGCCCCTTTGTGTCATGTCTCCCTCAAATGATAAAATGTGCATGGCTTAACTGAACTGTTTAACACTGGAGTATGTAATTCTTTCTGTACTACAGAACCATCAGCTGTCCTCCTCATCCAGTGTTCCCTCATGCCTGCAAATGTGTTTACATATTTAGGTCTTCCCCTGATGACTGTGCTTCCAAAAACACACCCAGAGTAGTGAAGTGACTTTTCGATGCTCTTCCAGCTTGGCTTCCTTACTTCCCACCTGGATTCAATGAGTGATTTCCTCTATTTTTAGTGCCATGCCGAACTCCCCATTAGACTGCTGTTTTTAACCCCTTCTCCTACTTCTGAAACCTTGGCCCAGCAGTCCAATGCACTTCTGTCCTTTAGTGATAGGATTGTGGTTTGCAGGTATTCCTCCTCCTTGGTTTCCTTTTGGTGTCTTGGATGTCATGGTATGGGTTCCCATGCATCTTTCAGGCTTCCTCAATAAGGGAGTAGCCAAAAAATTAAAATACTCCTAGTTGAAACATACCACTAATCAGACTGACCAAACAAAGTGAGCAAATGCCACCCTTCTCAGAAGAGTTCCGTTCATCCTAAATCTATTCAGCCATTTACACTCCCATCCAGTCTTCCATCCATCTGTTCACCCCTTCACCTTTCCATCTGCCCACCCATTGCCCCATCCATCTACCCAGCCATCCACTATGCATTCATCCATCCATCCATAATTTCACCCATCCACCCATCAATGTGTTCATGTTTCCATCGATCTTTTAACCATTCATCCATTATCTCTTCTCCATTTGTCCATTGCTCCATACTTCCATCCATTCACACTTTCACCAGTCTATTCTTTCACCCTTCCATCCAGTAATTCATTCACTCTGTCATCCATCCTTTCACCTCTCTTCCATCCTTCCTTTCAAGTTTCCTTCCTTCCTGTCACTTTTCATTCTCCTTTTGCATTTTATGTCTACCCATCTTTTTCTCTCATCTTTACTTTTATTTCATATCTTTCTCTCTCAAGCTCATTGTTTTACTATGTGTTTCTCTTGCTGCGTTTTCCTCTATATATTTTTTTTGCTTATGTGTTTCTTTCCTTGTACATGTCAGTTGAAAGCCCTCAACCCTCTCTCAAGGTATTTCCTAGCAGTCTTATTTATTAGCATTTTGTCTGCAAACCTGCAGATATAAGAGGCTCATAAACAACTAATTAATGTTTATGCGGACCCAGTTTGCAGCTTCTCAGGCCTAGTAGCAAACCCCCCGCTTATGCTGCTGAAGTGGGGGTCTCCCTATGCAAATGTCCCTCTGTCATCCCTGAGTCAAGGTCAGTGATGGCTGTCACTTGTGCAATTCCTCCTTTCTCTGAAGAAGTTTCAGGATTCCACGTCACAGTGTTTTTCTATTCCTTAGTGTCCTCATTCCTCTTGGTCCTCTCAGAGGCGTAGCAAAACTTGAAGGGGCCCCCCCAGCAAAGTACATGGAGGGTCCCCCCTCCGGACTCACTCAGGAGTTCTCAGGCCAGGTTACTGTGCTGAGGGGGGCTCCCTGGAACTTGCCCCCCCCTGCACTGTGGGGGCCACTGGGTCCTCTAGGCTCTGCCCTTCCTTTCTTCTAGCAGTTTGTTACTCACCCAAAAAGATGACTTCCAGGTCTAGGCCATTTCCTTTGTTGATGATTTTCTTTTCCCTGCTCTACCCCCGTATGACTTCCAGTGAGATGTACACTGCCTGACCTATGGAAAAAGGTGCCGAAGATAAGAGAGGTATGTATATTCTCAAATTCATAAGCCTGTTTACAAATATGAATAACAAAACACAGCCCAAAAATAATAACAATTTTTCTCATTTTCTGGAGCATGTCTCATTGGAAATACTGTGAATTTCACTGCTTCTGTCCTACCAGCAGCAGATCCACGGCTGCTTCACTTTTGTTCTATCTTCAGTAAAGATATTTAACAATCTAGTTATTTATTAGAATTCCATTGGCAGACCATAGCATGTTGCCTCTAGGACAGAGTTGTGCCACAAAGATACAATTAAGAAGGCAGCCACTAAGACTTGATGATGATTATGCTGCATGCTGAATGCCACCTTATCAGGGACCTCCATTATGGCAGTAACCGGGTTTCCCACAAGGCCCGCAGCCACCGTTTTCCCCCTTCCACCAACCACCTTTTTTAGGCAGAGGCTGGGGCAGAGGGAGAGGCAAAAGAAGAGGAGGCTACAGCCAACGGAAGCAGGTTCAGTGGTAGGACCAACCCCAACAACAACACATGGAGCTCAGGAGCCAGACAGGGAAGAGAAGTTAGTGGTCAACCTTTCCATGAGGCTGCTCAGTGACGTAGAAAAGAAAATCCTACACAGAGGTCTGGGTTTTGTCCCCACACCCAGAATCGACAACTTCAGAACCAACTGTGAATTACACAACTTTTTCAGTAAAGTACATCTGGAAGCCTTCTTTGCTAACCAACCTGAGTCGCCACCAGTGGACTCAGGCCTACGAAAGCCCTTGACGTTCACTCCTAACGCAAGTATGGTACCACCAGAGATTCTCCCCTTTGAGAAGGCAGTCCTAAAGGAGATTGCAGATAACTGCACGAATTGAACATTCCACAATACTTCAAGGCAGGAAAACGAGGTCATCCACAACCTGGCAAGCGACACCTCTATTACCATCTTAAAGAGGCTGATAAAGGGTGAGCAGTTGTCATTATGTCTACAACCGACTACAGAACGGAATACCTCCGCCAACTAGAGGACAGAAGGTACTACACTCCCCTTCTGGAAGATCCTACCACACGGCTGATCACACAAATAAAAGCCATGGTAACAGCTGCATTAAACATTAATGAGGCTGAATTCCTCATTAATGACAACCCAAGATTACCCTATTTTTATACCCTTCCAAAAATTCACAAGGGCACACGACCACCACCAGGAAGGCCCATAGTATCAGGCATAGGGTCAGTCCTAGAACCGCTCTCAAAGTTCTGTGACCATTTCTTTAGACTACTGGTCAAGGAAACCCTGACATTTCTCCAAGATACAAGGGATGTCTTGAACCTGATTGAAGCTCACAACTTGGAGGGCACTCAGCTGGACGTCATAGTCACCCTAGATGTAGAGGCCCTCTACACCAACATCCCGCAACTAACAACACTTGAGATTGTAGAAGAGACTCTTAGGTCAACCAACTGGATAGCCTCTACACCCATAAGCTTCTTTATGGAATGTGCCAATATAGCCCTAACAGAGAACTAGTTTCAGTTTGAGGACCGCCTCTATCATCAGACCCAAGGGACATCAATGGAAAGTACATTCGCCCCCAGTCTGGCATGTCTTTACATGTCGGACTTCGAGGCCAAACATTTCCTCACTGACACTAATCCCTACAAGGATAACATCACCTTGTGGCGTCGCTACATCGACGACGTCCTGGTATTTTGGAAAGGCGGGCAAGATGTCATTCCGGCCTTTATCACCTGGGTCAATAGCCTTAACCCTTACCTGCGGTTCACGGCCAACATCTCAGACCAGGAACTACCTTTCCTGGACCTTATGATTTGCCGAAAAACGAATAGATTGGAGACTAAGACCTTTAAAAACCCGACAGATAGTCCCAGTCCCCTGCTATTCAGTAGTTTTCACCCAAAAGCCATATGGGAAAACCTACCTTATGGGCAATTCTTGCGGCTCAGACGCAATTGCAGTAACCTGGAGGATTTTAAAACACAATCATCTGAGCTAACTAACCATTTAGCCAGATGGGAATACCCGGCAAGAAAAATAAAAACTGCCCAGAAAAGAGCACGTAACACGAACAGAGAGACACTCCTTGAAGTAAAACCTAAGCCTGAAACTGAGCACATGACCTGCATCACCACATCTACACCGGAATCAAACATGATCAGACGGGTCATAAGGAAACACTGGAGGATTCTCCAGATTGGTGACCTAGCGCCCAGTCCCCCGAGGTTTGCTTTCAAGAGAACTGCCAACCTAAAAGATATGTTAATCAGCACCAGGTCTAAAAAGAAATCACCACCACAAAACCCATTGTGGAACATGCCACCAGTGGCTGGCCACTATCCCTGCGGACTATGCATAGTTTTCCACTCACCAATTGCAACCAAGACAGTTGCATTAACTGACACTTTTAAGTGGACACAAAAGAAACACACCAACTGTAACACACGCAACTGCGTGTATCTCATCACTTGTCCCTGCCAGCTCAAATATGTAGGGATGACAACACGTCCTGTAAAAACTAGGATCACAGAACACAGGAGCAATATAAGGTGTAAAAAGACAAACACCAGAATGTGTGCCCACTTTATGGAAATGAACCATACCACCAATGACCTACAGTGGACAATATTGGAATCCCACCCCCAAATACGGAAGGAGGCTTTGTTCAGGAAGGAACAATACTGGATTTTTAAACTCTCCTCACACACCACAGGTCTAAACGATGATATCCCCTGGGTGGAACTGAACCGACCTGGGTAATCTATTTACATAATGGGAAGATGGGACCTGCCTCCTAACCCCGGTCAGGCACCTCTTATGGGTCTCTATCCATTAGATACCCTGCTTGATGACTAATGGGCAACAACCTGCCATTCACCAGATTGCCTACTAGAGGTCTGTTTTCCCACAAACAAGTGGGTTTCCTCTTTGAGGGGCATAATACAATCACCATGCTTGCCTTTCACATCCTTTTATTCACAACTAATGTTAAGGACGACACCGTTCAATGTAGACCATGATTAGGTCAATGTACCACTAGCCATAATGCAGCCTACAAACATTTCTTTCAGCACTTCTAATACTTTATTAATGCTGGAAAAATACCACATCAGAGGCGCTGTTTGTTATGGGATATGGATGGACTGATAATCACCGCTCAATGTAGACCATGATTAGGTCAATGTACCACTAGCCACAATGCAGCCTACAACCATCTCTTTCAGCGCTTCTATAACCGTATCAATGCTGGATAAATACCACATCATAGGCGCTTTTCGTTATGGGCTATGGATGGACTGAAACCCACTAGCCAATACGCATTTTTACAAGCATTCTCTGTAGTTTGTATACATACTCACAATCACCTAGTCGCCTGTAGCGTCAGTCATCCTTAATAAAGTTCACCCCCAAGATGGCTGCCGCTGTTAACGTTCTAGCGTCGTGACGCTCTGATGCAAGAACGTGGTTTCAACTAATACTCGGGCCACGCACACACACTCACGGGGACCAGAGCGAGGGTAGGATCACAGCTAGTTGGCGCGCCACCCTAAGTGAGTATGCCTGCTTCCAGGACACGCTGCCTGGCCACGATTGATCTCTGCTGGTAAGATACAAGCAATAGTTGGTAATCTTTATACGCTTGGCGTATACCATATTTTCCTTTAGGTACGAACAAGGAGGTGCTCTGCTGTAACACCCCCGTCAATCCAGACGTCTGCAAAAAGGGGTGAGTGGGATAACCCGCAGTCCGCTTCGGACCACGCTTAAAACGCGCTCACAGCACCTACCCCCCTGATTTTCACCACGAGCATTATAAAATGTGATTGAACACGCTTACAGCTGGGGCAGCGTGCATGTTTATATGTGTGTACTTGTATATGGCTGAAACTACAGCTGAGGTGGCGACCCCTTGTTTTTGCTCGTGGTTTGTCCACACATATACGGCACAATTCAGTTGCTCTTAACCCACTACTTGTGTTGTGCTGTAGTTGTTTGTCCACTTTCATGTTTTTTCCAGTGATACAATCTCCGCCCTATGGCACACATAGGGCTTCTTAATGAATTAAATATTGGAGCTGGCATGCAATCTCCGCCCTGTGGCTCACTTGTGGCTCCTTAAATTAATTAATAAATTGGAGCTAGCCTACATTGTTAAATGGCACTGACCACAGAAGGATGGAATACTAATACCTTGACGGATCCTCATAACATGATGACATTAGATGTTATCCACTGCACGTCGCTATCGCCGAATCACACAGGATTTTCCTGGCTTTTTAAAAACTCTAGAAACACGCCATGGCATTTCACGAGAGAAAGTAAAAAGCCACACCCTTTCTCTCCTGTTTTAAACACAGTGAGAACCATATGGGCTCACTTCACTGACCAAGCGCCGCGAGGATGTTCTCCCCACTCCTTAACACTGGTTTATCCTTTTTATCACTCTCTTTCAGGTCTCAGAACACTAGGCCATTGGACCTGGTGCTTAACTGCAAGGCTGGTTACTACTACATCACACAATGTCAAGAACCAGCATTGCGGTAGTGCTAGAGTTAAGATTAATTTCTTTAAATAAAATACGGTCCTGATGAATTGCCACTAGACCCGTTAGGGGCTTCTTTAGGCAAGAAACATGTCGACCTCATGCACCACACAGGCCCTGTAGGACCATTATATCCAGACAGGGCTTCCAGATTTTAGTTAGGCTAGTGCACCCTAGGAATAAAATTATTGAAAAGGGCAGCCCTAGACCTATTTTAAACTACACTGCACACTCACTGCCCTACCCTGTCCACATACCCCCACACACCCAACAACTTCGTCAATTAAAGATCTCCGCCAAAGAGCCCCTTCGCGGGTGCCCTTCGGGCTGTGCGGCGCCGGCCCGACGAGGAGCAGGTCCAATGATGAAGCATGACATCCTCCGGGGTGTGAGGGCACTTCTTAACAGACCTGAACACTCCCACACACTTAGGAACTGCATACTAGTTTATTTTTCATATATACGACTTAGGAGTACTTGTGCAGGACCTGGTTAAAAAACTCCTGGTTCCTCTTGTTTAAGAGACTCCATGTTTTCCCTCCTCAAAAATACAACACACTATGCCGTCTGCGACCAAAGTGGTGTGGTGACTAGAACAACACTGAGCTGGTTTTCTGGGTCTCATGATCATATGAGCAGAATTCAGGTTCGGTTTGCCAAGGAGGTAATGTGTGGTATTGATGTCTCTGCAGCCCTAAAACTGCAGTCCGACTTGTTTTCTATGCCCTTTCTTCGGTCCTCGGCCATGGCCAACAAAACGATTAAAGAAGGGTAGGGGGCGATGGTGTTACTTTGCATATGCAGGCTTTTGTGGTGAAAGCAGCTCCTTTGTATACAAATAAGGAACTAGCTTGACCTCCAAAACACTATGGGCCTCATTACAATGTCGGTTGGAAAGCTTCCGACCGACTTGGTCTCGGAAACGTTTCCGACCGAACAGGATTCGGGGAGTCCGACCGACCGATTACAATGCTTCTGAACACCGTTCGGTCAGACTCCCATTGACTTCAATGGGAGCCTGTGTTCCGACCGACTACACAGGCTCCCATTGAAAAAAGGGGTGGGTGGTGAAAATCGTGGGGTGCCCGCCACACTGTGCATTGCCTGAAAGAGGGATCCTGTGGGTACCCTCACGGGCTCCATTCAGAAGGCTCTGGGTGAAGGGGGGCCTGCTATGGGCCCCCAAAATTGGATTCCGACAGCCAATCCGTGTCGGAACAGCTGATTCGGAAAGACTGTCCGAATCCGACATTGTAATCCGTCGGTCAGATACGCAATCCGTAGACCTGTACGAGTCGGCTCCGAACGACTTGGTTCCTCCGAATGACGTTTGGAACCGAGTCGGAAAGTCCGAACGGTGTCCGACTACCATAAACGGTCAGTCGGAAAGGCCTTCCGATTTGGTCGGAAAGATGGGTTCCGAATTGGATTCGATGACCCGAATGCCATTCAGAGCCCTTCCGACCGACATCATAATCGGTCCTCAGGTACACTTTTACATGTAGGTGTAGAAAAGTGCTTATGGACCTCAAACCTATGTACAAATCAATAGAAGGCTTAAGTTACAAGGGACTGAAATGCAGGGAGGTAAGTTTAAAAGGATGTGGCAGGAGTCTTGCTTGTTAGGTAGGCCTGTGCGGTCTTTTACTTGTGATGCTCCCTGAAGAGCTGGGTTTTCAGTTCCTTCCAGACATTTGCTTAATTATGCTCTGGCTCCCCACTTACCGAGGACTGAAAGTTAAAAATAGTAGAGCTCTACTTAACCTTTGAATACCTTCACAATATATTTGTAGTCAATATTTGGGCTCTGATGTTTTGACAGGTTAGTATTTTTGTCCTCAATATTCTGCTATACAAATACCTGTACATTTAACTGAGGGAGGCTTAGACTACCTCTAGCTAAAGAGAGATGTATGAATCTCAAAGAATGAGTCTTGTGCATGTCACTAAAGGGGAGATTTTCTTCTCACTCAGGACACATGCCCATTCAACTGAGAGATTATTTATGTCACTGAAGGCTGCTTGTGTGGAGCTGGCGCATCTAACCGCAGGGACTTTTCGCATCTAACTTTGAGAAGTTCGTACATCTCACTAAACAGAAGGGGGATTGTGCATTTGGATGGAGAAGCGTGCACATCTCCCTGCTCATGGCTATCATAGTAGGCCAAGCAATGAGGAACAACCAGTAGCTTATAGTAGGGACTTCCAGACGTCACCTGAAACGACCCTGTCCCTAAACCTCCACCAGCACCAGCACCACTCTGCCCTGTTGTGTTGTGTGCAAGAGCCCTCAATGGCCCCATGTGCTTGAGTTACCTCACTGCACAGACAGAGTTGATTGGGGATGTTAGTAGGCACACCTAGAATGATATAGGCAATTTAATGATAGAGTTAGGATATGTATTGTTAATGGGCATGAAGTAGTGATTTTTATTTTTTCATAGTCCAATTGTAAAAGCTTATTTGATTATATACATTTATGTTGGGACAATATAAAAGAAAGAAAAATGTACATTACTATGAACGTATTGTATTCTGCTATTCACCCGCTTTTTAAAAACGACAAAAGAGCTTAGCGTGCCCATAATGAAGACAAAAGCAAACCACACATATCTACCAGTAGTATTATAACATTGTAAACCCTTATGATTAAACAAAACATTCACTGCTGGATTATATAAAATAGCTTGTTGGGTTAATGAGCCTACTGGAAGGACCGGTGAAACCTGTAGTTCAGAGGTTCGGAATCATGGGGTTCACTTGGTCTACCAGATACCGAGGGTCGGTAAAAAGAGACTGACTGAGTTGGGTTATAGAAATATTCATTTATATGTCTGTTTTTTTCGGCTACATGATCAAATTTATGTATTAGCTGCTGGTTGCGCCTGTCCGTTTATAGCATGAAAAAAAATTAAAGTAGCACGGGCAACAAAAAACACGTTCATTTGTTTTAGATAAAACTTTTAAATAGGAGTCTCTAATTGCTCCCGGAATAAATCTTGACTGAAAATGTAGTCCACAGAGATTGACTCTGCCTTTATTCCTACCAGTAAACGTGAAGGCAGAAGGCTCTGTGAAAAAAAAGTGCAAACCGCATGATGCAATGCTTGCAACGCCAGCGTGGTAACTATGTCTCCTGTAGTCATCTTTCACGAATATGCCCCGGCTGCTAATCCCGCCGACAAAGAGCCGTGTGTGGTGAACTCTCGCGATAATCGTTTTAACAAACCTTTCTAGACAATATTGTTGCGCTGTGCGCTATATCTGTGTAGTAAGAGTTCCGCTGAGGTTGTTTGCTGTATGTCACCTTAATCATCTTGTCAATGCTGGCAGCTATGATAATATAAAGTATGCAATTTTTTTTTTTAAAGCATGAGAAATGTACTTTAACTAGGAATCTACATTAATCTCAAAAGAGAGAAACGAAATCGCGCTGGAAAAAGGCGGGACAGCTGGCGCTGCGGCTCCTTTTGGTATTAAGTGCGCCTCTAGACGTAGAGCCGTATTTAGAATGTGGCGGAAGGTTACTCAGTCACAGACGTAACAGATATCGCGTCGTCTTTATTACAAGTGCGTTATACATATGGCACTTACAATAAAGGGGGGCAGATATAGGTCACGTTTGTGACTGAGTTACCCCTCCAATAAACTCTAAATCAGCCCCTTAGTGCCCTGAAAGGTAGTCCATCCATGGTACACAATACTCCTGCGTGTCTTCCCCCATACCCAGGTGCACAAACTAATAATGTGTTCAGGTTTCCTGTACGATTTGCACCATGGCTTACCTTGCACAAATCGTGGAGTTACACACCCAAAAAGTGGGCCAATGTCCACATAATTCAGAATCCAGATTTGGCGAAAGTAGGTTTTGCACAGGCCATGGACTGGAGATCTAACTCACTAACCGCAAGATAACCTGTATTTTTTAAGACAAAATTCAAAGTTTAAATCCCTTTGGGTCGACTCAGCCTTAGTATTATTAGCCAAAGGACAATAAAGCAAAACGCACTGAATTGTGTACAGTTGGGTTATAATAAGACTATTTTTTCAGGGCTATCAAACAGCAAAACTGAGGCAACAATAATGACAGAAATTACCGTAATTAGGGTAGAAATGAAGAAAATAATAATTTCTCGTGGTCATGTATACAGAACATCCTCTTCAAAAGGGGGTGAACACCATAAACCCCTATCAACAGAAGCTCTTGGGTTGTGTGATTGAAACAAATCAATGTTTAGCTTTCTTGATGCAAGGACCTTTCTTAAATTATCTTAATCGAGAGGCAGTGACATTGCCAGTCAATCAGTCAAGACAACTTTATTTCGCCAACACAATGATGGCATAAAAGTATTCTACAGAAACAACAAATTTCATTGATATTATAGCTTTAAATAACATAGGATCACACAAATGTAGATAAAAGATTGTTTGTGTTTTAAAATGAGTAATACATCATGAATATACACAGAGTTAATACATAGTTCATAGATTACAGTTTAAAAATCAAGTTGGAGATATGATCTTCTTTTCCTCAAAGCAGACAAAAAGAATGAGGCCAAAGCACAACATATAAAAGGATCAGACAATAACTGTAGATAATACAAAGCCACACGACACTGTTTAAAATTCATTTTGCGAATGAGGGGAACAATAAATCTTTTCCTTTCTTGAACATAAAATTTGCAAAAGAACAAGAAATGAAGATCATTCTGAGTAGATCTATTGAGGCAGTGACATTGCAATCGTGACCTCGTCAGCTAAAGACTAACTATGCTCATTGACGTTCAGTAAATAATGTCTGACTGGTACAGAGTTCCTTGACACGAAGTTACTGTGGCTTCGTCTTGCTGTGTAATCTGAGCTCTGTAAACGTACAACATTATGGTCAGCCTCTAGATTAGAAACAGGTTAGACAGTGGGCAGCCCATTGAACTTTGTTTACACATTCTAAATGGATTGCCACCTCAAGAGCAGTGGCGTAATTAAACTTTACCCCCCCCATCAAAGTACATGGATGCCTCCCCCCCCACCCAGTCAGGAGCTCTCAGGCCAGGGGTCCGCTGCCCCCGCACAGTGTTAGAGGGGGCCACTTGGAGTTACCCCCCTTGCGCACCGCAGAGACTGCAGTGGCTAATGTTACGCCACTGCTCAAGAGGCTGAGAGCAGGCATGATTTCTCCATCAGGGCTGGCCGTTGGACTTTTGGTAGGCCCAGGCAGGGCCAGACTGGCCGTAGCGGGCACCGGGCGTTTCCCCGGTGGGCCGGAATGTGTGGGCTGATTTTTGCCCTGTGGGGGCCGTTTTTAGGTCTCGCCTGGCGTTGGAGCGCGCATGCGCTCCTCGCCTGCGAGAGCTATAGTAAACAAGTCAGTTTCGAGAAGGGGACTCGAGCCCCGCCCCTCATTTCCATTGGGTAGCATCAGCGTTTATGGTAAACGCTGGCTTCCCATTGGAAAGGAGGGTTTTTCGTTGCCTCCCTTTGGCTTTTTGCCAGACTGGCTCGCCTGATTCACGGTGGTCATGAAGACTTTTCTTATCTGCTTGTTTATTTAACAAGCAGATAAGAAAAGTCTTCACGACGGCTCTCCGTCACGCTGCCTGCACGCGCCAGTCCGGCTCTGTGATTGGGCATGTATTACAAATCACGCAGCCTTCACGCCGCATTCTCTCCATAGAGACATCACTGTCCCTCCTCCCTGCTGCGCAGTTGTACTTGTCTTATTAAAGCTCTATGTACTGCACATTTCTACTCCGCGTGAAGTGCAATGAAGAGACACTTCTGCTGCTGAGGGAGCTTTATACGTCTTCAGGCAGCGCTACCTGCCTGTATTCATTCCATGTCATCGTGCCCCGCAGCTCTGGAAAAAAGGCAATGCATGAGTGACGGGACACTCCCGGTGCACTGAACACGACCGCGGAACGCCATTCCAAGCAGGGGATTAGTGTCGCCACGCTATTGGCTGGTGTGTCCTGTCCTGTGCTGGCACTGGATGCAGCATATGCAGCTCCGCTGGCCATTGGACAGCCACCTAGGGTTCTATTGTCGGTTTCTTTCAGTCCAGTTAGGCCCAGATTCCAGCTCTGTCAAAGGCTTGCCCAAAGAGCGGAGTGTGCAGCGCCTTCCTGAATAGGTCATTTCAATGCATTCTCACTCTTTTCTTTTCAAGGACAACACCTGTGACATCCCGTGTGACACCTTGCCTTGCGTAACTTTTTTTGACAATACTTTAAATGAGGGCATGTGCAACTGTCAACAAGGTGCTGTGTTTCCAGTTCAGGCTGCTAATTTTACAAATGGGCTGATCTTTATGTATGTGAGGTAAACAGGCTCAAAATAATTAAAGGAAACTACATTGCCCAGAATGCATTAGCTCAGCAAATGAAAACTAAAGACTGTGAGCGTGATGTTGTACCGAGTGATATGGTGACCCTAAAAGTGAAATCTCAAGCCACAATAAAACAAGCATTGAAAATGCAATAGGTCGCGCCTTTGATTAAGTTAAAGCCATTTGCTTTGCTAATGGTATTGTATAGCAAAGCAAATGGCTTTAAGTTAATCAAAGGCGAGACCTATTGCATTTTCAATGCTTGTTGTTACTGAGGGCCAGTTTGGCGGCAGTGCTGCAACATCGGCCCCCAGTAGTTAAAGTGGAAGCCGTCTAAAGGAGGCCGGGAGATTCTCCGTAGCCCCCCCCCAGAACCCTCCACCTCAGGGCCCGGTCGAGCGGACCTGCCAGGGCTGGCTTCCGTTCCCAGTCTGGCCGTGGGCCCAGGTGTAATTTCAATTGCGCCCGCATAATCTCATGCAATTTCGGCAATTTTGTATTAAGCTTGTTATGTGAAATTCCTGAAATTGCAAGCGCATGGGTACAACTACCGGAAAGCGAACCAACGAACGGTGTTTGAAGTGCTTGGGGTTTTTGTGTTATTTTATAGTGTGAAATGCATTTGGGCACGAGGATGCATTGCACATTGAAATGTAGCATCAAATGCCAGGTGTTAAAGTTGCTTAATTTTGCCTAATTGTACCGCAACATTACATGTTATTATACAAATGCAAAGACTACAAAATTCGCACACACCTAGTATGTGTAGTCCTTGGCTGAGATTGTGATGTGGGGCCCTCTCATTTGAAAAAAGTAAAACTGTATTTTTAACTGTCATGCCATGATGAGAACACTAATCAGATGTGCACATCACTGTGACATCTGTTGCTTTTCTTCCACAAAAGCCATCAATTCTGTCAGTGTAACCGTGTGCATGCACCCGACTCTAAGAAAAAGCAGTAATGACAATGGGAAACTAAACAAGATTGTGTTCTCAGATATATCTGGCGGTTGTGTCAAAAAGTCATATACATTGTTCAAAATTTAGTATGTTATAAATAGTAATTTCACCAAGGGATTCACTTGGAACCGTCTAAAATTCATTATTCATTAATACGTTCTGGAGAGTGTCACTCTTTGCAAACCGAATAATTTGTCTTTGAATATATTTAAAATAAAGTGTCTTTACTTTGAAAATTCTGTGGTTTCTTTGTGTGTTTATGGCCTGCAAACAGTAGTAGTGATGCTGTTTATGCGGCTGTACTCTGCACATTTTCCATGTTACTCAGCGAAGCATTTATTGCGTGTGTCCAACAGTGTCACAGTTCAGCAATGCCTCTCTAGTTCAGAAAATAAAACCCCTCCCACATTCAGATAGTGTCACAGCTCGACCCGGACACACCAGTTAAAACCATTTTTTTTTGCTCTAGCCAGTCGAAGATGGTCCTGAGGATGGATGCTCTGTGAGTAGCTTCCCGGCTTTGTATCTGCATCTGTTCGGTTCTGTTTCCTCACTCATTCCCAGGCACCCCTGCCTGGTTTGATTCTGTATCTCTGAGGGTCATGGATTGCTCTCTGCTTACCTGTTTGATGCCTCCTGCGTGAACATAATCCTATGTCCATCTGTCCATCCTGCTTACAGCCTGATAATCGTGCGAGCTCTCGTCGCCGGCCCATGTGCTCATTCAACTTTTGATCCTTCAACCCCTGATGGGCTCCTGGGACCTGATCAGGGTCAGACTAGAACAGCAAATAGGACCGTGCAGCAAAATAAAAGTGGCACCCATTAATGAATTAGACAGTTAAAAAAATGGCCCTTGTTTGCAAATTAGGCCAGTTTTTAACTTGTAGGGACACACTTTATAAGTGTTTTGCAAGGTGTGGAGGACTACATGGATTTGAGCTTGCTGCAGGCAATGTTTGTTTAAATATCAGGGAAATCAATAGTAAAAACCAGTCCAGCAGACCACAAAACATGCCCACAAACAGTCAAAAAACTGGCTCACACACTAACCTCTCAGACCAGCCTGTCGGGCACTGCCCGATTGCCCGATAGTCCAGTCCAACACTGACCACCTACTCAGCCATCTGCTTCCGTAAAGGGTTGGCTTCTGCTACTGTGGTGTGTTGCTCCACCAGCTTTGATCAGGCCTTGGTGGAAGGCCCTGGTGCCCTGCTTCAGTGACTGCTAAAATCCAACCTTTGGCCTGCGTCTCACTGCTACTGAAGCAGAGCTGTTTGTGCTCTGCTGATCCACGGTGCCAACAATCTCTCCGGGAAATGCTAATCCACAACACCAACAAAACCAGGGCAGCCCCATGTTCACCTTCCTCTTTCTATTTCAACTTTCTGTTCCTTCACTGAATTCTAAATATCCCACAAGGTCTCACTGAAGCAGTGCACCTCCAAGCCACCTCCTCCTGAGTTTACCTTCCTGTTCCTAACAGCCATCAAGAATAGCCTTCTTCCCACCCATCCAGTATAAGGGATCTCTATGGCAGCTGCTCGCAGTCACAGCTGCTGCCTGGATGCAGCAGTGGGGCGGGTGTGGGGGGATCACTATAAAAATAAAAAAAATCACTTACCTCCCAGCTGGCCGGATTGCGGCCGCCGCCTCGCCTGCCCCTCTTCCTGGCTTCTTGTGAGAAACGGGAAGCAGGAAGCACCAGGGCTCCCACACTCCCCGCAGCCATTCACAACGCTGCAATGCAGCGTTGTGATTGGTCTGAACACCCTGACACAGCGCTCATCCAGGGGCTGTAGGGGTGGGCATCTTCTCCATGCAGACTGTAATCCAGCCTTCATGGAGAAGGGGGAAAGTGCGCAGCCCGAGAGGGCCGACCAAACAGTCATTGCGCACTGAAGGAGGGTTCTACCACTCCTCCCCTGCTCTGCAGCCCCGCCCCACCCCCTCAAGGCCGCTGCCGCAGCAAGAGGACAAGATAAAATGATATTATTAGGTATTATCATTTTATTTTTTCCTTTCTTTTGCTTCTCCCAGGCAGTGGGGTGATGCTCCTCCGCCTTAGCGGAGGAGCTGCCACTGACTCCTTACTTGCCACACAAAGCGTTACAAGTTCACATTTCCTAACTTCCCCAACGCGTCTTGCTCAGCACAGGGCCCGCCAACTGACTTCTCCCACCTTCGCTGATTCTATAGGATAACCTCCATCCCCCAGAACAGGGTCCCTAGTTCACATCTCCCATATTACTCTTCAGGACAAGCCCTCTACTTGGGCAAGCCCAGTTCCATTTCTTTTTGGATTTACCTTTTTCCATATCACCCAGGGCAATCCTCACCACAATTCCCTTACTATGTCACTGAGAAGTCTCTCAGACAGTGCTCTCCTGACGGGGCTATAGTTTATTTACTCCACCGCGTCTTTCACCGCACGCAAGTCAGACACTTTCCTCCGAGGACTGATATTCCATGTATAGTCCCTCTGGCACAATTCCATATCTCACAGAACGGTGAACCCAGTTTAACTCCGACCAGTTCACATTCCATTTAGAGCTATCAAGTTTTCAGTTTGCTTATGTGTGACATTTCCAAATTGTTGGTTTGCTCCTCTCCTCTACTCTACTCTGCTCTCGTCTCGTCTCCTCTCCTCTACTCACCTCTCCCTTCCCCTCCCCCCTCTCATCCCCTCCTAATTGTTCCTAAAGCATTATGTATTAGCAGCTAAGTTGGCTTTGTTCTAGGGGTGAGGTAAGCAATGCAAGTAGACGTTTCACAGAGCCAGAGAATGACTGTGTGTCACTCAGTGGATTAGCACGCTTTTCTCCAATACAGGTCTGAAGAGCAGTGTCTGTGCTGCTGCCTTACTGTGGTTTAACATACCTGAAGAATCACGTGCTGCTGGTCCCAGATGCTGCCACTGAATCATTATACAGATCACGCCACTGACCAGTCAATACTCAGCCCCTGGGTGCTCGATGCAGACAGACTCTGAGGCACTCTGCTGTAGCTGTGTGTCATTCACTGTCCGGGTAGGGTGACCAGATTTTGAAACAAAACAAAGATTGGGACATTTTGCAAAAATTGAAGGACTATATTGGTGACCAGAGAATGACAGCACTCATGAAAAGAAAAACACTGACGAGGCACTAAAGGAAATAAATAAAATACAATTTTTAAACCCAGAATCATACCTGTTAAATAAATTGCTTTCTAATAAGAGCTGCTAACTAGTCCTGCTTTGGAACACATAAAAACGTGTCTCCCACTGTTTTCAATCGACACCCTCTGAAAACTGCGATCTCAGCCAAATTTGCCCACACCGGGGGCAGCTAGTGGAAAAAAAGGGACTGTCCCTGCAAATCATCCTATGTCCAGGGCAGTAAGAGGCCAGCGAGATGGCACACTAATGTATAGACATTTGCTGCGCTCACCAAGTGAAATGTATTTGGATGGAGCATGTACCGTACATGCCAATAGTTCAGATTATGGCGGAAGACTCCTGAATTTTTAAGCTAAAAAAAGCCTACTTTTGGGTGTCTCCCACCTAAAATTGCTTTGTTTCAATAGAAGTCAATGAAGTAAATACACACTCCTGATTACAGGTGAGGGACCGTCCTGAGACAGGTGTGCTGTGAAGGAGACCAACAGGGCCACCCCCAAAATACAGCCATTCCTTTCAATGAAAACCACTAGACAACTGTACTTGCGTTAGAAAAATGTCAGCATTCCCCGGCCATATTTATTATACATCATAAACACGATGTTAAAAAAAGTTCAACAGTTGACTTAATATTGCATAACATTTCACATACATATACACCAAATTAATACAATATTCTCACTCTCCATTAGAAGTCATGCTTGACCACCTCAAAGGCTCCTTGGGGCATCGTTTACAAGGCGCACCTCCACTCACCCAAGGTGAGGGAGCCAGGGCCAACTCCAGGCCACATCTGACCTCTAAAAAGAGCCATCCGTGCCAGAGCAACCCAATGAAGGGACACCCCCTGGCACCCAATTGGGGGGATGAGGCTGGGCAACCAGGCCATACCTTGGTCCCCTGGCGCAGCCCTCATACCCCTCCACTCCCCTGGGGCGTATCACGGTGTACCCTCCCGGGCCAAGGCCAATTGTGGTAGCAGATGCCACCAGCCCTTCACCAGAGACCGTGTCACCCCTGACCCGGGTTATTCAAAATCCGCTATAACTTGAATCCGCCTGGGATTGGATATGTGATGCCCCGCGTTGACAACCCGTTTTGTGGTCAAAACATGACTCCTTAACCGCCACAGGAATAGATGGTTTCCCGACCAATCCCGGTCTCTGCTCACACAAGGGGGTCACGGCGTGGATCAGCAATCGTCAGGGGCAGGCAGGCAGCTGGTGCACCCAAGACCAAGATGACGCCTTGTAAGCGCTGTCCTGCCACCCCCCTGCCCGATGCCCAGGTAACCCCGCCGCCCCCCCCCCTCGGCCAAACATGCTTGACCGTGGGAAAACGCCCCGCGAAAATTTGAACGACGCAGCCACCGTTAGGCCGCTGCCGCAAACCAGACCATACCGGCCCGCACCTGTCTTCGGGGCCTGTGAGTTGTTGTTGCGGCCCCTCGCCCATTTTTTAAAATCTCCCACTTTCCTCTTCTAAAATGTTTGCATGTATGATGTACTGCAGTGTGCTGCTATAGGCAGAGCCTTAGTTGTGGAACAAGGCATCACAATAACGCAGGGCCCCATCAAGGAGCAGAGACCTGTGCCACTGCACCGTTCGCCCACCCATAGCCATGACTATGTACTCTGTCACTCCCTGTATTTGAAGTTATGCAAACAGTTCCCATACTTCTTGTTCCTCGCCCCCAATTCGCTGACACCATCCCATTGCACTCATTATAGTTCCCATACTATTTTTATGCACTTCAACCTCTGGTAATTCCTATGCTGACACGACGAAACATGGTGCCAATGAGGGCAATTTACTCTTATGCTTCCAAGGGGTGAAGGGCTTGGGAGCTCTAATTCCCCAGAGAGGATTAGACACAAATCAGACTTTTCCTACTTCAAACAACCAACCGCATCACCATGAGGTGATGGTATTTGAAAACTGTAGGCCTATCTAAATTGTAACAAATAGCCAGCAGGTGAAATGTTCCTTATCTTTGACAAAACTTGCAATGGCCTTGGAAAACATCATAACATATAGGTCTCTCATTATGAGTGGCTTTTTAATGACTCAGGTAATTCTGGCTTCTAGCGATACCTTTACCAGCTGAAATGTATCCCCGTGGTTGGAAGCACTGGCCCATTAAAAGTTGGGCACTGAGGGAAAGTTGGAAACGGATTTAACTCATCCCCTGGTTATTCCTCATCCCTCCCTAGATGTTCACCTGGAAATTTCAACTACTTAAAGCAGCTGAAGTCCCCACTGGAAACCGCGGGTCTTTGATATTTCTTCTTTACCCATTTTTAGGATTCGCCTGCAAAGCACTTACTCTGTGCTTGTGAAATATATTGTATGTAATATAAATCCTAAAAGGGGCTTACATCCTACCCTAACTGTTCATTTGTTCGTGTGCTTGCCACTTACTTTTCCTCCATTTCTATTGGTTGTAGCATACTATTTCCTGTTGCTCTTCGTGTGCTCTTCATTATCAGTGTCTCAAGACCCAAGTACTGTTTTCACCCGCTTTTGTCAAACCATTTTTAAATGTTTGCCTGCACAATGCTTGCGCTGTGCTTATTTTCACTGATTCCACCACAGAGGCACAATTTTGGTTTGATGCACTCTAGTGGTTGAAATTCGGCTGTCCTCACTCTACACAAGCCAGGAAATGCCGTAGAAGCGCAGTGGCTTGCACTGCCGGTAAAGATTTTTGCTCTGCTCAATTGTGCTTACTTGTTTTTCATTACGGACAAGCATGCCTACATGCCTGCGCCTGTGCTTCACATATTTAAGCATTCGTCACCTGATAAGTCAGAGGTCTTCAAACTGTGGGGCGCGCCCCCCTGGGGGTCCGTGGAGGCATTCCCAGGGGGGCGCAAATGCTTCACTAAGTACTTGTAAATAACGATGGCCTGAAAGCGCGGCTTTCTTTTGGTTTTTGCTTCCAGGCCGTCTTTATTTTCATGAAGCGGTTGAGGACAGGAGTACCACCTTTCACAGTGAATGCCTGACATCTGTTCATGTGTTAAGATTCTGCAAAGGCCCGGACACCTTCATTCATTCTAAACATGGTTTTTCTGTCTTTCTGTACTTTAGTTATCATTCAGAGGTCATCAGGGCAGCAGTAGAACACATTTTAAAGTGTTTCCTTCTAACATTTTCTATATAAAGTATGTGTTATTAACAGAAAAAAATACCGGCTGTATGTGATTTTTCTAATATTTGTATGACATTAACTTACTGGTCATGCCAGCAATTGTGTTCCCTAATCCTGTGGTTGTGCTGTAAAGAACATGGCAAAAAACAACAAAATATTCTATAAGTATTTTGTTGCTTTTTCACATTCACTGCAACTGCATATAACAACTGCACATGCTCTTAAATGACACCTTAAATAAAAAAATAAGTGCAAATTAAATTAATTGTTGGGAAATGCACTCTTTCAGTTATGAAACATTAATTGGGTAATGCAGTCACTGCAGATGTCTTTTGTGAGGCCAGAGTCACAGAACTGAACTCAACTTGGCACAATGCAGCATACTGACACATGTATTTATAATGGTCTGAGGTCCCAACAAGTAACAGAAAGCTCTGAAAATATTTAAAACATTATTTTAAAATTGTAACAGTACAAGATAGGCTGCCACACAATAATTTGGTATATATGATGAAAACAAGTACTTTCCAAGAATACATTTTCATAATAGCTAACCTAGTGTAGACATTTTAAAAAGTCTATTAAAGGACACTTTTCAAAACTCAGCATCCTTACATTATCTTTCAAAAAAAGTTATAAATGTTTGTCATCATGAAACTTCAAGTGACTCTTTAAATTAAATCACGTTAGAGCCCTGTCCCCGGAACTCCCACCTTCCGCACCCTCCAAGCACTCCAGGTCCCATTAACAATTCAGAGATTGTTGTTTTTAACACAATATATGGGAACTGTTTTGTAAAATTAAGAACACCTTGGTCCCCGTACACCTAGGCAATACCAACCCCTGTTTACATGCAGATGTCCTCTCAGGTGAGTAGAGGGGGTGGGAGGAAGGAGGCCAACCGAGTCAGATTCAGATCCCTAAGCGTCCTGACCTCTTGGGCCTCAGACAAATGGCTCAAGAAAAAGCGGAACAGAGCAAAATCCATGGACAGGGTGAAAGAGATGACCCTGAATAGAGGGCGCTATGGGGGGTCTAATGTTTTCATTCACAAATGGACACAGACAGTTGCCCTGCTTCCTGAATAAGATGCTCTGAAGAAGGTGTCAAGAAATGCACATTCATTAATGTTTTATTTTTAGTGCCATCACTACCATTAGTGCAACAGGTGTATTCGCACTGGGGCTTTGGTGTGAGGAATTACTACACCCCAATTAAGGATTTGTCACTAGCAAAAAAGGTGGGAGAGGGGAGCCATTTTCCTGGTTGGTAATGTGGCCCAAGTCCCCCATGCTGCACAGGGAACAGGTCCCAAGCAACAGAGGGGTGAAATGTGTGACTTTTCCTTTTTTTTTTGTACAAAAAGGAGCAGACAGCCTTTTTTTAGGCCTCAGGTCTAGCAGCAATGGCCCAGTAGTGTGGGCAGAGGAATAGGTACAATTGCTGCTGCAGGTGCAGTGTCACCGGGTCTCAAGGGTGTGAGGTACCAACGAAACACATATTATGGCTGTTTTACCATCATTCCTGTCTTATATTAGGGCTCAATGCTCCCTTGTTGTGCCAGTGTTGCTTTGGGCATTAAACCAATGGCACCAGAGAGAAGAACATTAAAGCAGAGGAGACACCTTAGCTAAGGCCTCAGAGATAGCAGAAAGGAGGATGGGGAGGTAACAAGGGGCAGAGGAAACGTCCCTCTTCACAAGGCATTAGCTCTTATTAGTGAGGCAGGTGCAGTAGTGTCCTGCACAGGAGTGTGAAGAGCCCCCTGCTCACAATTATGACAGTCTTACTTTAGAATAGAGGCTACTGGATAGCATTAGGGCTGAGGGCATCCTTGCTGCAAAGAGGCGAGAAACACATGGGATCTCATTTTATCTGAAAGGGACAGAGTCTGTTTCAAAATTGGGGTGATGACCAGGCTTGTCGGGGAAGGGGTGAAAGAGGCAGAGGGGATACCCTGCTACTCAGGGCTGCAACTATAATTAGTGCAGAAGGTGCAGTTGCATTGGGGCCCAGGAATGGGAGGGGTTCACAAAACCCCAAATAATGGGAGTAGTTTTTTTTGTCTATTTCAGGTTTTTTATTGTATTTTCTCATAAGTCTCACATTTAGTGTGGCTTATGAGATACTAAAAAACTGCCAGTGAAATGATCTCATACACACCACCCCCTGTGCTCAGCCCTGCTCTTCTCGCTTTCTCCAGTCTTTCCATAGAGTTTTGGAGGGGGGCCCAACTTCAAAATATTTTGGTAGGGCGGGGCTCAGTGTAAAAAAGTTTGAAGATCTCTGTGATAAGTAAAGGTTGCGTAGGAGGTATTCATGTGTATGATTTTACTGAATTATTTGCCGCAGGTACTCTTGTTTAAAAATTTAATTTCAGCCCTGCACTCATAGAGAGTACATTTCCCTGCAGTCTCTTTCGTTGACCACTGCTTTTTTTTTTCAACCCACCCTGCCCTCCTCCCACCCCCTTCCTGCTCTCTGGTGTTTCTAACCCCCCCTCCCTGTCCGTTCCACCACCATCTCCCACCTCCACCCTCCCCCCGCCCTCCTCCGACTTTCTGTTGCTTCTTCATTGCCAATTGTGCGCGGAAGGAGGGGTGAGTTTTTTTCAACACTCAAATACTACATGCTTGTGGGACTTATTGTAGCATTTCAGCTGCAAAGGTAAACTGGGTGTAGTGTTTTCTGACCATCACTGTTTGTGCATGATTGGGTATAGTACTTTGAGTGTGTCCTATTCATGTTCTTATATCTGTTATAGCGTTTACTTGGTGGAAGGTATACCATTTGACTCAGAGTGCAAATTATTGGTGACACTTGATACAGTCAAGTCAAAAGATACTTTATTCGGTTTGTGCAACAACCATAAAAGCAGACAAAGTTAAAACACACATATAAAACATTCATTACATATACAATCCAAATAATCATATTACATAAGACAAACAAGAATAAAACATACATATGAAACATTCGTTACATATACAATCCAATTAATCATTACATAATATATTCCCTAGCAGCAAATTGTATACAAATTATCCGGTACATGAAGACAGCCCAATCAAATATCAAGGGTAATTGATTTCCTTGCATCAATTGATTTCAGAATAAAAGAAGCCACATAGAAACATAAACCCGCATCATTAAGAGAGACCAATATATTCATGGCAGCATGGAATCTTCTCACTTTCAATTTTAGGAGTATAGGTTTTAGGTAAAATAATCTTAAAAAAGAATAAAACTTACAAAATAGCATAAAGTGACTAGTGCTCTGTTTTGATATCCCGTCGCAGGGGCATGCGATTGACGGGCATGTTTTCATAGTTGGAAAAGCAACCAAGTGATGCACTATACCTAGTCTCAAGCGGGTCAGAAGAAAACGATGTGATGACCTGGTCACTACTGTTAGATAATCCTGGAAACCTCTCCCGACCTCCAACTGTTGATAAAATACAAAAGTTTGTTGCCTCCTATTCACTCTCTCACAAATCTCTTTTTGGTGGGCCAGTAAGGAATTTTTGATCTCTTGTTTGGATATATTAATCACGGTACCTGAATCACTCTGGATCGAGATATTGAATAAAGTATTGAACCAATCCCGAATATTTCTGAGCCAGGGGATGCTGTAGCATTTATCCAGGAGTAAACAATCTTTAATAATGGTTTGAGTGAATTTGGTTTCCTCTTTAGCCCAGATCGATCTCCACAATAAAAGGGGCCGCAGGGTGATGAGGTCCGATAGATGGTTAATGCCTACTTCCCGGTGTATAATTTCAGTTGATGCTGATGGAGGTAAGCACAACAGACGTTTTAGAAAGGAATTTTCTTCCAACTGTAATATCTGGGGTTGGTTATTACCCCAAACCCCTGCACCATAAAGGGCAATAGCGACACATCTGGCCTTATATATATCAATCATATCCTTAATACGTCTGCTACCTAGCTTAGCTGCAAATCGAAAGATCCCATGGGCACTCTTCGCCATCTTAGAGCGTACATTAGCAAATTCATTCGACCATTTCCCATTTCCTGAGAAAGTTACACCCAGGTAACAGAAAGTATTGTTGTAGGGATTCTGCACATACACAGAGCTATGCACAGGATAATAGGACCTCTAGGAATATAGTGGTGAGCCAACCATTCACCTTAGCACCTAACACCCCAATCCGACTAGCTTTAGCGTCTCATTAGCAACAATGCTACCAATGATTAGACAACCCAGAACACGGTATCTCTCTCTCAGGACTCGTAGGAGCAAGAACACCCTTTCATAACTCACTCATACCTGTCCACAACGTGCGTAAGAAGAGACACTGTATAGTTTAAAATGTTTATTTCAACTACCGTGCTCTAAGATACAGTACACGTGCCAGTACTATCAGCGTAATGCATAAGGATAATATAAGCAGCATAGTTACAACTCCATAGAATACAAACGGGGAAAGCATTTCATAAAGCAGTGGATATATGGCTAAATGACAATACCACCCTCCCCGTGCTAGTTGCTAGTTTATTATAAAAACAGAAGACCTCTGGGCTTGGTCGAGCGAACCCCCATACCTCAATATCTAGATGCAAGGTTTACATCATCAGACAAGCACAGCTCTTCTCTCTGGAAAGGTTTGTCTCCAAGTGTGTCTAAGAGTGAAAATCACAATATTAAAAGCACACGAATTTCTCCAGGGCAGCTGTACATAATGTTATGTCTAAGTGCGAGGGACTGGCCAAATCAGCAGGAACAAGGGACGTTGTTTTTCGACCTTGTACATGGTGCGCAGACATAGCCCAAAAGGGAACAGGAGAAAAGGTGAATGATAGAAATGCAGACAGTGCTAAAATAGCCAGGCAGAAGCAGAGGCTGGAAAAACAACGGCACAAAGTAACGTGCGCAAAAAGGCCTCATGGCAGCCAGGCTTAAGTCAACGTAGCAAGGCAGACCAGGAGGCCACAAACCACACGACAGTATCAACCACATCTACAGAGGAATTCTCTATATAAAATGTATTAATGCCTTTCCTTGCTTTCTGGCCACATGTCATTACAAAAGTTTTTGTTTTATTAATAAACAATTTCCTGTTCTTAATAAAAAGGCTAAAATTATCAATTAGTCGCTGCAGGCCAACTCGAGTCCTGGATAACAGCACTGCATCATCGGCATACAGTAAAATTTGTATAGGTTTGCCAGCTACCTGTGGTGCATCTGCCTGTACCAACCTCAGAGTTTTATCTACTTCATTTATGAATAAAGAGAAAAGTAACGGAGCTAGGACACAGCCTTGTCGAATGCCTCTTTTGACATCAAAGAGTTGCGTGCATTCCCCTCGCTGGCCATATCGCACTTTGGTTGAGAGTTTCTCATACAACCTTGCTAAAAAATAAATAATTTCTTTCGGGGCACCTAAGTTAAGAAGGGTAGACCATAAAATAGAGTGGTCAACAAGGTCGAACGCACTGCTAAGATCTGCAAAACATAAAAACAGTCTACCCTCTTTAGCATGCGTATATTTGCCTATTAAAAGTTCTAGATTAATACAGTCTCATTGTACACTAACATACCACCAAACGAGAGCTTCAGAGTGATGGAACAGATCCTCAATACCCATTAGTCGCTCATGCGTTACATACACAGAGTTTAATATAGATTACCTAACTAATTGCTTTAACAACCAATTCTTTCAAAAACAAGACCTGTATTACCAACAATGTAGTGATACATCTATGGGGGCTGTTTTTGTAGACTCCTTTGAACACCAACATTCACTCACAGACAATAACCCCTACAGATCATCGATCAAATGTTGCAAAAGATATACTGATGATATCTTTGTTGCCTGAGAGACTCAAAGTCTAGACCTAAGGAATTTGTCACATATTTGCACCAACAACAAAGCATTCTGAAATATACTTGACATGACGACAGCCTGGAGATTGCCTTTCTTGAACTCATGATTAAGCATGACGAAGGAAGACTCATCACTACACTCAACAGAAAATCGACAGAGAGAAACACACTCTTGACATACCACAGTTTTCACCCTTCTGCCCCGAGGGATGGGCTAATGTATACCTACCCGCAGAGTGTACTAGTTAAGAGAGGCCTGTTCCTCCAAACTGAATTGCTAGAGAGAGGATACCCACATAAAATGATTAAGAATGCTCTTAAATGGGCCTCGAGATGAACTCTGAAGACACAACAGAAGACATCAAATGACAGGATAGTGTGTTTCATCACTGTTGCCCAAATACCAATAAGGTAACTTCCAACATAAAAAAGCGACACATTCTAGAGAGTATAGACAGGTCTTTTGAGGTTCCGCTATTTGCCTTTAAAAGGGGTAATAATATGTCAGGTCCGATGACAAGTACAACACTGACTGCAAAAGGACACTAGCGACTGCATGGCACTTGAACCTCTAAAGGGTCATTATCAGTGTGGCAATTATGTTGCCTGCTAATATGTATGTGATAACAAAAGGTTTGAATACAACAGGATAAATATGGAAGAAAAACCTTTTTCGAACTGTAGCAGCACAGAAGCGGTCTACTTATTTGGTGGCCATGCCAATATATCTACATTAGACAAACTACACAACAATTGGAAACTCATATCAGTCAACATCGCAGCAGGGTTAGATGTGGAGTCACAAGTGAAAAGAGCCACAGCAAGAGTGAGATCAGGTGGCAGGTGATTGATGTGGCACAGCTACCTGAGAGAGGAGGAGGCTTGGCACTTATTCTCCAAAGGTTGGAGTGCAAATGGATCACTCAGTGCAACTCGATTGACAACGACTGAACACTGCTGAAGAACAGCGCGGTTTGCCGATTCATCGGGTAACTGAATGACAGGGCCTTCCCTGGCACTCAGTGTATAGAGACATGAGTACGCTAGGTCCACATGCACATTTGGACAATACTGGACTGCTGTTTACAGCTTTTTACATTACAAAAAGTTTGTCATTTGTATCTTACAACAAGAGACTCGTAAATATCTAATTAATCATTCTCATGTTTGTTATAATTTGTAGAAGTACATTATTGTAATTCTGCAAGTGTGCCTGGGTTCATTTTGGGAAGTTAACATTGCCCCTTTAGATGTATAGAAGCAACACTGTTGATTTTTAGTGTTTAGTTGTTGACATTGTGAGTAAGGTACCTGTGTACTACACACACAAATCCTTGACATGGCTCAGCCCCAGTTCATATGCCAGGAGCCCGTTCTTGCATCCTCTGATACAGTCTATTTATTAGATAATCTCCGAATCAGTGGTTAATTTGAGCCTGTGGTTTCTGGTGCTCAGCACCGGCACTTAATCATCAACACCGGCGCTTATAGTGCAAGCTCAACCCATTCATTTTTAATAGGCACGGGGAGATTAAGAGATTTGCTCAGAATCTTTGGAGACATTCTGATTTGCCCACGTTGGTTACTATTTTTAACTACATACTCATTTATTCAATTCCTGCAGGTTCACCGTTTATCAGTGAGTGTGTATACTTTTATCAGTACCGTCACTGGTGGACACACTATCATGATGCTACACTTAAATATTGTTTGTTGTTTGCTGTAAACACACAATCCAATTCAACATTGTCACTCATTTTCTTAATTACGGCTTGGTTCTGGTCTCTGTTTACTCACTGGGGACACGTGTGCACGTTTGGGAATGTGTGTACAATATTATTTGATTTACAAATGTGGATGACATTTTATCCCTGATTGCAATTCTTGAGTGTTGGTCATATGTTGCAAAATGAAGTTTGGCAGTAAGAGCAGACAGTGATTTCACAAAATATTGTAATTTGTTCATGAATGATACCAATGAGAACAACTCTTTCTATATAATAACTGCCCACAGTTAGGGCTGACACAATTCATATTACAGAAGGGATCGCACAAGCATCTTTGGAGCAATCTGTAATCTTTTAGTGCCCCAAAGATGCAAAAAGCGGGTACAAACACCCATTGTGCCCCTAGGGCACAATGCATAATACGGCCTTAGATAGTGATTGCTGACCAACCATGCAGAGGGTCTGTAAGGCATAATGTATGCATTATGCTAGCAAGATTATGATATCATTCAGTGTCATGAGAGAAGAAGGCATCGGGTGAGAATATCTATCTCCGCTCCCTGACTGACTGTCCATATTTCTATGTGGATTTTAATTAAATATTTCTATCAGAAATGCTATACAGAGTATTAGGGTCCCATACATTTATTTCAGGACGATTATCTGTTTAGGATTCATCTTGCGTGATTATTCTTTGAGTGATTAATGCTGGGGTCCCAATATTCTTTTAAAATGTCCAATGTTTCTTTATTAAGCATGTGTGCATTCACCGCCTGGATACCCTCACAGGTGAGCTATACAAATCTGGATTCATTGATTAATTGATTTCACCAAAAGGCTATATGGTGCTTGAGTGACATTTGAATGCAACAAGAATGAAACAAATATATTTTTGGGCAAAACCAGGATTTCAAGGCTTTCTCAAAACGTACAGGGAAAAGGGGTGGGTAGAAACGTGGCATAAATGAAACAAAGAGAAGATGGAATATCCTAAAAGAGTTTATTGCTTATGGCTTAATATGCTGGTGTGCTGCTTTGGAGAGATATTAGTGTGGCGTAGTGTCATGGCAGAGCCGTTTTTATGGATAGGTCACGTAGGTAAATGCCTGTGGTGCCCCTTGGAGAGAGGCGCACCACAGGGACCACCAATGTAGCCTTGTAATGTTTTGGAGCAGGTCTGGGCCAACAATCATGGAATTAACACGGAGGAGAGGTGCAAAAAAATAAATCACTCTTTACTGAGCAAATGCAGGAATCAGTTTTTAGAAAAAGAGGCTCGTGAAAAAAAATGTCAAAAGCACAATGAAGAAAGCCAAATTAAGCACTCAGAAAATGCCTTGCGCATGCCGAGTTCATGCGGAGGGGCATTTTAAAGGATTTACAGATGTTAGTGCAGATCTTGAAACTGCCTGTTGAGTCTGCCCCCACAGAACTCCACACTGAACCTCATTAATATGGCCGCACCTTTTAAGGTAAGAGGATGTATTATCATTGACAGAGAGGCCAGCAACACCTGCCATGTTCTTTTCCTTTCAAACACGGAGAGGAGGGGTATGCAAACGCCCCGCATGCCTTGGCAACTGAAAAGGAGCTCTCGGTTTCTGTTCTAGAAATTATTTGGACCTCTCGAGGAGTCTGTATAATATTAATCCACCATTGTTCTCTTCATACTATACGTTCATTATATAATGTACAATCGCTTGTTATGCCTTGCTAAATTGCGAAAATATATCTAACAGTGTATACAAGATAGCGCATTTCGGACTACACTATTCTTCAGGAGGATTCACCATATTTGTTCCGTAGCATTTCTTAAAAGTTAAAATACAAAGATAAGGAACCTTAATCTAGAGTATTCTTAAAATATCATCAAGTTTTTTAACGTTTAACTGCGCTCTGGAGGCTCACGGGAAAATGTGTCCCTTAGGAATCTGGATCAGCGTTACTTCCGCTTAGCAGTCACAGGCCCAGACATGATCTATTCTCCATTACTGGAGGACACCGAGAAGAACAAAGGGAACGGACTTTCTGCATCTGCGAAACAAAATCAAAACAGAGCTTTTCGGAACTTTGATCTTTTTTTTTTTTGTTCTAATATCTTTATTAGTTTGAGAGAAGAAATATAAACAATTAAAATACCATAATAAGCAATACAACCAAAAAGAGAGTTACACAATAAATAAATAGATAAATAAGCATTCATCAGTATAGATATAATCAATGTCATATATAGCACCGACATATCAATTAATATGGTGGAAAAAGCAATAAAGAAGCAATACGAGAGAATCAGTTGTATCACTTGAATAAATCAATCAGCAAGATAAAGAGAGAAAGGAAGAAAGAAAGAAAGAAAGAGAGAAGAAAGTATCGAGGAAGAGAAAGAGAAGTAAAAATAAAGCAAAGAAGAGAGAGAGAGAGATCGAGAGAGATCGAGACCCCTGCTACAATAGGGAGGGTAAGTTAAGGAGAAGACACAAAGGGATATTGCGCCACCAGGCCTTGTAAGGCTAAGTTCATATATCTATCACGAGATCTCCAGACCCCACTAGAAACAAAGGGTGTATAGTGTTTCTCCTCCACAGAAGTATGAGCCCCTCGGAGAAAAGATACCCAAGCCCACCATGTATGATAGGATATGGACCCAAAGGATTTCCATTCTGTTAATATAATCTTGACCGCAATTGACAACAACAAGTCTAGCAATTGCATATCAAGAGGATCCAAAGGCAATGGTGATGTTGAAGCCCATGGGCCCAACAAAATTAGAGGTAACGAGAGCTCAAATTGAATATTGAAAATTAGTAGGAGATGTTTGTGAACCAGCTCCCAAAAGGATTGGAGTAAAGAGCATTCAAAGAACATATGTTGATATGTACCAGCAGCTAAATTACAACTCCAACAGAGATCATTATCCTTGAGTTTGAGGGTATACAAACGAGCCGGGGTCCAATGTAAAAGATTGAGAGAGAAAAATTTAGACTGAATAAGAGAAGGAGCAATTTTATTTCGTAGGGAAAATTTCCCAATAAGTTGCCAGCTTTCTGGTGAAATATGTTTAAAAAGGTCATGTTCAAAATGATGTAGCCATTTCTGTTGTGTAATCGTAGTCTGCAAAGGCGGCGTGGTGGATAAAAATTTATATATTTTAGAGGCAACGTGACCTGCTTTATACCACATAGACAGAAGGGAAACAGTATGTGAATCCGGGTAAAAGTGGACCTTAGCTAAGGCAAACTTTATTTTTAAAAATGTATAGAAATCCAAATTACTGAGAGTATACTGCCGAGCTAAGGAAGAGAAAGGCAATGGATCATGATTTGAATCATAAAGGTGCTTAACCAATGTGATACCTTTGCTAGCCCAGTATGCCAATGTTGCTGAGTCAATATCAAGTTTAATTTTAGAATTGTGCCACAAAGAAGACCGCCGAGACTTATGAGTTGGCTTAGAAACTTTTTTATCTATAGCCTTCAAGGCAGCGATGGTATCTAAGATAATACGTCGAGAAAAAGGTACAGTCAATGTGGACGCAGTTAAAAAAGAAGAGGTAGATAGAGGAGAAGACAATTCCCGCTCAATAGACAACCACGGCGGAATATGTCGAGAGTCTGTAGAGAACCAAAGAGCACCTTGAGAGGCTAAGAATGCCACTTGGTACAAATTCCAATCTGGGAAATCACATCCACCCATATCATAAGGTTTCCTCAGATGTTTATAGGCTATTCTAGCTCGCTTATCACTCCATTGGAATTTTGAAGTAAGGGCGTCGATCTCATGAAAGAAAGATGAAGACAACTTGATAGGGAGCATTGAAGACACAAAATTAACAATGGGAGTTATCATCATCTTCAAAGTTTGAAGACGTCCCCACCAAGATATATATTTAGGTGACCATGTATCCAACAACTGTTTAACCTTAGCTATAGTTTGAGATTCATTATACAAGACAGTCTCTGTTAAATTGTTACAGAACCAAATCCCTAGGTACTTAATGCGCTTTGATTGCCATTTAAAGCCAACATCTCCCATGTGGGAAGGAAAGCAAAACGCGGTGAGAGGAAACATTTCCGTCTTATCTTTATTCAGAGTATACCCTGAAACATGAGAAAATTCTTTAATATTATCGGAAATGGCAGGAATTGCATTACCTATATCTTCAGAAAAGATGAGCACATCGTCCGCATAGGCGGCTGTTTTGATATTTTTCGAGCCAAATTGAAAGCCTTTAATATCTTGATTTAGATTAAGTTGCCGAAGGAGAGGGTCAATAGATAACAGAAAAAGAAGAGGTGATAACGGACATCCTTGCCTAGTACCCTGACACAGATTAAAAAAGGAAGAGGTAGCCCCGTTAATTCTAATATTTGCTTTAGGTTGCGCATACAAAGACATCACTCTACTAACAAAAGAATCTCCTAGATTGTGAGATTGAAGTACTGCTTTTAGGAACGGCCAAGAGACCTTATCAAAGGCCTTTTCGGCGTCGAGAGCGATGGCTGCCGAAGGGAGGCTAGATAACTTTGCTTTCCCCAGGATATGACAAAAAGTCCGAATATTGTCCCCAGCCAACCTGCCTTTAACAAAGCCAGTCTGCGAGGGGTGAATAAGCGAAGGAATATACAGTTCCAAGCGTTTGGCCAAAATCTTGGCGAAAATTTTCTCTTCCATATTCAGAAGGGAAATGGGGTGAAAATTCCTAGGGTCAGAATGATCCTTACCCTCCTTGGGGATTACCACAATAGTAGCCTCAGCAGCTGATCCAGAGACCGTCCCTGACGAGACAAAGTTATCAAAGACGTCTTTGAGACGAGATAATAAAGATGGGAGAAATGTCTTATAAAAAAGAATAGGGAACCCATCCGGACCTGGAGCCTTCCCTGACCGAGTGGCCTTAATGGCATGAATAATTTCTTCGGAATCGATCGGCTTCCCCAACTTTACCCCATCAGCGTCAGAAATAGTATGAGTAGGAATCGATTCCAAAAATTGTTGACATTGAGCAAGAGACGATTGATTATGGGGAGTATATAGTCTGCTATAGTAATCACGAAACACTTCAAGAATCTCTTTAGTCTGAAATTTCCTAGCTCCAGAACTGTTATTTATACAAGAAATCTGCGCTGTCCTGATACTAGAATCTTGATATTTTAACGTAGCTGCCAACACTTTCCCTGCTCGATTCTTCAACAGCAACCGTTTGGACTTCTGTGCCTGGACGCCAATATGAGCCCTTCTAGTTACAATAGAATTGTAAGAGTATTTTAAGTTCTTGATATCTTGTAAAATCGATTTATCTTTAGAACTTCTATATAGACACTTTATGTTTAATATTATCCGCTAAAGCAGAAAGTTCCTTCCTAATATCCGCGTTTCGTTTTGCCATTCTTTTAATAATCTGTCCTCGAATAGTACACTTGAAAGCGTCCCATAGAACCACTGGAGAGTTTACCGAAGACGTATTCTCATGGAAAAAATTTGTAATATCTATGTTAAGCTGTTCAACCTCATCCTGTTCATACAAGATCTCCGTGTTCAAGCGCCAAGTACGTGGTTCCCTATTGTCTGTGAGATTCAGAAGCGTGAACGAGACCGCTGCATGATCAGAAACAAGTATAGGATGAATGATAGGATTCGTAGAATGCTTTAGGAGTGTTGAATGAACCAGAAGATAGTCAATGCGAGAAAAACTAGAGTGTGGAGAAGAGAAAAAGGTGAAGTCGCTGCCGGTGGGATTATGCATTCTCCACACATCAGTGAGTCTAGAGGAGGAACACATATTAATCATCTGTTTATGAGCCCTGGGAGGGCGAAACTTAAAAGCAGAATGTCTGTCTAAGATAGGGTCCATTGGGAGATTAAAGTCCCCGCCAACAATCAATTTGCCATTTTGAGGAATTTCTGAGAGCTTTTTAGTGACAATATGCCAAAAAGACGGATTATCACCATTAGGTGCATAGATATTCATGACATAGATTTCCAACGAGCCATTAGATAAACGAGTAAGCAACCACCTACCCTCTGAGTCATGCTCCGCAGTAACAATAGACAGCCCAGAACTCCTGGAAATCAGAGTCACCCCTCCATTCCTCTTGCCAGAGGCCTCAGAGCAAGAGACATCAATTACCCACTCCTTCCGCAACAATAAGGCTTCTTTATAAGCTATTTTGGTTTCTTGCAACATGACTAAATCACTAGAAAGGCTTTTACAATAATCCAAAATTTTTGCCCTCTTCACAGGGTGATTCAAACCACGCACATTGAGTGAAAGCACATTCAGGCCCGGCATATTAGCGAGAAACCAATATACATAATTGCACTTGGTGCATGAAAAAGGGAACGCCTAGTAGTTGCATCTGAAATGTAAAGATAAAACGGAGACAATGGAAAAACACATAGTGGATTGTAGCAGGAGTCTCTAGGAGAAAAAGAGTCAAGAAGGACTAGGTTAAGAAAGGAAAAAGGAGAAAAACAAAGGTAGAAAATAGACCAAAAAAAACAACATATAAAAAGAAAAAGAAAAAACCCCACCAGGGGAAGTCTATAATAGACCAAATACATGGGGAGGAAAAACATGAAGGAGCAGCCAAAGAGGCCAGCATACACAGTTTCGCCTATTGAAAAGGAAGACCAAGTCCTATAATGAGCGACGGAACAAAAAGAACTATCGCAGAAACATAGTTAACATTCTATCAATAACTAGAACAGTTAAAATATCACAGTACCAATAGCTCTATATACTTAAACCTATGTAAATTCATATTGTTAAATATATATAAGACACAAAAATCCATGTTACCTGTTAAAGAAAATGTGAATTAATTAGCATTGCAAAGAAATACATCGAGGAATTGTAAAATACATACTGCAATATACATCTTCATAACAATGAAAGTTGGGTAATGCATAAGAGGATGGTAGAGAAGAACAGATTCCAGGAACAGAGCGAGGTAAAGAATGAATGATATGAAAAAAGGAGCAAAACAGAAAAACTCTACATAAACACAATAATATCTGGTAGCCAGGATCTATTGCCAAACAGACCTATATCTAAAAACTACAGTCAGGAAATCAATTAAACATATATATGATACCTAAGAAGAAGATAGACAATAAAAATAAAAAATCAGCTGTATGCCTGTAAAGAGATATAAAAAGAAGAAAATACCCTTTAAAACAAAGAGAGAACAACAGCCATCCTTCCTAGAAGAAATGACCAATTCCACCCCTAGAGGAACAAGGGGACAATAGCATCACAAATGGGAAAAAGGCATACAGGAACATTAACCCAAACACCTAGAACAATGTTTAATTAATAGGTGCACTTCAAAGAAAAATCAGAAATAACACAAAGAGGAAACTTATCAGAAAAGAAAAAGATGAATCCTGTAAAGTGAAGGCCAATGAATATTATACGAATAACATTATGTTATGATAAAATAGAAGAAAGGAAGAGAAACCTGTAAAGAAAAAAGTTAGTAAATTCACAAGCATGAGGACTATAACAGCCAAGCTTCCTAGGATAAATAGCCCATTTCACCCCTAGAATAATAAGGGGACAAAAGCATCTGAAAAGTGACAAGAAGCACAAAAAGATTATTCCAAACATCTCCAACAAGGATTGATTAAGAAATAGCAGTGCTCAAAGAAGAGTCAGAGTCCATCCTCGATTCAGACTGGTTATCCAGAAACGTAGACAAGTCAGAAGGCTCATAAAATATCTGAGTGCAACCTTTGAAAGTTATTTTAAACCGTGAAGGGCCAGCAAAGGAGAACGGAATATTCATCTCTAAAAGTCTCCTTCGTAGGTTTAGAAAACCTTTCCTTCGAATGACAGTATCTCTGACAAAGTCCTGGGATATGGCAATTTTATGGCCCTCCCACTGAATCGATCTGATTTTCCTCATTTGCGCCAAAATTTGTTCAGAATGTTGGTGTCTCAATGGTTTGAAAACCACCGGTCTGGGATACGACATAGACTTTGATCTAAATGTTGGGACTCTATGAGCACGCTCAATTTCAAAGTCTCTTTGGAACGAGATACCCAGTACAGTAGGAATCCAATTAAGCAGAAAGTCTAGCATTGATGGAGCAGCTTTCTCCGAATCCACTGGTAGACCAAATATACGTAGGTTACTTCTACGATTCCTGTCCTCCTGCTCCGTAAGGTCTCTCCGCAACGCAACCAGGGAACGTTCCATATTCTGCATAAGTTTAGATTGCTTGTGTGTGGTATCTTCTACTGCACTTATACGAGATTCGGCATTTGAGACACGAAGCTGACAAATTTTTTAAATCATTCCTGATTGCCGCTACTTCAACCTGAAGTAAATCAGTATTTGTTTTAGTACTCTGCGCAATGTCATGAACAGAATTAAGGCGAGAAAGAATAGTGTCCAAAGTAGTGCCAGAGTCCTTAGGTACTAATTCCGGCGTGGGAGAGGCCTGTTTAGACCTTTTCAGATACCCTTTAGAGTCTTTATCTTTAGTAGGAGGACCCATACTTTCTGCCATTGGAGCACAGGTATTATAGTGGAGATATAAACAACTGATATCGATCTCCAGGACAACACCAAGCTTCACACCTTGCCCCAAAAAACAAAACAATTTTGAAGAAAAGGCAGTACAGATAATGATAGTCAATGAGAAGTGACTCTCTATACCCTCATTCCACTAAGGATATATATAGCGCACCACAAAATTGCTGATAAACAAGCAATATCATCCGCAATACAGCAATGACTGGTGAAGACTGACCAGGAATACCAAGCAGGATTCAGATAGCGCTTAGAAGCACCCAATGACTGAGTGCCTGATGAACTTTACTCCTGAGGCAGCACTTAGCTGTAACCGGGATATTTAAAATATATGAAAAAAACCAATTCTGGCCCCAAAAAAGAAAACTGGAAATGAGCCTCCCGTCAAGAAAAACACATCAGAAGGTTGCAAGAGAGACTTCTCATACCTCACATGCTAGCTGGAAAATAAGTCTTCAAGTCCACCTACTCAAAAAACTGTGTTATTTTCAGACTACCATGTGCGGACCCTGCGTAACAAATGGTATATTTCAGTGGCCGGTGTAATTGGTATAGCTACAGCTCAAGAGTAGTCATCCCAGCAGCCAGCAGCAGTCCAAAATACCCTGGATAAGTCTCTTAATCAGTGTGACACCATAGTAAGCAGGCAGATAAGGGCGGAATAGCAGGTATTAAAACAGCACTCACAGCACACTCAGCAGGAACAGAACTCCTCCTCAGTCGAGCGCTATTAGTCTGCAGAAAAAATATTTCAAGTGGGCATATGGTGCTAGAAGTATTCCTCCGATCTCACCCTTGCAGCCAGAAACAGAAAGAGCTCCGAGAATTCACCATTTCTCTCGTATTCCTCGCGCCGCCACCATCTTGGGAGTCACGTCTGAGGTAAACACAGAAACGAAGGTTTCTCAGCCCAGAGCACTCCACCGTTGCTGCAACTCCTCACTCGTCCTCACGTCACATTCCGCTGTTGCTTTCCATAATTAGAGCAGGTGTTCAAGGTCCTACATCACCTCTTTTGCCGACCAGCCTCTCGGCGAGGTACCGGAGCTCAAAAGAGTGTGGCCATCTTGGCTGCGCCCAAGCCACGCCCCCTTCGGAACTTTGATCTTAAACGTTCTACAGGCTCCAACAATAGGGACATTTGTATTTAGTTTGCCTTTAATGGAGTAATTCGAAAATCTTACTCTGAAGAATAACAGCAGCCTTTTTGAGTTTCTATAAACTGTTCTTGTGATATCTGAATGCAGCTGATGTTTATTTATGAACGTTTAGACAGTTTTCACGAATAAGATTAAGTGTCACATGTACATACATTTACTCAGGGGCAGGATGTTGTCACATCCTGTGGGACTCGACTGCTTCAGGTAGGCGTGGCTCATCATTCACATATGTGCATCTATCAAGCGCTCATGTTGCAGACATGCGCAGGGTTGATTTTGAGACACCAAAATACACAAAGTTCCTATTGCCTGGGGTACTTCGAGAGTGGTGGAGTCTGTCTATCTTTTTGCACTTAAAATATTAACCAGAGACACTGGCATTATCCGAAAATGGCTGACAAGATTAGGAGGAGATGTTAGTCACCAAATAGGGATCTCTGTTGAGAACATATTTTCTGCAGGACTAGAATCCTGGTATGCCTATGTTTGTTGTAGATTAATTTAGTCACTGGGGATGAGCAATGATTGATCACTGGTTTGATTCGTAGACATTATTGTAATTTACTACTCGGGGAGAGGATTTCTTTGCATATTTAAGGATTCCTGGGCTTTTCATGTCTAAAAATCTGTATCAATTGATATTATATAGGAATATGGAAAAAAAACATTTACAATTTGAGTTTATTTTGGATTAAATCTATTACTCATTGAAGTTTGATTTCTGTTTAGTGCACATACTTTTTCTCTTGAAATATGAAAATGCCCTATAAAGTGAGTAAACACTGTTCCTGACACTATTCCCGGTCTACAAGTAACTGAGTTTTTTTTTGGTATTTATTACTGTTATAAATTGGGTCTCTAGTTGGCAAAAGTATGTACCCTGTCCAAGTATAGACCAAAATCCCAGTCAGGGTAAGTCAGACACACACCATAAATAAACCTGCCCTCACCCTCTTGTAGCTTGACACAGAGCTGTGAGGCTTAACTTAAGAGACAATGTGTAAAATATTTGTGCAACACTTAAAACAGTGAAAAGACCCCACAAAAATAATCCACACCAGCTTAGAACAATAGAGCTCAATTTAACGAACAAAACAAGACCAAAAAAATCCAATAAGCAGAATCGGAGTAATGAGCTTTTAAAGTATATCTAGAAATATAGTGCATAGAAACAAAAAGTGCCAACCGGAGCTATTTGGTCGCGCTTGACCGGCCAGGTCTGAAAGTTCAGGTCAGCCGCGATGGAGCGCGGGTTGGATACAGGGGCCAACCATGTCCCGCTCAAAAAGTACCTTGGATGGAGTGAATGAGTCAATGTCAAGGTCTGATGCAAGGAGCAGAGGAGGTGATGTGTCGGCTTCAGATGCAGGCGATGCGTCAATTCTGATCCGCGCAGTCGGAGATGTGTCATTGTCAGACCCCTCTCGATGAAGGCAATGTGTCATTGTCATGCTGGGCAGCCAGCGATGCGATGTCCTTGTCTTCGGCTGCAGCGGCGATGCGTCAGCTTTGAGGTGAGATGCGTCGGTTCTGACAGGCGCAATCACAGCAATGTAAGGATTTTAGCACAAAACAGGCAAAAAAAACCACTTCCAGGGGCCAGGACTGAGCTGGCACCACTTGGAAGGGCAGGACTCACAGTTGGCAGAGTCCAGAGGCTGTATCAGGGTTGTTTTTAGTTTTTGATGTCCCTGAGACTTCAGAAGAGGAGACAAGCCGACAAGCCCTTGGAGTCACTTTGGTTCTGGGGATGTAGAGATGCAGGTTCAGTCCTTCTCACTCCAAGGCCAAGAGGGCAGCAGGCAGCAGGGCAGACACAGCAAAGCAGAAGTTCAGCAAAGTCCAGCAGAATCCAGAAGAGTGATAGTCCTTTCAGCAGCACAGCAGTCCTTCTTCCTGGCAAAAGTCCTCAGGTCCAAAAGTGTAATGAGTTGGTGGTGTTAGGGTTCCAGTACTTATATCCAGTTGTGCCTCAAAGTGAGGGAGACTTCAAAGAGCGGTCTTTGAAGTACACAAGGTCCCTGCCTTCCTGCCTTGGCTCCAGAGTCACTACAGGGGGGTATGCAGCTCTTTGTGTGGGACAGGCACAGCCCTATTCAGCTGCAAGTGTCAGCTTTTCCCTCCCATCCTGCCCAGGATGGCCCATCAGCCTGGTGATGGCCCATCAGGATGTGAATGGCCCATCAGGCTAAGCTCTCTTTGCGTGTGGCTGTCTAGAGGGAATGTACAAACCCCAGCTGTCACCCACCCCAGACATGTATTCAGGACAGGCAGAGGCATAAAATGGTTAATGTAAGAAAATTCCAACTTTCTAAAAGAGGCATTTTCAAACTTGGAACTTAAAACCCAACTTTACCATAAGTTGTGATTTTAAATTGTGAGTCCCAGAGACACCAAACTTGAGATATCTATTCCCAATTGGAAATTACACTCATAAAATGCAGTAAGGTAATCCCAATGTTAACCTATGGGAGATATAGGCCTTGCAGAAGTGAAAAACGAATTGCACAGTTTTTCACTACCTGAGCATGTAAAATGTAAAAGTACATGTTCAACTTTTTAAAATAAAACCCTTTCAAGCATAGAGTGACGAATAAATTATGCAAAAAAGGAAGCAGAGAATTCTGGGTAGTTCTCAAGTTTAGGTGGAAAGCAGTTCCAGTATAGAGCACTCTCAGCACCAGCGACACTCTAAATTTGCTCACCTCAAATGTCTTTCCTATCAAAGTCTTTAAGCGTAGGATTAGCACAGTACCATCCACGCCGAGATAGAAAGGACGAAAGTAATTTACCATTTCTACAGCAAAGTCTTTAAGCATAGGATTAGCACAGTGCTATCCTTGCTGAGCTGTAAAATGGCCAAAGCCTTTTACCACTCCAGGCACAGTATTACAGCTTTGGATTGGTAAAATACCATCCAAGCCAGCCTGAAATGAATAAAATCAACCCCTGGCACGTGTTTTGCTCTTATTAGAGCTCTTCAGAGAGGTATAGCTTTGTCCAGACACAAGGGAGTACCCAGTATAAGTCAAAACAAAACCCTTTCAGGCATAGAGTGACGCATAAATTATGCAAAAAAGGAAGCAGAGAACTCTGGGTAGTTTCAAGTTTAGGTGGAAAGCAGCTCCAGTATAGAGCACTCTCAACACCAGCGACACTCTAAATTTGCTCACCTCAAATGTCTGCTTTTCTATCAAAGTCTTTAAGCGTAGGATTAGCACAGTGCCATCCACGCCGAGATAGAAAGGGACAAAGTCTTTTACCATTTCTACAGCAAAGTCTTTAAGCATAGGATTAGCACAGTGCTATCCTTGCTGAGCTGTAAAATGGCCAAAGCCTTTTACCACTCCAGGCACAGTATTACTGCTTTGGTTTGGTAAAATACCATCCAAGCCAGCCTGAAATGAATAAAAGCAACCCCTGACACGTGTTTTGAACTTATTAGAGCTCTTCAGAGAGGTATAGCTTTGTCCAGACACAAGGGAGCACCCAGTATAAGTCAAAACAAAACCCTTTCAGGCATAGAGTGACGCATAAATTATGCAAAAAAGGAAGCAGAGGACTCTGGGTAGTTCTCAAGTTTAGGTGGAAAGCAGCTCCAGTATAGAGCACTCTCAACACCAGCAACACTCTAAATTTGCTCACCTCAAATGTCTGCTTTTCTATCAAAGTCTTTAAGCGTAGGATTAGCACAGTGCCATCCACGCCGAGATAGAAAGGGACAAACTCTTTTACCATTTCTACAGCAAAGTCTTTAAGCATAGGATTAGCACAGTGCTATCCATGCTGAGCTGTAAAATGGTCAAAGCCTTTTACCACTCCAGGCACAGTATTACAGCTTTGGATTGGTAATATACCAACCAAGCCAGCCTGAAATGAGTAAAAGCAAACCCTGACACGTGTTTCGCTCTTATTAGATAATACACTGCACCCTACCCAGGGTCTACATTAGAGGTGACTTATATGTATAAAAAAGGAAGGGTTAACTTGCCAGGTCGAAATGGCAGTTTAAAACTGCACACACAGGCTCTGCAATGGCAGGCTTGAGACATGTTTAAAGGGCTACTGGAGTGGGTTGCACAATCAGTGCTGTAGGCCCACTAGTAGCAGTTCATTTACAGGTCCTGGGCACATGTAGTGCCCTTTACTAGGGACTTATAAGTAAATTAAATATGCCAATTGTGGATAAGCCAATTTTACCATGTTTTAAGTGCAGAGCACATGCACTTTAACACTGGTTAGTAGTGGTAAAGTGCCTAGAGTCCTGAAGCCAGCAAAAACGAAGTCAGCAATACAAGAGGTCAAAAGGCAAAAAAAGTCAGGGGAAACCACACCAAGGATGCCAAGTCTAACAAATACCGTGACTGACTCCTTCTTAGTGACATATGCTATTATGAAGAACTTCCATGGACCTTTCAGTCAAGATATCTTTTCGAAGTTTGCTAAGTATGAAAGGTTTTCATAAAATAATTTTGTAATATGAAGATGATAAAAATATGCATATTTTATTTAAAAATGGCACCAGATAAATGATATAATTATTAGGTGTGCACTTGCATTCACCGTGCCCTGGATTGTGTCTCTCTCTGGCTGACAAAACATTTGTATACCACTTGGTGCTTTTGTACTTGAGTGTGCTACAAATTCACGCAATCAATTCACTATAATTTGTTTTTTGTATTATACAGTTTCTTTTAAATTTAATATGTAGTTTGAGTTAAAATCTATATTTTTTACATCTTATGTTGATTATTAAATTCCATGATAACAATCCTGCTAAAAAATGTATTTAATAGCTAAAGCTATCTCTAAAACTTTCTTTCAAATAGCTCACTCACTTCGTGCTCTTCCTCAGAGACTCTTGTTGCCATAGTAGATAATTTATCATCAATTCTTAGCAATTTTTTTTTTTTTTTTTTAAATGGTCCAAATGGTCTTGATGTTTTTATCTCTTTCAGAAGCACTACCATAGTTATTGCAAGACAAGGCTTAATGGATGCAAGTATATCTTATTTTGGCCTCTGATGCGTCCTGTAAAGTTAAAACTTGAGGCTTTTGTAAAAATAGTTAATTTTGGTTTACCAGAGTATAGACATTTGATATATTAATAGCTCAAGTCATAATTGTTTGAGAGCAGTTGTTAGCTTTCAGACTCTACAGAAGAAACAACTCTGAATGTTGTGTTATTCTTAAAATGTATCTTAACATTTAGCTTAAAATTATTGGTTTTGCTGAAAGAAATCAAAATAAGCTGCAGAGCAATAAGACTGAAGTATTCTTAAAAATACAAGGGCAGCTATATCTTACTTCTTTTGTAAAGAACTAACAACCAACAGACCTTAGGAAGAGCAAATCAGAAGTAGCCACTTTTTTTTCAGAGGTACTGCATAAAATGTTTACATTTTTTAATACATATTCCTTTAATAATATGTAAAATAGCACATGGGCTCAACATAAGAGATAGTTCCTCCAATTTCAATTTGCATCGTTTATATCACATATAATACAGCAAATAGTGACTATAAATAATTTGCCAGTGCAAACGTGTAGTTTCAAAAATTGATGTAGGAATTACAGGGAGGATCTTATCTCGGACGCAAACATGTGTACATTGATCAGCAAGATAAAATGAAAAGAAAATGGTCCCCAAACTAGAGACTCAGCTCACTTCTCACATATTTTGGATACAAATGTTGGTATGCACATGCAAGGCTGTGGTAAAAAGATGCATCCATCCACTTCTTAGAATAAACGTGACATTTTTGGGTGCTAGGACATATTTTTCATCAGTCTTTCACCCAGAACAAGAGAGAGAACGACACAAAGGGGGGAAGAAGGAGGAAGAGAAAGACGGAAAAACAGAGACAAAGAGAGAAAGCAGGGATGAAAAAGAACATGCAAGAGTGAGATGAGGGGGCAGGGAGTGCATTGTGGCAGATAAAAGTGGCAGATAAAAGAGATTGGCACGGAATAAAGAATAGACACCCTTGGTATTTGGCATCCCCGACGTTCGCGAGTGCTGGTCACGGCCTTCTGAGAAAAACTCTGGGCCCCAGCACTTATTCTGATACAAATTAAGCACTGCATGTTGGGCTGCTTTCTGTTAGACAAGTCAGTGATTAAAGGTGTTTCAGGGAATGTCAATAGTATAAATGGGTAAATTATAAGGATTTGCTTTTTATCTTATTTAAACAAACAAAAAACTAATAAAATACGCTTGCCGATGATATATTGTTACTGATGATGTCAATAAACATCACCAGGATGGGTTAAGAGTTGACTCCCACCACTTAGAATTCTAAGTAGAGGGATCAGAGTGTTTTCCTTCCTGAGAAGATAAAATCGAATTGAAATTGACTCATGATGGTGCCTTTCAGGTGTAACAGTACGGATGTGCCTGCAGGGATTACATTTTTACTCTACTCTAACCTGACGTAAATTCTATGTTAGGCTATAAGCATTTGTACAGCACACATTTTACTAATCTGTGCTTTCCGCAGTCTGTCAACTCCCATGGGGTTCTGGGTTTACCACAGGATTCTGATTCAGCCTGTGATGTTTTGTTATGGGCATTGTGCTTTGGTATTATTCTCTGTTAGGTGCAGTAGGTGTATGATTTTGTTATATAAGGATTAAGGCCGAATGGCTCTGTCAAAAGTTGATGAATCTTCAAGGCAGATAGGCATGGCTACAGGTGGAAAGTGTATGAGTGTGTGTAGAGTTTCTAGGTTGGGAGTTCTGTAGAATTCCATGGTGTCTGACAATGTGGCTTATAGGGCAATTTTGGAGGCATATCAGGAGTTCTTTCTAATGAGTTCTTTTTGATGTTGGTACATGGCTTTTAATGGTGCATGCTGGTAGCATGGTAATAGTCAATTATATAGTATATCTGGACTGTGTTGGATTAATGGTGGTGGTTTGCCTAACATGCGTTTGTTCTCATCTGCCCTTAAATATGCATTACTGGTTGGTGGCAGACATTTAGGTTTGTTGCATGTTAGTAGGCGTTTAAATATCTCATGCCTTTCTAGAGGGACAATGGAATTGTGTCGTAGTTTATACCAAGACAGCATTATTATAGTAGGCACAGCAGAAACAATGAAACCTTTTAAAAGCAAGTATAATGAACAGTGATATACATTTATACAAAATTAGCGAGGAAACAAATTGAACCACAATAAAAGATGTGACAAGAGCAGAACCTATGCAAGTTTTTAAAGGTAGGGACAGTACCTACTCTTGTCCATTTATGCTAAATTATTGGTATTATGACTTACACACTGTACCTGGCAACATGTTGTGGGTTGCATTGGCTTTTAATATTTGTGCCAGTTCACACTCGTGTTCATACCTTTTGTCTGTTGTTTTCTTCCCTATCTTTTTGCTTTGGGTCTACCAACTCTTTGTGCTGTATTTTGAGTGCTTCTTCTCTTGCTTCGCCTGACTTCTGACTGGTGACTGGTGTGTTTACGGTGGCGTCCTGGGTAATCTGTAGCTGGATTTTAGGTCAGCGAAAGGCTAATCAAAGCAATGCCCACAGCCTGAATGGATAAGCTTCATAACACAGTTGTAGTATTAATATTCAAACTGGCTGGTATTACTCACCTTCTGCTCTTTATCGTCCTGAAGGCTGGTTCGGTAAAGAGGGTTTTCACAACATCCAGAAAGTGTTGTGCCGTCCAATGACTGAGACAACTCCTTGTGGGAGAGTGATGTCCTCCAGTGTTTCTCTCTATCACCCCCTTCCCTATTTTCCCCAGACTCTTGCTTTCAATAGCAATGACTCTTTTGCTCATCTACGTAGGTATTCAAGGAGGGAAGGGGAATTCAGAGGGTCTCAATATCTAGAACCTAACAAATGTGACATAATCAGTCATAAGCTTAAGATTTTAAAAGCATTTCATAGTCCTTCAACAGTCATGACTAATTTCCTTTGGTTTAAAACACAAGAAAAGCAAATGAGACACTGCTTTGGAAATACCTTAACTCTGGGGCCCCCGAAGACCCTGAGACAGGACTTCGGGCCCCTAGAATTGTGGTATTTCCAAAGGCGTTGGGCCTTTTCCTTGTGTCTCGTTTGCTTTTCTTGTGTTTTAGATTGTGTTGCGGGAGGATGCAAAGTAGATAGGCCATACATTCCTCTCATTCCCTCGACACCCTTATTTAAGGAGTTCATAGGTTATACTTTTCTTTGGTACCTGACTTTCTTCTATGCAGAATTATGGACATGAAGGAAAGTGATCATAACAATAAGTTGCCTTTGTGGTCTCCACGTTGAACCATGGCTTTATTGATATGATGGCTGATAAAAGTTAAAGTTAACACCTCTCATCTGTGCATAATTGTCAGTGGAGTATTCAAAGTTTTCTAGTAAATATGAAGGTGGCATAGTCTACATCTCAATCTGCAATAGGGCATCAACATCTCTCTGACTATGATTTAGGTTGTGGAAACAATAGTGAAAGTGAAAGGCAGCTGAGAAGAAGAAGAACCAGTATTTTCTAAGGAGAATAATTTGAATTTGATAGATAGTCAAAGGAAGAATAGTGAAGATTTTCTGATTCTTAGCAACAGCATGCCCCCCAGTATCAACGCAGCATGGCTTGCCCTGAAAACTTTCATCCATGGAAAATATTAGCTGTTGCTTTAAAAATAGAAAGTAACTCAAAAGGAAAATTGAGTGCTGCAGTAGCGCAAAGTCAAGGTCTTCGAGATATTGTATGCTGGGTCTCGAAAGGATGTAGGGCAGTGACGACAAGTTAAGCAAACCACATAGGAGATCAACAAGCATTGCACTTTTAAGGCTCCATATGCGCTGTTCAGAAGGAGAATTGGTGGAAATAGATGTAATAATTTGCTAGACCACAGGGTCAAAATGAGGTGAGAGTAAAATAATTTGTGACATCAAAAACAAGGACACTTGTTGAAACCGCCCATTGAAAGGGATATAAGTGACCCAATGTGACAGAATACCAGGGATGGAATATGCTTTTGCACAAATGGAGGCAACCACAGCCTCTTTATCCAGCACTAAGTTCAAAGGGGGAACATCATTTGCCAACTAGTAGTGTGTAATGAATTTATGAGGTCTGCGCAGACAGAGGTGGAGGGAAAGGTTAGGACTGTTGCTTTGGCCGAATGGGCCAAGTCACTAGAGGGGTTGTTAGTAGATGTGGCAATTTGATAAGTAGGGCCTGATTACAATGTCAACATTGTCTCGGTCCTGGAACTGATCGACCTCTGGTCGGCGATCCCGACCGGCTCATTACAATGTGACCGGACACTGTTCGGTCTCATGCTCCCTTTTCTCAATGGGAGCCCGTGGTACAGCCGTAAGCCGGCTGTAACACAAGCTCCCATTGAGAAAAGGGAGGTGTAGTTCATCCCTGCACTCTGTGGCAGGCACCACAAGGTCCTGCTCCCCGTGGCAGGCACCACAAGGTGCCTGCCACGGGGTGCAGGGATCAACAGGGGGGCACCATAGGTGCCCCTCGGCCCCTAACCGGAGGCCGCAAGCATAAGGGGGGGCCTGCTGGGCAGTAGCGGCCCGTGGTGGGAGTGCTGCCGGGCGGTGACATGGGGCGGGGGTGGGGCAGGGTGGGGGGTAGTAAAGTACGGAATACGGCCGAATAGAGGTAAGTAGCGCGCAACGAAATTCGTTTTATTTATTTATATGTTTACTTACCTCTATTCGGCCGTATTCCGTACTTTACTACTCCCCACCCTGCCCCTCCCCCGCCCCACGTCACCGCCCGGCAGCACTCCTACCACGGGCCGCTACTGCTGCTGGGGGCCCCAAAGCACGCTCTCCGACATGGTTTACATGTCGGACAGGCCGGCATTGAAACCGTGCATCATACTCTCAAGGGCGGAAAGGCCTGCCCTTGAGATTACTGGCCGGCTTCCGACTGGCCGACGGGCTCCTAGAACCTGTCGGAAGCCAGCCGGAATGACCGTCCGGTTTACTTTCCAACCGCCTGGATCATAATTAGGTGGTCGGAAAGTAATCCTTGGGCTGATTACGATGCGGCCCTGAAGGCTCCAACCGTTAGTCGAAGCCGTAACGGGCCGCATCGTAATCAGCCCTGTAGTTTTAGTTCCTGTTGACTCTTCTCTCTTTCTCTTCCTCCTTTTGTGGTTCAGCTGATCCAAAAGAGAATGTTCTACTCAGGAGCCTGAAAAGAATCTTTGAAAGTTCATTGAATGACTGATGACACATTTTGTTTTCCTGTATTGCTGTGATTACCTTTAATAAAAAGGTTTTACACTTTAAAAAAAAGGACATTGGTTTTGTGACTATGCAACTAGAGCAATGTTGCATGTTTTATCAGAAATTATCTTCTATGAACATGCGAATCTTTCAATTCTTGAGAGTTTTCTGAATGGCATTTACATTCATAAATTTATCCAGTATGTGGCAGAAAAGTTAAAATGAAAAGATTGCACTCGTGGAATTCAGTAGGGCAATAAGGAGCATGGATAACAGCGTAATGTCTCGACCTTAACGTTTTGTTTTCATTTATTTTATTGGAGGTATTTATAAAACTCAAACCTAGCCACAAAGTAATATACATAGCAACAGGATATGTAGCCAATGGCTGACAATACAAACACATGCTGGCACTTTTACAATGTTGACTGTGCACTAGAAATGCATGCAGAATCTGAATTGCACCAACAAAATAGAAAGGCTGAAGTGCAAAGTAGGATATTTTCTTGGCTCATATCCACAGAAAACCTGCTGGCATGGGCACTGAGTTTGGAAGCTAAGTTATTAGGTATACACAAGTGGACATATAGATTATACAACAAACTTTGAATTGGAATGTAGCAGGGAATTGGATCTAATGACATTCTTACAAACCAGCACAAAATGTGTTCAAACTGTCTTTAGTTAATGATTAATCGAGCTGCTGCTTTAAGAAGGACTTTAATTAGGGTCAATTAGGACTCTCAAAGACCAATGCGATGTCTATTTTACCACTGTTGACTTGTGTGATAAGATAAGGGTCTGAACCATGCACAAAATTTCATGAGATGGGGAAAGCATTATATTTTTTTGTGAAGTTGTGCTCTTTCGTTAGTATGGTTCTTGAAGGATAGAGAACAGTCAAAGGGAAAGCACAGAACTTGGCAGTGTGACAGTGAGATGAAAATCCACCTAAGATCATGCTGTGAACCACTTCCAAATCAGGATCTAAAGATTTTGTTTGTTAATGAAGACAAATTTAGTCTTTTCAAGCCTCATATGCCCTGTAGACATCCAGTATGAATGTCATCCTGGAAGAATATGCGTTAAGGATGTTATTAGCTGCTGACTCTTTAGGATGTAGTAGATCGTCATCAGTTTATAGGTAGATAGCAATGTCTCATTGGCTGAGTAGTACACCTAGTGGGTCTATGTGTAGGTTTAACATCTTGAGATTGAATAAAGATCCATGTGGATTTCCCTGGAGACAGGAGTTGGTGTAAATCTTTAGTATTTCATCTGCACAAATTGTTTTAAGTAAACAGGTATGGAGTTAACCAAATTGATTCCCGCTCTTCAACAGAGAGAAGACCTGGGGGATGATATTATCAAAGGCTACTAATAGGTTATGCAACATGTTAAGAACAATCTTCTTATTTTAGGAGGAACTTTGAAGGTAAAGGTGCTCTTGAAGCTGGTTGATAATGTCCCTATAATTTTGTTCCTTGGATAGGAAGGCAAGTGATGGAGTGAAAACTGATGGATGAAGGAAGGATTCTCTTCTGAATCACATAAATATGTTGGTGGTTGTACTCATGGACTGTCACAAGATGTGTTCTGGGAAGGCATCCAGAGTAAACACTCCTATGATGATATGAAAGAAACAGGTACTACTTTAATTCGTCAGGAGGGGAAGGTTACATTAAAGCATGGCCAATATCAACCGGTGTATCTGATTAATGTTAATGATAAGATGGTGCAATTATGAAGGATTTAATAATAGTGTCTTGGTGTGGATACCACTAAAGAATGAACATGCAAGGTTCATTAAAATAGCACATGGTGCTGATATCATTAGTGTACTGTAAGGGGTGATTGAAGTGGCAATCCACACGTCCACTCTTAGGGCTGTTTAAGATTGAAAAGGGAAAAGGTACTTGATGAAATGCAGTGTGACTGTCTCCTTCTAGTTTTGGAGTTCATGTGCTTCTATAAGGAATAAGAATAATATAGGATGGGTTGTTCTAACATGATGTTATGAGTGGGTTGTTGTCTGAGTGTTTTGATAGAGCAAAGTAGAAGGCAAAGATATCCGTGCAAAAAACTCCGACAAATGGGTGTTATTCTTGTGATACTAAAACTGCATTTACCTTTTGAAATGCCCATATGCGAAATTTTGTATTGGTAAAGCAGAGCATAAAATCAAAATTAGATAGTATGAACACAAAAGTAATATCAGGGCAAGCTCTAACAAATCCATGGTAGCAAGACATTTTTTAAGAAATGGCTCATTACGTGATTATGACTTCAAGTGACGGAATCTATCCAACTATGGATGAACTACTATATATAAGTAGAATATTTACAGAGAGAAACATATTGGATCAGAAAACTATCCAGCCTGCCCCCCTAAAAACCTAATGATATCAAGTTGAAATGACTTGCCTCCTATCATCATCTATTTATCACAGTGTTCCCAGAATATTAATTGCATTTAAATGGGTCCTTTGTCTACAACATTCCTTATGTGAATCTGTGTATTTCTACAGTTGATCTAAGGAAAAAGTTCGTACCCCCAATATATTTACTATAAACTGTATCTAACAAGGCTCATCCCACCACAGAGTGGGTTCCTCTATTTTTTATTGGTTATTATGTTTAGTATTCTCAATAATATCTTTTTGGAGAAGTGTCTCATCCACCTTGGTGACTCAGGGCCTGAACTAGAGTTCAGTGGACCAGATTTACTCTGTGAGAGCGATGAAGTAACGTACTCCTTCACCCTGAGGGAGTATCGCCCGCTGAATTTAGAGATGTCCGTTGGCCCGGTGGACATCTCTTGCATTGACAGAAACCACTGCTATGGCCGGCGGACAAATGGAAAAACCTCTGATGTTCCTTATATTGTTGGGTCGTTGGAGGTATAGGTCGGCGGTGGAACAGAGTAGTCTCTGCAGTCAACATACTGAAGGTCTTCTGAACTCTAAATGGGGAAAGCAAACCTTTATTTGGGTGGGGAGGTTACTCTGTTAAATGTGCGATGGAGTACCCTCCTCACCAAACTCTAAACTGGGCCCTAAATTATATAAGAACACCATTATGGTCACATGAGTTCCACTACTGTGCTGTCTCATTTCCCTTTCAGACTTAAAATGGCCCCACATGCCATGTTCTGTGTTTTAAGAGTTGGCGCATATTGACCTGTAGGTCAGCTGCCGAGGTGTTCCCAGCCTATACGAAACATTTTCCATGCATGATCACAGGACTTTATGGCCCTTCTGCATATACGATCTGAGCGATGCACATATTACGTCTCCCTGTCTAATACTGTTTCTTTAAAACAAAGCCTATTAGATGGGTTACATTTTGTAAATTTGAATTCACAATTATTCATTTGAGAGACACACTCAGAAATCATGTTAGCTTCATATTGTTATTTGTTCTTAAATCGGTCTTTGTACTCAAATTATTTTTATTGTCACATTAAGTAATAGCTGGACACATTGAATCAATTACTTGGAATTCAGATGACTGTGTCGTATATAATGGTCACATCAATATGGCCATATTGTCTTTCTAAAGTAAACATTGTTTAGTCATTTATTTATTTATTAACCAGCGTTGGCCATAAGTGATCAAGTATTGGTTATATGATGTATGCAGCTACACTAGCATTTGGGAGTGTTTAATCTATACCAGTGATACTCAAATTTGGCCTGGGCCGCATACAGTCAACCTGACTTATGCATGTGGCTCCTTGGTCACCAGCAGCACTGGGCCACTGTTTACTTTACTCAGTACTAATATTAAAAAGATGTTAAATAAACAGCAAGCGTTTAAAGGTTAATTGCAGTTAAAGAATGGAAGTAACTAGGGTGTAATGCATGCTTAACTTTAGGAACACCTTCATTTTTAAAGACAACTTGAAGCAAAAGTGGAAAAATGTGATAAAGTCTCTTGAAAATTTAAAAGGTGTATTTTATTAACATGGAGAACCGTTTCATTTTAGTACATTAGATTATAATAGTGCATTAAGAAGCATTTTTTTATGTGATAGTTTTCAAACGTCAATTTAGAAACAGTCCTGCTTTCCCCCACCCTGATAATAATGCCACCAGTGAACTAAAAGGCAAGTCAGAATCAGAATCAGAATTCTCTTTATTCGGCTGTGAACAGCCATAAAAGCATACACGATATGTGCATAATAGCAATGAAACACGTACACATTTTTAAAAGCATGCAAATAGAATACATAAAACCACCAAGTTTAGTGATATCAACAATCTAAATAAAACAGGCTGGGCTAAACAAAACCTAATTTAAAATAGAAACTGGTGCAAATTCATCACTCTACTAAAATGTATCTAAAAGTATCAGCCTCCTGGAGAGGGCTATGGCTTTGAGAAACAGAATCACATTTCGACATGTTTCGTCATCTGGAAATGGCAATTAAAAATGGTATGCTTGCAACATAGCCGTAGATTCCTAAGCCTCAAAAATGGTATGAGGAATTTTTTGGTATACATTTTATAGTATTCACAAAAGAAGAGAAAATGTAACATAGTTTGTTCGTGCAAGTTAGTACCTGGGCATTCTCTAGATTCGAGCTGAGGTTGGTATCCTGCCAGAAAACAAAAAAAATGTTTCACTGTACCCGCATGGAAGCTAAACAATAAAAGCCTGTCCCAACTATTATTGGTATTCTGCAAATAGTTAGTAGAAATAGCCCCGGGCTTAAGATATAAATAATACTTAACACTTAATTTTTGTCTTTCAGCCCTCAGCCTCTCTTATTTAGCCGCTCTCGCAGCAAAACCTGCACCTGCTTTCTAACTGAGGCTGCATGCGGCGTTCTGTCTAAAAACATATTAGCCAAACCAATGGCTTTCAGAGATTTCTTGACAAACGCTATCCAGGGGATCAGAAGACCCTTATCACATGCTAAACAGTCTAATATGATCTCTCTAGTTAGTTTTGCTTCTTCTGTGCTCCAGTTAGATAGCCACAGGACAATTGGCATGCTACGAATAAAATCGCTCACAAAGTCTAATCCTGGTTTATTGTGGCAAATAAAGCTACAGGTTGACACGGGGGCTGACAGTACTTTTCGACAGAATCAGTTTTCCTCCCTTTGGAGAGTAGTCGAATCACCCAAGCCCCATATGCCTGCCCCATAAGTTGCTATGGGAACACATTGTGCTGAGGGTTGCAAGAGGGTGTAAGAGCCCTCTCTCCCTTTGGTGACGGGAGACTTAACAGAGAGCCAACAGCCCTGGAGAACTTCGTCCTACTTTGTGCGATGTGCACAGACCATGTCCCAGGTGAACTGAAAGAGGCAAGTCATTTGTTATGTGCACCCTTTGGGTGGGCTGGGTTGCTATTATACATAAACACTATTATAGTTTATTAAATCAAAAACAGGAGAAGGTTTTTTTACAGTGGGCATCCTGAACTCATGCGTTTTGAGGTCTTCTTATATATGAATATGAAGAAAATGGAGGGAAAATTAAATAAAACAATTGCCTAGGATTACACAATTTGGTCAGGTGGGGAAGCTGGGATTGATCTCAGGTTTTCTGGTATCACACTGTGTAATTCAGCCACTAGAAGTACATGCTTCGATTCCCCTACACCCACCCCATCACCCCAAAACCGCCACACCTGCTGGCATCAATGTGGCTCTCAAACACACCACAGACTAAACTTTCTGGCTCTTGGTAAAATGTTTGTGAGGACCCGTGATCTATACACACAACTTTGCATTGTAAGAAATGGGTTACATGTGTGTATCTAGTTTTCATTAAGTGATAAGCAGATAGGAGTGATTTAAATGCTGTTTTCTTCTATGTGGATGTATAATGTGTATGGTTTTGAATATGATTGAATTATTATGAATACCATTTCTTTGGTGAACATTAAGAAAGTGTTTATTTAAGTATTGTAGCATTGTTTTTAGGGCTATTCTCCAGCCATTTAGCTCCCTGATAAAAGAAGAATACTGAAATGCAATGGGGCACAAATAACTTTTGGGGCTTTTAATCTTTTGTATAATGAACTCATCATGGAATAAACATCATTTAACAAAACTTTGTACAAATAATTATTCAAGGCATTTCTCTAAGAAACAATAGACCTTAGAGCACTACACATTGTGTGGTGGGTGACACGGACCCATATTGTACTGGGTATCTATTTGTATTGCATGATGAGACCATTACAGTTTTGAAACAACAGGGGTAAAGGACGAAGGCAAGGTAAAGTTCAGAAAGGTTACTACAGTGTATTAGGGTTTATAGATGTAGCAAGATAATGCAGAGTTTTGGATGAAAAAAATATTGTTTACTGCGTGGTCTGTGAGAAGTCATGGACCACAAAGCAGGCTGAGACAAGGACGCTTTTTTCCAATTGTTGATAAAACCCCCCAATATTGACAATTTTGGAAACACACTCATAGTGGTTGGGCAACACCAGACCACCACTTTTTAACTCTATTTCATTTATATTCAATCTTTCAGTAGATTGAGTTTTTTCCGTTCCTTTTATTTACAGAGCGTTGCCTCACGCCCTGAGCGGTTGCCAGGTTCGGTGGGTACCCTCCCGATTTGATACGGGTAAGGTGTTTTTCACTTCATTTACCTACTAGTAGGACAATGGCATATTCACATTGCAATCTAATGTGATTTAGGTGTATTAGAACAGAGATTTTCTTTCCGGCCACTACATACGAACTCCAATTTCTTTTTCTCTTCCTACAGGAGTACAAGACCTGTGATCAAACAGTGACATATACAGGTATATGGTTGTATCGTTCTTTTTGTAATTTTCACTTACTTTACAGTGCAGTAGTTACATCTTGGTCCTGAAGAAAGCCTCCACTGGCTGAAACATGTAGACCGTATTACTAGCGCGTTCGCACATTTATTCAGATCGCGCGTTCACTGCTTTTTAAACCTTGACAACATGGGATACCTAATAAATTTATTTTTCTCATGCTAGTCAATTTTAAATCACTTTGTACACTGCACCACTCTTTCACCACACTACTTATGCTTCATCAATCCTAGGTGATTGCGTCTCTAAACTACTGATTAAAAACATCCGTGAGCTCCTCCTTTACATTTAGCAAGGAGTTGTAGCTCCTTGGCTGCAGTAGCTTGCAGCCGAGAGGAGATCCCAAATGATGAAGCATGCCACTTCGGTGGGTGATGGGAATCCGTCCTCTTAAATGAGACTCCTCCATTAGCTCTTACTCCATCTTGTTTTGGCTGGTCAATCTCTCTGTCTATATATACATCACTTCAGACCCGCGGATTTTTGCTGTTACTGTATCTGGCTTGGGGACTTATCCGCGCAGGTCTTTAAATATTCCCTAGGACCCTCTCCTCACCTGGTAGTTATTGTTCTTGTGCAGCTTTGGCTGCGGGTCCATATACACGGCACACAGCATTACTGTGGGGCCACTTTACGCTCTAGTTGAATCAAGTTTTAACCTTTTTTCTGAGTTGTTTCCTCTTTGCCTTTTTTCTTGGGGTTGCCCTGTGCATACACTATGGCTGAGTTTGCAGGTTTGGCATACGATGACGATATGGCGAAAGCCATTGTGTCCACCACTCCCAGCATCATTGACTCGACTGTTATCACAGGGGTCAACACAGGGGATGATTGGAGCAAACTATTAATTCTCAAAAAGCACACACTCGTACAAGCATTCACGGTGCTATCATGACGGAGTATCTCTGTGGTAACTGTGCCCCCACGGGCCTTATAGTAACAAACACCCCTAGACTGTTTCTACAAGATAAACAGTTTCTTAAGGATTGGTCTATGATAGCATGGCGCTGTACTCGCGACTGGTTGATCTTGATCATCAGTACCGCGAAACGCATCGCCGATGCTATACTGATTGAAATTTAGGTACTTGAGGGCCAGATAAAAACCACACTCACCAATGTAGCTTTTAAGAAAAATCTCGAGGAGACTAATAAATAAAATAAGGATTTCAAAGATAACATCCTTCTCACAAAAATCGAGAAGTTCAAAAAGGATCTAGCTCGTTTTTCGTTTGAAAAGGTATACCCTTACACTCATGAGAACTATGAACCACCTGAGTTCAATAAAAGAGGCAAGAGATATGGTTCCAATTATTCATCCTCAGAATCGGAACGTTGGTCCAGTGACTCAGATTCCTCTGAACAGGCTACATCGCGACCAAGAGGCAGAGGTGGCAATAATAGGAGACAGTGGAGAGGGCAACAGCAGGCACCATGGTGGCCGCCGGCACCTTGGCACTATCCAAATGTACCTTTCCATCCACAAATGATGCCCTTCAATCCACCCACCCACAGTACTTCCAGAACCAGTCTTTTTTAGGGCAGGGCCGTGGACGTTCCAGAGGAAGGAGACGGGGTCAACAAGCCCAAGTGCATTGGAGCCTTCCAACCTCCCCTCGCAGCCTACGCAGCATGAAGAAAGGGCAACCAGTCGCAGGGTCGAGCAGCGACTAGTGGTCAATTTGAGCACACATACTTTGACAGGCATGGAGGAAACAGTCCTCAACAGAGGTCTAGGATTCGTCCCCACTAACACTGGCGATCCTTTCCTCACTCAATGCGAACTAGCACGCTTTTTTCGCAAAATAAGACTTCATTTCTTTTTCAAGGACCGAACAGCTGATAATAATGATCCTCTTGGTGAGGACACTGACAGCGGACTAAGACCGAAATTGACTTTTTGTCCTCCTACCCATTCTATACCTGATCAGGTTCGAACCTTTGAGAAAGCTGTCATCTCTGAAGTTGCCAATTTGAGCACTGACTCCAGGAAGCAGTATCACAATCTTCCTCTGCTTGAGAAGCAAGCTCTCGACTCCCTCTCGAGAAATTCTTCTATTACCATCAAGCCCGCTGACAAGGGAGGGGCCATTGTCATACTAAATACCTCTGACTACCGAGACGAATGCCTCCGGCAACTCACGGATGCCAGGTCGTATCGTTTACTGTCTACAGATCCAACTGAGAGACTCACAAAGGAAATCAGTGAGTTAGTTGAGGAAGCCAAAATTGAAGGATGGGTGTCGACTCATGAGGCCAACTTTTTAGTAACCTCCCACCCTGTAATGCCTTACTTTTACGTGCTTCCGAAGGTGCATAAGCCTCAGCGTCCCCCTCCCGGGAGACCTATCATCTCGGGGATTGGTTCACTGTTAGAACCCCTCTCCACCTTCATAGACCACTTCTTAAGACCCCTAGTAAAAACGATGCCCACCTACCTTCAAGACACGAAGGATGTCTTACAATTATTACCAGGGATCGAGTTTGACACAGAGACGGATTTCCTCGTTAGTTTTGATGTAGAATCCCTCTATACCTGCATCCCCCAGGTAGAAACACTAGATGCGGTTAAGACACTCCTTGACCAAAGACCAGAGGCTACCAGTACACCGGTTCCCTTTATCATGGAATGCGCCAGGCTGGCTATGAATGAAAATATTTTCAGATTTGAAGATCAAATTTACCTACAAACATCGGGTACTTCGATGGGCAGCGTTTTTGCCCCCAGCCTGGCGAACCTCTATGTCCATCTCTTCGAACAGCACTGCGTACTTGTGGACGCAAATCCCTTTCGCATCCACATTATCGAGTGGAAACGCTACATAGACGACATTTTCGTCATTTGGAGAGGCGACTTCATCACACTCAACACTTTCCATGATTGGCTCAATGCCCAAAACAACTACCTGAATTTTACAATGGATGCGAGCAAGACGAGTTTGCCGTTTTTAGATCTGCGCATCTATTCATCATCTAGGGGTCTTGAAAGTGAACTGTATACCAAGCCCATGGCCAGAAATTCGTTACTGACCTTCGACAGTTTCCATCCTAAATCTCTACGCGAAGGGCTGCCATTTGGCCAGTTTCTGCGGTTGTGCAGAAACTGCTCCTCTACCGAAGACTTCAAGAAACATGCCTCTGTGCTTTCTCAAAACCTTAAAGCAAGGAAATATCCTAGGAGGTTAATACGCCAGTCATACAAAAGAGCTGCTAACAACAATCGCGATGCAATTATAGAGCCCACGGTGCCTATGCCTCCGCTCACCAGACTCACGTGCGTCAATACATTCAGTACACAATCTAACCAGATCCAAAAGATTGTACGGAGACACTGGCGTATCCTCAATGTGGGGCATATCAAGATACCCCCCCTCTCTTTTCCTTCAAACGCAGTAAAAATCTACGTGATTGTCTTGTACACACACGACCTAGAGATGTCTCGGCACCAGTGAGTAATACACTCTGGAACATGCCAGCCGTGCAGGGACATTACCCATGCAGCACCTGCTCTGTATGTCCTCAGACCAGACACACCACTGAGGTAGACATCGGTACCTTGAGACCATGGAGGCAGACTAGACATACAAATTGCAACAGTGAGAAGGTAATTTATTTAATTACATGCCCTTGCTTGAAAAAGTACGTTGGAATGACAACACGTAAAGTTAAACAGAGAATAATGGAACACAAGAGCACCATTAGGTGCAAAAAACAAGCAACACGACTAACTAGTCATTTCTTGGAAAACAATCACAGACCTGAAGACATGAGTTGGACCATCCTTGAACAACCGCACCTACCAAAACAAGTTACTGATATCACCACATTCTTGTTTAAGAAAGAACAACGGTGGGTGTTTAAGTTACGTAGCCATGTAGATGGGCTCAATGACGATATTCCGTGGACCCTGATTTAGTTCCACTACTCCTAGGTCTGTCATCACTGGCTGTAGCTTACTGGATAGCTGGGATAATATACTAGGTGGGCCTACAGCATGCTTCATATGATGATAATGCTGTATGTCGCTTCTTCACCTACTCAATATACGGTGAAGATTATCTCAGTTTCTTTAAGCTGTATAACTGTCCTAGAGAAACTTGTTTTCAAATCCCCATTTCCTATAATGGGAGTTTCTTGCAGCCATGTAATAGCCTTGTTGGGACATGCTTATTTCACATGGCCCGCATCTCTCTGTCAATGACCTCTTTTTATTATCGTAATGAGCACTAAGTCACTTGTCATTATTGAAGAATGTGGTAGTTCAGTTCTCTACACACGACACTGAGCCGTCAAAAACTACAATTCCCAGCCTTTTACAGTTTCCAGACGCGCCATATTACGTGTCATTCACACGCTTTTCCAACATAGCTCACATTTCTCTGGCGAAAACAACTACCGCCATGATAATGACCTTTCTCCACAAATCGTAATGTGCAACGAGTTACTCGTCATTATGAAATAATGAGGTAGTTTCCATATACGACATTGTGTTGTTAAAAACTACAATTCCCAGCTCTGTGTAGTTTTAATACGTGCCGCGCCGCGCGTCATCTACACGCGACGCATCCGGCACTTTTTACGCAGCTGGATTCGGTTTTCAAACACTTGCCGACTGTTATTTAAACCTCCCACCCCGGCCGGAGGTCACCGCGAGTGACTCTCAGGATCCGGCCCGGGGTAACGACAGAGAAGGTAAGCACGAGCGTGATGGCTTGTGTAATTTCTATTCTTTCAGCACGCTGTCAGGCGCAGCGCGTAGCTTTTCCTTACACTCCTCTATCACGATGCAGAGCGCATTGTCACAAGCGCTTGTCTGCACTCTATGCTGTATTGCTGCATGGGTCTTAGATAAGGAGACCGTTCCAGCGCTGCCATTCATGTTACTCAGTGTTTGTAATCACCACGCTTAACTCCATAATTACAGTGCTACGCTGTATTGCTGCATGGGTCTTAGACAAGGAGACCGTTCCAGCGCTGCCATTTATGTCACTTAGAGTGTAGTGTTTGTAATTACCACGCTTAACTCCATAATTACAGTGCTAATTTCATCCCTGTATGACTTTTTTAACTGGGTATGCACAGTTGTTCCTACAACGTCTAACAAGGCGGTAAGGTGTAATCTGCACAATTGGACGCTTTTTTCCAATTGTTGATAAAACCCCCCAATATTGACAATTTTGGAAACACACTCATAGTGGTTGGGCAACACCAGACCACCACTTTTTAACTCTATTTCATTTATATTCAATCTTTCAGTAGATTGAGTTTTTTCCGTTCCTTTTATTTACAGAGCGTTGCCTCATGCCCTGAGCGGTTGCCAGGAACGGTGGGTACCCTCCCGATTTGATACGGGTAAGGTGTTTTTCACTTCATTTACCTACTAGTAGGACAATGGCATATTCACATTGCAATCTAATGTGATTTAGGTGTATTAGAACAGAGATTTTCTTTCCGGCCACTACATACGAACTCCAATTTCTTTTTCTCTTCCTACAGGAGTACAAGACCTGTGATCAAACAGTGACATATACAGGTATATGGTTGTATCGTTCTTTTTGTAATTTTCACTTACTTTACAGTGCAGTAGTTACATCTTGGTCCTGAAGAAAGCCTCCACTGGCTGAAACATGTAGACCGTATTACTAGCGCGTTTGCACATTTATTCAGATCGCGCGTTCACTGCTTTTTAAACCTTGACAACATGAGATACCTAATAAATTTATTTTTCTCATGCTAGTCAATTTTAAATCACTTTGTACACTGCACCACTCTTTCACCACACTATTTATGCTTCATCAATCCTAGGTGATTGCGTCTCTAAACTACTGATTAAAAACATCCGTGAGCTCCTCCTTTACATTTAGCAAGGAGTTGTAGCTCCTTGGCTGCAGTAGCTTGCAGCCGAGAGGAGATCCCAAATGATGAAGCATGCCACTTCGGTGGGTGATGGGAATCCGTCCTCTTAAATGAGACTCCTCCATTAGCTCTTACTCCATCTTGTTTTGGCTGGTCAAGCTCTCTGTCTATATATACATCACTTCAGACCCGCAGATTTTTTGCTGTTACTGTATCTGGCTTGGGGACTTATCCGCGCAGGTCTTTAAATATTCCCTAGGACCCTCTCCTCACCTGGTAGTTATTGAGACAAGGTCACCCCAGATGAAAAGCTGAGCTTGTAGGTGAGAAATTTTGGGTAGGACCATCTTTATTGAAGCTCCTGTCATTTGGCTTCCCTAATACCATTTGCCATGTATCTTTCCTGCCCCCAAGCTGATGGCATCATCCTTATGACCCAGCTCACTGGGTTTGTTCTGTGGTAAAGGGCACTTGGGTTCTCTGCTAGGTCTGCTGGGCCCCATGGCATGAGAAGGGTTAAATTCCATATTATGCCAATTTCAGAGGGGCTGGGATGAAAGACTTAGATGACTGGACGTTAACATGGGCAGTGGGTTAGTTATCTGATTCGAGAATTCGATTTTTCAAGGACATATTTCATTAGTGACTCATTGGCGACTCTAGAAATGCAATCAAATTTGGGGGAATTTAAGAGGGACAGCTGCAAAAGTGGAAATTGGGACACATTTGAACACCAATGAGATTACCATATCACTGAGACATATATATAAATTGGAACCGCTTTGCTACTTTTCATCTCTTGCTATTGCAATCAATGTGAGAGACTGTAGATCGCAATTTAGTGTGCTCTTTCAATGACAGTCTGGTTGTATTTGAATGACCCACCCTGATCCTTTGCACAATAAAACTTTTATCTCATTTCTATTAACAAATTTTAAGTTGCTGTGCTGTGCTGGATATTCCACTCTTACAAGTAGCATTGGATTCCTTATATGTAAAGGTATGATGGATGGGTTCAATGGCCCACAAGATGTAAATATATTTATCCTATTATGTTTATAAGTAGACAGTCCTGTACATTATTAAAGACAATAATTAGGATTGGACTCTTTGCTTTAAATGTAGGATAATATATGATTTTTCGACAGTTTTTAACCCAGAGAAAGAGGGAATTGCTGAAGATAAAGAGAGGAGACCAGTAATAAAGGAGGACTGGTTAGTTGACCTTATTTGTCTTCCCACTGTCGCTGCAGCCATTCAGACAGCAGCGAGCTGCAAGGCCCCAGGTCCTGATGGGGTTCCAGTAGATCTTTTTAAATATAATACAGATTTTTGAGCCCCTCTCTTAACAAACGTTATGAGGGCAGCAGTGAGGGTAAATTTAATTGAGTCCTGGAATGAGACTATAATTATTCCAATTTTTAAAAAGGGTGACCGGAATTCACCAGCTTGTTACCGTCCAATATCATTAATAGATAGCACAACTAAAATCCTGCGGCTGGTTGTTCTAGAAAAATTGGAGGATTGGGCAGAATCCAGTTCCTTTTTTCCCCACCTTTCCAATATGGCTTTCGACCCAGTCTAGAGACTGTAAAGCAAGCCCTAAATTTAAATCTTATCTTGGGGAAGTATGTCAAGGCAAGGAGAGGTGCCCTTCACATGGCGTTTATGGACCTCTCCTGTGCCTTTGACTTAGTTGATAGGAAGAAATTGTGGATCCTAATGGATCAGGTGGATATGGATTCTTCCCTGCTGGATTTGATTAAGCACAAGCATTGTGACACAACCATTAAAGTGCGTTATACATTGAATGGGGATAACACAAATTCTATTAGGGGGAACAGAGGAGTGCGGCAGGGATGCATTCTGGGTCCTTTTTATTTTTATTCTTCATTAACTCCTCCAATACTTTTTTTGGGGCTTGTGGTAAAGACAGCCCAAGAATTGGCTCCTGTGTAGTCCCGGTTCTTTTGTACGCTGATGACGCATCTCCTGGGGCTAACTGCTAATGGTTTACCAAGCTTATGAAATGGTTTTCATGATTTTATGAATAACCTAAATCTTAAGGTAAATCATTAAAAATCTTTTCTAATGATCTGTTGTCCCAAAAGCACAAAGACCAGTGTTTTAACTTAGGAGGGACCCTAATAGAAAAGATATCTACTTTTAATTACCTAGGTCTCCTTAATATTACCTATTTGCTAAAAGACTGGGACATAAACTGATTTTTGGAAATGCTTCAACTATACAAAAGTAAGTTCCTATCTCTTTGCTCATACGGGGCAGGAGTGTGGGGTTATACAGTCCCAAGAAAATTGCAGATAGCAGAAAATTTGGGGCTGATTTCGATGGCGGTCGGACTTAAGTCCGACTGCCATCGTATCGGGTATGGGACCGCACGACAAGCTGTCGGCGGTCCCGCACCCCGAATTACAATGTGACCATCTTCAAGAGGGTCACAAAGTGTATTTTGGGTATTGCGGCATTTGTTGCTCGCTGCAGCACTTGCCGCAGTCCAAAAAATTCACATTGTGCATATGCCTGCACTATGTGGCAGGCACCATGCGGTGCCTGCCACATGGTGCAGGGATGTGTAGGGGGGCCAAAACCCAACCCTGAGGGCTAGGGGGAAAGGGGAGCCCGCTATGGGCCCCCAATGTCCCTTTCCACCAGCTTTTTCATGGCGGGTAACCCGTCATGAAACGGCTGGCAGGGAGGGACATCATAATCCCTACGGCGGTGCCTGGCAGGCACCACCACCATTGTAGGGATCGGAGTGCCCTTCGACGGTCCAACGGGCTCCCCCTCTGCCATCCATCATAATGTGGCGGGCGGAAAACATGCTTACGACGGCGATGAGACCGCCACCAACAGGCAGTCTCACCATCATCGTAATCAGGCCCTAGGTTTTTATGTAGACTTTTAGCATTACCAAAATCAACCCCAAGTTTTATCACACATGCTGAAGTAGGGATGGGATTTCTGGAAGACCATTCTGGCATAGCCCCTTTATTATTATGGGTAAAATTATGGAGCACTGACTGGGCCAGTTTTTCTAGGGAAGTTCTGAGGGACTGTTTAAACCTAGATAACATGAATGCCATTCCATGGATGGCATACGTAAAAAAGGTTTTCTGCACTTTGGATCTGAGAACCCTTTTTGACTCCCCAGAAGGCATAGGCCCTAATTTTGCCTCTTTTAAAGAAGAAGGTAGAATTGAAAAGTCTCTCACCTCAAGTGCTACCATAAATTTTATGCAAATTCTTAATTGTCTCGGAATTGATTGCTATTTAACTTGGATAGGAGATAGGCAGCACAGATTTTATCTGACAAGGTTAAGACTACATTTGATTAATCATTTAGTTGCCTTTCCTTTGGCCGGCTCTAGGGCCGCCTTGGGCACGAAGTGTCCATGTGATGATGTGTCCACTTAGTCCACTGCACACTTTATGCTGTTTTGCACATTGTATGGCCCAATAAATTCTCGATTTTTACGTCCAGCACTTTTGCAGTCACTTTATCTTATATAAAGAGGGTTTAAGGTTTTTACAATCCCTTGCATCCCCAGAAATTTGCCATGCAACACTTAGCTTTAAAATTGCTGCTATAAAACTCAGGAAATCCTATTCAATGTAAACCGGTTTGTTTTAATTGTGATATCCATGTTGTTGTAATTTTAGGTTTTTAACAATTGTATTTGTTATAATTTGAATATGAACTTTGTATTTATTCTGTGGCTTTTATGAGCAGTTGATGGTCGAATAAAGATCTTTTGACTGACTGACTGATATGATTTTTCCATGGGTATTCTGCAAAATGGCTACTGTTTTTACACTATGCTCTTTCAATTAAGATTCAGCAGCATAAGGGCTTGACTACATTTTTGGGTACTCCATTCTGAATTAAAATGAATAATTGAATAATTTAGATTTAATTACATAGATCCTGGTTCAGAATCCATTTCCCTTTTGGCAATGTCATCATGTGGTACCACGCCCTCTCCGTTCTGCTATGCCAATATTCCACCTTTTTTAAGATCAGTTCATTTTCTTCTCAAAGAAAAATTATTTCAAATACTTGTGACTCTTCATGTTTTTTTTAGAAATCTTTGTAGCGTTTATTTACAGATGTATCCTTGTAATGAGGATTTTTTTGTAAATTTGCAGCAGCAAGGTAACACTGTTTTCTATCTCTATTGATGCCTTAGTATTGTGTTTTGAAATATATCTGTTCTAAATTAGGGTAAATTACATCACTAATTTTATAAGTACATTTGGTCCTGAGGAAGTATTCAGCTGAAATGAGTCAACATTTTTCATTAACTAAGGGGCGGACTTTTGCTTGCAATCTAACAACGTTTTTAGAGGACTCTTTCTTCAGAACTCCTTATTTCATATTTTACATGTACAAGATGATGGACTTACTACAGGATAGTTTTCTTCAAAGAGTGTTCCTAAGTATAATTTGCTTTCTTTATGGGCGGACTTATAGCACATTTATGTTATAAAAAGAAAGAAGAGTCAAGCGTCATACTGAGATTATCTTTTCAGCTTGGATTAAATGTGGAAAACAGTGTTCATTTTTCAAATTTCATTTTTTTCTTTTTGAAATGTACATTAAGATACTGCAATGCTTTTACACGTCCACATATATATAACTTTGTGGGGAAAAATTGGAACCATGTTAATATGATTTTTAATGGTAATATTCAATGTAAGATGCCAAATGTTTTCCTGGGAATTGTTTCGACTGATTGGCATGCTCAATTTCATAGTTGCAAATTAGTAGATCTTTTACTAGGTGTGGCATTTCAACAGATCACTTCTAATCAGTAAAGTGCTCCAAATGTAACCTTCAAAAGTTGCTGGTATGGTATATGCATTAATCACAGGTTAGATTGAGCACATGTCAATCCTTTTACTTTGGCTATCATAAGGAAAAATAGGGGGTTGACTTAAGCAAAGTTTTTTAACCAATCCAGTCTTATTAATAAAACTAAAGTTATATCTACTGAAGAATTGACCAATCCTCCTTGATTCTTTTCATTTATACTATCGTATTTTAGAGTTCAATATCGACACATTGATTTAGAAATCACTAGTAGGTTTAGTTCTGCTTACAGTGTATTTTATAAATGTATTTATAAATGAATTGCCATTATTATATACTGAATATAAAATACCTTGACTTGATATGTGCATTTAGTCTTCCTGTATATTAGCTCTTGTTTCTTTCTTACTACTTTTTACTGTGTTGTTATTACCCTTTCCCAAGCTTTAGTGAATTATTTCATATTTTACTATATAATAATACATGTTATGATAGTTTTAAAATGTATGTAGGTTTATTTTAAATGTGTTCATGAAGTATAAAATGCTTGTTACAGATGTTTAATATATTATAAATTGTAATTTTGTTAATATTTACATAATTCTTCAAAACATTTAAATAATGTTTCCTTGAAATACCCTTGAATAAGAAAAAATAAAGTATGCACGTATTTCTAGCATGAGATAATACATACACAGTAGGAAAGTCTCTAAATTAATAGACTTAAATTTCATGTGCATTACCGGTTACATCTTGTGATTTAAAGGTAATAAAGAATAAACTAAAGGTTGTGCCTGCCAACTTTATCTGAGAACCTGTATTAGAACACACAGGTCATTATTTACCAACATGCATTCTGGACTACTGGCTCTCAGGCATCAAAGTGTGCAGCTATCTGAAACTGAAATAATTTTGCTTGATATAAAAATTGGGAAATTAGTCAGTGGCCCTGCACAATTTGCTAAGACAGGCTTTCTAACAGAACACTCACCTAGTAGGGTTTCCCATACTTTCAAATTAACGACCTTCCACCCTCTCCCCCGCTGATTCCTCTACCTTTGTGATTAAGGATGGCGGTATGCGCCAATCTTCAGGTCTGCATGTGGTTGAGATGAGCCAAGTCTATGCTTTTCCATAAATAAGTTCTTTCCCTAACCTAACATAATCGTATATACAGCCTTGTGTCATGCTCAGTCATTAATTTCTCTATCAACCACTGCTGACTCATTTTTGTTACCATGATTTTTTGAGAGCAGGCAAAAGCAAAAGAAATTTGCAGTGACACTTCATAACTGTCTCTTGAAAGAGGAAATCATTTTCAGGTTCTCTGTACTGGCAAAAAGTGTTGCTAAGCTAAATTTTTGCTTGGAGGCCCATAGAAATCTTCTGTTACATCAAGCATCTCCCCAAAAAAGGCTATAACATCACTTGCTGTTAAAGGAAAGAACTGACAAGAAAGGGAAGGGGGTGAGACAGAGCAGTCAGGAAAGAACAGAGTAATTGAAGAACAATGAAAAGGATTTGAATAAGAAGAGAAAAGGAAAATGGGGAGAACAAAGGAGGGGAGGAAAAAGAAAGAGGAAAGAAGACAAAAAAGGGCAACAGAAACATATGGGATAAGAAAAATAAGAAAAAGTGGAACCTGGGGAAGAGATAGCGAATTAAGACCTACAGCGGGGAGAAGAGAGGAAGTAATAGAGTGGTGAATAAAAGAGAGAAAGGCGGTAGGGGGAGAGAAGAAGAAACACAGGAATGGGAAGAATGAGAAGATTAAGTCAAAAGGAAAGGGGGATAAGAGGGGGAGAATAAGATGAAAAAGAGAAATAGAAGAGGAAAAATGGAGGAGAATTGGACGAAAGAGGAAAAGGTGTATATAGAAGAAGATGAAGAGTTACGTGGGATGAAGTAAATTTGAGATGGAAAAACAAAGTGCATCTCTGAGATAGAGTACAATGACGAAGAAAGAGAAGAAGAAGGTGTAATAGAGAAGAAAGAAATGCAGAAAAAAGGATAATTAAAGAGGAGAAGGAGAAAGAAGAAAAGAGACAAAAGGAGAGGTAGAAGCACGTGACAGGAAAAAACAGAATGGAGAGGCATGGAAATAAGAAGAGAGAAGACAGGAGGAAAGAAAAAGGGAAGGAGGGGAAAACAAGGGAGGAAAGCAGGCAGAAAAAGAATTACAGAAATGAAGGAGAGATTGACGAACAGAAGCTGGGTTTGGAGGCTTCAGGCCAAAGAATGCTGACAAGACTGGCCTTTGTGGAATCATTCCTTGTATTTTTACTGGTGCATGGATGGGGGAAACTTGGCAATAGGACTGTCCCAGTGTACCTTAAAAGGCATCATTTGCCAAATATTTGTCCAAAGGCTATTGGATGTAATTTGTGCAAAGTGGTCCTAGAAACCTATAAAGACTATGCACCCTATTTTCCTAAAAGGTATATAAATGCCTTTAAGGTTTGAATAGTAATATTTGATAACGGCACGCACTCACATTTTTGTACATATTCAGCAGTAAGCATAGGAACACCACCTATGGCGGGGGCTCTGTACTATAGTACTATAGAATGGATACCTATCCATAATTGGGCCCGTTGGGAAAGTACCCATACATTCTGAGTAAGAATGGTGACCAGTCTTTTTACAAAATCAAAAGATTTAAATGGGCTGTTTTGCCCTGGAAAAAAATGAGCCTGCTCGACGGCCTTAGCCTCAGACTAAGGAGCTGTTGGCAGCAATGGCAGGTGGTCTGTCTCTCACACACACACATAAAAACAGTCACTCACTCACGTATACACACACATACACAATTCACCAGTTCTCCTTTTTGCATCTCTTTCAGTTTTCGCACAGTGTGGGTAATGTTCCTGTTGGACTCTGAACTTAGAAGTACTCACACATCCTCCTCCAGCAACACTCTGGTACACCTCGTCATCTATTCCCTCCTGATCGCAGTTTTGCATCGCATGCCTGCCTATTTATTTTCCAGAATGAAACAGCATTAGGCACCAGTGTCTGAAAAAGAGCTTTCAGAAGGGTGGAGGCCTGTTGCAAACATGCAAAGGGACTTTGCTTATGTTGCAAGGATATTTTAATTGTTTCCACCCACTGTAGTAGTAATTGCCAGTGATGATTCATGCTTCTTCTATGTTTATCTATGTGGAGCCTGATCAAATGTGTGGTGGGCTTCTGGTGATATTTCTGTGAACAACAGGTTGAGATATGTCTACCCTATTAAAATTAGCAAAACATGGGCATGTGGTCATGTACAGATGACGCTGTGTCTTGTAATTGATGAATCAGATGAAGATTTATAAGCCCAAGAGATGAAGATGTCACTGCGACAAAGTCAACACGGATTGAATAATCACACATAAGAGAACATTAAATCATCCAATGACAAAACTAAGAAGAAATATATCATGAGCTTGCAAATCAAATGGAGATACATAGTAAGCAATTGCCACACATCTGCAAAATGTGTAAAATAAATTAAAGCGCAAAATTCAAACAACAAGCAAAAACAGTGTAGGATAAACAACACTTGCGTCTCTACAATACTAAACTAAACTGTATCCTAAGGAGAAACTACTCTTTCTCAGTACCCTGCTCTTATTTTTCATCATCCCGTCATTGTCACTGTGATCATTCATCCTTACTCTGGCAACACATCACATGTTCTACCATTGTCCATTTGCCACACACCTAATTTCCTTTTAGCTATAACAACCGAAGAAAGACACAATGTGGCTTCCACAGGTTAAATTATACCACCAACCTACATTTTCTTCAAAATCTGTGACAACTCACTCTAACACCACGTGGTATGTTGAGCAATTTGTGTTTAACTGGAGTACTACCCTCCTTGACCTTGATGGTGTGTACAAAATATTTAATCTTTCACACTTTTTCTTGAAATACAAGATTGTTTTTTTCTTTACATTCTTAATCTGTAACTGAATTAACTAGCAAAAGAAGACATTTTCACCTGGTCTGATAATCATGTCAAAGTCAGCTAGTTGTCACCATCTTAACACGTTAATACCTTTGTGGACTATGCAAACATGTCCATCTGTTCTTTTACTTTCAAATCCAATTACTGACAAAAATATCCTACTAGATCAATTCTGCTAACTTCAAACACAGTAGTGATAAAATCTGAAGCTAACCCCTTTCCAGACCACAATTCTTTATATTTCTCAAATGATGTGATTGTGATCTCTGCTCCAGAATCTAGAAGTAAAGGGCTGTGAATGCCATGAAAATGTATCCATACATGAGGATCACTGTACTGTTTCTCATTTTGTACACTTCCTATTTCTACTTTCTCAACTGTTAGTACTAGCTCATCCATTTTACTACCAATGTCATCCATGTTCTCATTAACTCCTTGATCTTGGACACGTCCCACAGACACACACTTACAACCCCTGCAAACTTTCCCGAAATGCTCAATTTTGTTGCATTTCCACCATTCTTGTGCTATAGCTGAACAGTTCTTGAAATTAGTAATAGGTGATGTGGATTCACATCTAAAGTTCTAGACAATCAGAATGCTGGCCTCATGGACTTGGCCAGGGCGACATGGCTCATGTACCCTAACGCTCCCCAGATTACCCAAGCACTCGACATAATGCTCACATGTGGGAGCGGGCATCGACTAATCTCATTATTATATAGGGCCATGAGGGCCGACTCTACGGGTTCACCCCCCGAGGACACGGGCTGCTTGGGACGGGAACTTGCTGACACCCACGGGTGACAAGACATGGAAAGCAACGTGCGCTCTAACAAACAGCATATCCTGCAATGCGCGCTTTAAATTAATACACTTTAATTACCTGCACAGCATGTACCTGACCCCGATGAGACTGTTTCGTATTGACCCGACCGCTCAGATGTTTGCCCTAGATGTGGCATTGAAGGGGCAGACTTTCTACATTTAGCTTGGGGGTGTCTTGAGGTGCACCAATTTTGGATGCATGTGGTTGAGCAGGTGAGTGGAGGAACTGGCCTTCGGGTGGAGGTTATCGCATTGCACTGCCTGCTGGGGCAAGTTACAAAACCTAGAAAACGCAAGATGGCGCACAAATTGATGCAATTACTCCTGGTTCTAGCGAGACCACGGATTGCAATAGTATGGATGAGAAAGTGCTCCCCTTCAGTGGATGACTGGTTGAAGGATGTGTGTGAGTGGTCACTTGCTGAGGAGGTCCACATGAAGGCTAGCAGGAGGGATGGGAAATTAGAAGATCTCAGGACATGGAGGGAGCTCTGCAGGGATTTCCTAACCATTGAGTTTGCTGAGCATGAACAAAATGATTCGGATGCCAGCAGCAGTGGGACTGAGATGGAGGAGAGGAGATGCCCTTGATGTGACTATTTCTAAGCCCCTAGACATACAGCTTTTAGTACTTGAAATTGTCTAACTCTATTGTCTCTTCTTATTGTAACTTGTACTCTGATCCAATCAGACCGCTTGCATGTAAATGTGCACCCACTGTGTTGTTATTGTAAAATGAAAAATAAAGGGTTTAAAAAATTTTTTTTTAAAGTTCTAGCCAAAGTGTGCACAACAGTTCTTCCTCTATTAACATTGAAATATTGGTGAGATGGTTGTGAATTTTGCTGAGGTGGTTGTGATCTACTGTGGATGTTAATCCTAGCTATAAGTAAATGTGATCACCCTGCTTCTAATTGTTTGGCATCCCCCTGTGAGCATTCAATGCTCTTTGTAATATCCACTGCTTTCTCTAATGAAGGGTTTTTGTAACCCATAAGTCTTTGCTCTATCTTTTTTGAGTTTCACCTGGATACGATCTGGTCATGTATTAACTGTGACATGAACCCTTCAAAAATGAAGTGCTGCAAAAAAGTTTTGAGCTGTGACACATGAATCATATGATTTGTCAGATGTTTGTACACATGTAAAGAATTTGCAATGGTGAATGACCAAATTTACCTTTCCCTAAAAATAAGTTTCAAGTTGTTTGACTGCAACTTGATACTTATCTAAAACCTCATCATTAGTGAGTGAAAACTGAGGTGAAAACATTTTGTCCTTTCACACCCAAGTAGTAATATAACTTGTGTCTTTTATGATCTGGTTTGAATTTTAAACCATCTTTACCACCTACATAGTCATTGAAAGATCGAAATGAGCAACACTGTTTCAGAGGTGGTTCTCCCACCTCTTGAAGAAAACGACTTGGCAGTGTTACAGCCTGCATATTGAAATATGACACAAAAGCAAATGGAAGAGCCTAGCCTCTCATTAGACTAAATTGCTTCTACACAAAGAGACCTAAAAAATTGACATCTGATCAGCATAAGAGTGATACTAATAGAAAAACACGGCAATGATTATGCAAGTTTGAACAGTATTACCTGCACATAAATCACTGTTGAAATTCACTGTAGAAAGATTAAAAAATAATGTGATAATCCGCTAGAAAGTGCAGATTGTATGTTTTCAGCATCAACTGTCGTTCTTTAGTGTAATTCTTCTTACTCTTTTTTAAAGCATGCAATTCGCTGTTGACACCCCCTTTAACCATGAATGTTCTTCTTAGTCTTCTTTCTCTTCTTTTTTTCTTAGAAGTGTCCCAATTGCTGTTGACTCCTGCTTTTAGTGAAGTCATCATCTGTAATGAATCTAAATGATAACCAGTAAGTAATACTGTGTGCACACTGAAACACCAGACGATAATGGACGCTTTAGTCCAACACTGAAGAGAGTTCTGAGATGGTTAGGTTCTCACGAGTAGAGGCGACAGAGATCAGCAGCAGCAATGAGCTGGCAAAGGAATCCCCAGACGCGTGCATACATCCACTGCAACTTTGCCCAGTGTGTCATGCAGGTACGCTGTGAACGCATGGGTGCCTTCTTTGAAAGATGCGCAAACATCTACAATCTACATAGAAGATTGACTTTTGCTGTATTAAATAGAGATTTATTAAGCCAAAAAGATAAAGATGTTGTTATTAGGAAGGGACTACAAGATCTGTGTCAAAAGTCTCCAGGTTGAATAATCACACATATACATTCCAAAACAGACCATTAAAAAAATCCAATGACAATGCTAAGAAGTACACCATTAGCTGTACAAATCAAATGGAGATGCAAAGTAAGCAATTGCCACAGGTCATAATCTTGCATGGAAGTTATTTCTTCCCCCAGATCTGCAAGAGAAGATTCTTATGTTGAGCACATTTTTAACCGGTGCTACTTGCCCCTGTGGGAGAGTTTTATTCATGCCATTTTGGGTAGTGTTGGTTGAATACCAATGTAGTCAGTTGTTGTCAATACTTTCAATGTGTAGAGAAGTGTTGGTTGATGTTCATTGGTGATTGTAGTTGGCTCTCCTTCTGCTAAATCAGTCTCTCCTCCAGGATTGGTGTGTGAGTGCCCTCTGGCCAGTGGTCCCTGCAGGAGTCAAAGCCTCTCACAGTAAGCAGATGACCAGACTAAAGCTTCTGGAGGGTGACTGGGGAAACTGAAGTGGATAGAGGGAAATCTAATACCCACTTCTGAATGGATTTGTCTCTCATTAATGAGACGGCTTACCTCAAATTAGGGGTTGTGTTTAGCAGGAGGTGCTGCCCCTTCCATGTCATTCATCTTGTAGGACAATGTGCTCCATTCTTCATTGATGGTACGCTGGGATCTGGAGCAGCAGCTGGCAGGGCTCGTCTCAAACTGAACATAGAACCCCTGTGTGGAATACATTTATTGTACTCTTGCAACTCACACAAAAGAACATGAGTCCTGTGCTTTCTCTTTCAAAAACAGAGGTACACTTCACCAGAAACCTAAAAAAGTGTCAATTGATTGAGGCGAGGGCAAGCATTGCTCTTTTGTGCTTTGTAGGAGAATGAGGTGTGGTAGCTTACAAGCACACCCTAAATTGTAGGTGGAATGTCACAGGGTGACTTTTTGCAATATACTTCTTTCACACAAACAGATTTGTTTAGTCTTATTTACCGCACCACAAAAGTAAACCCTTGGGTCTGGAAACATTACTAACCTCACTGATGAGGGGACCACCAACCGGGAGATTTCCTTTCTTAGGACGCTTTCCCTCACCCATCAAAGGTGGCATGCTTCATCATTTGGTTACCTCCTTGTATCGTGATGCCTAGTCATGATACAGGCTACAACCACCTCACTGAGAGGGAGGAGCTCATGAATGTTTTTGTACTCAGGGAGATATATACTAAATATCCAATTGTGGAGCTTGGGTGGAGAGGGCGGCAGAGCAAAAACAAGAAAAAAGTGTGACTAAAACTAACTACAGGGTTCGCTGCAAAACCTTTAATGGGGTGGCCCTGGGTTAGGATGAAAAGACAGCGTGGCACTGCGGGACAAATTAAGCCTGCTCGTGTGTCACAGAGGTCGACATGTTTCAGCCAAGGACCCAGCTGGTGTTGTGGCTTTCTTCAGGATCTATGAGTGCTGCTGCTCAAACATGATTCACTGGTGGTACCCACTGATGAAAGTGTTGCCTCTCCTTGGCATGGCAAACGGCAGCCAGCATTTTTGGAGAAGGATAGAGACCCCACCACCCCATGAGCTCCATACCAAGGATGACTGAAGTGTGATACCCGACATCAGTGGGTACTGCCAGTGAATCCTTCACCCTCAGATGCTACAAAGGATCACGGGATGGTTTTGAATATTAACGTTATGTTTGAATCATTGTATTGTTTTGGGCACATTTGAGCAGCAGCACTTATAGGTCCTTAAGAAAGCCAGGACATCAGCTGCATCCTTGGCTGAAACATGTCGACCTCCTTGACACACGAGCAAGTTTAATTTATCCCGCAGTGCAACACTGTTTTTAAATCCTAACAAAGGGTCGCCCCATTAAAGGTTTTGCAGCAAACTCTGTAGTTAGTTTTAATCACACTTTTTTCTTGATTTTGCTCTGCTGCCCTGACCACACCAAGCTCTACAATTGGGCATTTAGTATATGTCTCCCTTAGTACAAAAACATCCCAGAGCTCCTACCTCTTAGTGAGGATTTTGTAACCCGTATCGTGACTTGGCCTCACGATACGAGGAGGTTCTCCAGTGATGAAGATTGCCACCTTTGGTGGGTGAGGGAAACAATACTAATAATGGAATTCTCCTATTGGTGGTCCCTTCATCAGCGAGGCTAGTGATGTTTCCAAACCCAAGGGTTTACTTTTGTGGTGCGATATATGAAGTAGGAGAGCCAACCCTTGCGGGTCCTTAAATCTCCTCAAGCCCTCTTTTGTGAAACGTAGTCTTATTTGCCATCCCCCCTTTATACAATTTGAGGCAAAAAAGAGATAGGAATTTTCTGGTTTCAAAATTACCAATCTGCAATGTCATAACATCACCAGAAATTATATAACGTAACTTTATGCCCTAAAATTACATAGCAGGAAATCACATCACCAGGGTGCCTAATACCTGAAAAAAATGTAAATGTGTGCAAATGGTTGATCAGCAAATCTAACGGCTGTCTGGGAGCCAGTATATGACTTTATTTGAGAGGTATATTACTCTTTTTGAGAGGTAATGTAAGAGTGTTGCCAGCTGAGTTCTGGAGTGTCTCCTTGTAATGGAAACTCATAAAAAAGGTTTGCACTAGGTACAGCCTGACACATTGTATTACTAAACAATATATTTTGAAAGCACCTGTTTTATCTTAAACTCTAAGGCCCTGATTTACAGCTTAGAGGATGGGCTACTTCTTCACAAACGTGACGGGATATATTTTCTGCCGTATTACAAGTGCCATTGGCTATAATGCACTTCTAATTCTGCGGAAAGGATATTCATCATGTATGTGACGTTGTAGCCCATTTGCCAAACTATAATTCTTAGTCATTTTTTACATATTTTACGGCAGCCTATCTTATACTGTTTTTAATACAAATTTAAAATAATGAATTGCATAATCATAGCACTTTCAGTCCCAGTCTGGGACCTCATAACACTATAAATACACATCACTATTCCCCACTCTGCCAACCGGGATTCAGTGCTATGACTCACTGGATACACAGACAGACATCTGCAGTGTTCACATTAACCAAATGAGCTTTAATAACACAAACGTGCATTTCACATTTATTAAATTTTTTCCTTTATTTTCAATTAGGATGTGTGTGCTATAGTCATTCATTTAGTATTCTGAAGGTGAAAGGCCAATAGAATAAGTTGCATGGAATAGAGCAGAACAGAATATTTTTTTCCTCTTAGCCAAGTGTCTGGCCCCGCTCCCATACACAGTGACTCCCACCCCTATTGCCCTCAGTTTCCATTCTTTTTTATGCAGTTCAACCACTACCTCCTATATCAGTAGAATTTGCAAGTATGCACCTTTTTAAATCAATATCAACTTCACCACTTTGTTACCACTTCCACCACCATTTTTAGCTTTATCTCACTTAATCTATTGTTGCAATAAGAAAAGGTATAGTGATGAATAATATAAAATATACCAAAGTAGGAGTCAACATAAAGGCGAGAAGTTTATATATTTGTGTGTGGATTTTAGCTCTATATTCTATGCATTTTAAGTCTGGCATCAGCCAAGGCCTTTTGAAGTTACTAAAATTTAATGTATGATATACTCGGTTTTAGGGGCAGTCTGCCTGCCCTCTTCATTCATTGGTCAGTTATTTTTCATTCACATTATTCTTCTGCTCACTACAGCATCCAGCATGAGGCAATGAGTCACTTAAGCAACTGGCCAACTTCATTATGAGTGCGAGCATTGTGCACTTTCACCAGGAACACATTCACACACAAAATAGTTCCATTCAGTACCAGCCACTACCATGGCAATATGTATTTTTGAGACAAAAAATATATTTTTGCTTTTAGCAATTTATTTAATAGATTGAGGAGGGTCTAGCAGGTTCAGAAACAAAATAAAATACAAAAATATGAAGACCCAAAACAACCAATTACAAAGCCAAAAGGCTGGCAGCTAACTCCAGGCCTAGTGACTTTGTCAACACTAGTTGTTTGTGCGAATTTAAAGCACAGTTCCATTGCTGAAATATTTTAGGACAAGTCTGCATTGAGACAGATTGGCCTATACAACTTAAAGTTTACAAGCTAGCTATTTATTTTCTACATAAGCCGGTTTATTTTACAGAGCCATGCACAAATGTGCATGAAGCTACACACACAAATTCTATGCAAATGCATGAAGTAAGTTTTAACTTTTTTAAGTTCTAGACCAAAATTCCACATATATGCAGTCTCTAAGCCTCAGGTCCAGTATAAAAATGCTATTTGAAATATCTCAAAGTATAATGTAGCACACAGATCTCCTATAAACCTCACGTGCATTGATGCACACCCTGTCACAGATTAGCAAAGATGACTATTCTCAGATGTTGTTGATGTGCATATTTGGTTTCACCTCAGGCAGGCTTCGATATGGGAGGATCAAAAGAACAGCGTTTCTACTTAGTGTGCAGGTTATCAAAGCCTCTGTAAAAAGAGAGCTGCAAGGCAAGAGTCATGAAAGGACATATTTTTTTACAAACAACAAAATATTAAAAAACAAGCATTGGTAAAGGCAATAGGTCAAGCTTGCTTTTGAGTGCTGACTAAAATATTAAAGCGTGCTGCAGTAAAAACAAATCAAAAAATGATTACTGTCTTTATGCATTGCATCTATGAGATAAAGAATATCGGGCCTCATGTACTAAAAATGCATTTGGTCAAAATGGTTGCAATTTGCGTCCCACCGTTTACCGAATGCATTTGTATTTTACGAACCCACCTATGTTCTAAATAGTTGGTTCACAAAATACAGAATCTTAGTGAGTCAAATTTCGATCTACCTCATTAATATTAATAAGGTAGGTCGGCAATTGCTGACCTACTAAAAGTAACTACAATCACAGTGGCTTGCTGGAGTCAGTAATTAAAGCACTGATTTTATTTTAATGCAGCCCATTTAGAAAAATGGGATGTGTTTAAAAAATGAAAAGTTTAACAAACTTTTTAAGAGTAGGTTGTGGTCCATGGGACCCTGCTCCAAAATTTTTTTGTTAACATTCACAAAGATAGGGGCTCCCTTACGGAGTCCTTCCGGTTTGTGAATAGGTCACCTCCTCCTTTGATGTGGTGGTGAAATATTAATGTTTTGTGACTATATTGCAAAACATTAATACATACCATAAGGAATTAGTGTTTGGAAGGGATGACTCTAACTCGCCCCTTTAAAATACTGAGTCGTAATTCTTTCCTAAATCCATTTAACGATCCGAAAATCTTTTCCGGATTGTTAAATGGTCTTAGTAAATTTCAAAAGGGATTCAGCATTCCCAAACCCTCTGATTTCCTCAATCAGAGGGTTTGCGAATGCTACAACTCTTAGTACATAAGGCCCACAACATGTGAATAGTCAGTGTGCTTTTGATGTTGTAAAATAGTCTGTCATATATTGCAATAAAAGCACTTTGTAGGGATGAAATGATATATCAAGTGAGAGAGATATAGTCCTCCGTCTTAGGCCATAACCATTTTATGTATATTTTATTTATTTAGTTGGTTACAATAGGTCGGCGCTGTCAACAAAGGCCAAAAAATGAGGAGGGAATGTTCCTGCTGATATTTTAGGTGTCATCTGATAACGTGCAGTCTCAGGTTTGCAAGGGAACAGCAAACACACAAGAGGGCATTCTCATACATAGTTGAACTGAAACTTTAAACTTTTGGTGGCTGTTTACATGTTACAGTGTAACCACATAATATGCCATTCAATGCACAAGGAATCTGCTATAATTGTATTACACATAGAAGATTGTGCTTAAAGTTTAGCCATATGGCATGTAGCAAATTAGAAAATAGTTGAGAAAAAAAATGTAGGGCTTTAAAGACAGGAATTCACTTTTTAACCAAACCAATGGCCAGATGTACCAAGGTATTTTGCAGTTGCAAACTCTGCAAGTTGATGAATCACGCCATTTGTGACCACAAAATCCCTTGTTCTAATATAGAGTTGGTATGGTATGTATGAATTGTTTGCAAACGTAATTCCAGTTGCAAACCATTGATCAGTTACCAGCTTCCAAGATAGGTTGGCAACTGATTCTCAAAAGGGAAGGATTTGCCTTTGGACCCCCTTGTTTTTTTAATCGGTGTGGCAGCCTCTTGGGTAGCAGACACTGATCCCTACGACTGCTGACTGTTCCCCCTGAAATTTTCTAAATCTGAAACCTTTTTTTTCCCTCAAGGAAATGCTTTCAATATGTTTTCTGTTTTGGATTAGAATCACAGGGATAGTGCTCTGCTGCACCTTGCAGTCCAACATCCGTGATTGTAGCCGATTGCAGGGGGTCACAAATTTCAACATGCCTAATGTATATTAATTAGGCAGGTAGTTCTGGGTGCCCCTTCAATTCCTTATTTTTAGAACTGACCTACTAGTACATGGGTTGGTTCTCAAAAAAAAGTCGGTGTGCAATTTGCCACATATCTTTTCAACCAGAAGGTTAGTACATCTGGCCCTAAGTTTTGAAAAAGGACAAATATGAAAAACATTGATTTTGGTCTGTGTTTTGTGAGACACATATCTGGACAACAAATTACAATGCATCTGTACATGCAAGTCAGTTGGATTGTGTGGGAATTTGTAAGGAGAACAATACAATTTAACATGAATTACAAGAATTAATTATTAGTAACATTACCCCTTCTGGTATTTAACAGAATGCTCTCGCTTGTGATAAAGCTGAAAACTTTTAAGCACTTTTACCACATAATAATATAGAAACACAGTAAATATTTAACCTGAAAATGCATAATAAGTTGTATTGTTAGAGAAATGTGCTTTTATTTAATGTGCAAATGTGAAAAGTTGCTGTTTATTTCTGCAGAAAGCTTTCATTTCTATTGTTCTCCACTTGCGAGGCCGCACTCTTCATTTATTCTGCTCTATCCCTTTAAGAAAATAAATGCTTTCCATACAATAGTGACTTAACGTTAGAATCGAACTCTAGGGCTTGACTTTTGGTAAAATGTGCTGTGTCTAGTAAAAATGTTTTCCTTCTTTCCTCACACCATATTACTTCACTGTACTTATATTGTTTCCTTGGCCGCATGTGCAGAATGATCAAGTGTATTAATGAAAAGATAATGCTACTGTAGCTTCCATTTTGTGATTTAACCAGGACATTTCAGAATTTGATTTTCATTTCATAGAACAGCACATTGTTATATGGTGAGAAACCAGACAGCTTACAGAGAAGGCTTGCAAAAGGTTCTCATGAGTGCCTTCGTAGATGTAACTTTTGTAATACGTTGTAGCCATTTCTATCTGACTTCATGCTGGTGTGGACATTTACCGTGAGAATCAAGGGCGAAGACGATGGACCATTAGAAAGCCTCTCACCATTGAACAATGATGACGACATTCACCTGTCTTTGCAACATGTTTAGTCGCATTCTATATAGTACCTGTTCCTAGCTAGAGAGCCTAAGACTCTTTCCATGCATCCCTGCCCTGCCATGCCACTTGGCACTTTGCTGAGCTAGCCCAACTTGCCATAAGCTACTGCTTAAGGTGATTTATTTGTTTCCCTTACATTTTGAGAGGAGAATTTCTGTTTTATGCTGATCACAGAAACTGCTGTGATTCTTTCCTCCTCTATCTTTATAGACGGTTGCTACTGCAATCGTCAGGAAAACTCGGCTGAGTCTCCAGAACAACCCTTTATGGGGAGCTCCTTCTTCCTCTTAGCTCTTTGAATCTGCTTCAAAAACGACTTGCTCTTTTCCAGAAAGAACTCTTTATGGGTTCTAGTTAGGATAGAATAGGTTCTTTAGTTTAGAATAAGAACGATAGTCTGAATGAAACACACTGTTATACTTGCCTATGCTTTTTCTAACTAGGCCTGGATGGAGTTCTTGGAGTTCTGCTCCGTGGAACTCCGCGAACTGCCGAAAAAACTCTGCCATGCTCCACGGAGTTCTGCAAGTAGCTGAGTGTGATAAGTCATACTGCTCGCACTGTTTATTAGCGCTGGCAGTTTCAACTGCGCTGTAAAATCAGCGTGAACTGCACTGTGCATCACGCAAGAGGGCGCTTCTTCTTTCTGCCACTCAAGTAGATATTCTACTTGAGTGGATATTCTACTTGAGCAACAGCTTCCTCAACGTGAGCGACAGATATATCAATGCGAGCGGTCGCAACCTGCCGCGAAATTTAGCTGGGAGGTCTGGCGCAGGGCCGGACTGGCCGTAGCGGGCACTGGGCGTTTCCCCGGTGGACCACCAGGGTTGGGGCCGGTTTGGGGCCCCTGGGGGCCGTTTTGTTACCGGGGGCAGGCAATATCGGCCCCCTGTAACAAAATCGGCCAAAACAGGCCCTAACAAACAGCTTGGCCGCAGCCCCCCCTCGGGGGCCAGCCGAGTAGTTTGCCAAGGCCGGTTTCGGTTCCCAGTCCAGCCCTGGTCTAGCATGCGATTTTTCTCGCTCTCGCTCGCTAACTTAACCCGCGCAGGAGAAAAAACTCTGCTCCGCATCACTTTGCATAATTTTACAGAACTCTGCACACTGCGCGGAGTGGACAAAACTCAGCAAACTCTGCTGGCCGAGCGGGAGTCTTCGCCCACCCCTAGTTCTGACCAATTTTATCTCTTATTATTTCTGTAGTTGATTTGCCACTAATTTGAATAAAAGAATAAAAAATATCAACTAATCTACTAAATGAGAGAATAAACTTTTAAAACTTCACCCAACTCTCTCTTTATTGACTGAACATCAAATGTAATTGTAGATGTCTTATGATGTGTAATGCTCCATTCGAAAACAGTGGCAAAGATCCATTAGCAATAAATCAGAATGTATTCTTCACAGGAACCTGAAAATGAAAGGTTGCTATATAAACCTGGTGGGGATGATTGCTTAAACTGCATTTGTAAATGTAGATAGGATGTGTTAGAGTAGAAAACGATGTAAAAAAAAAAAGAAAGAAAAAAAACTGGCACTCATGTTTGTAAAAGCCTTGCACAGCAAAGTTCCGATTTTCTACATTTCAGTGTCTGGAGACTTTGAGATATGTTTGAAACAGGAAATGTTTTTGAAATCTCGCACTGCATTTCCAAGAGTTGGTCAAGCGAATAAAAAAGATCGAAACCAAAAAGACCTAGAACAAAGTCCCTCATAGAATGACAATGTTTTTGGATTAATAAAAAAAATGTAATGCATTTCAGAAATACAAGAAAAAGAAAATTCTACATTTTTCATTCATAAATGTGTAAGGAACAAGAGCAAATGTGATACCATGAGAATTGGGTGAGAGGAAAATTATATTAAGGAGAAAGAGGACGGCAAAGGAAACTGCTAAAGAGCAAGCAGTGGTTACACGAGCAACTCCATAAAAAGTTAAACAAAAACATGAGGGGGCATATTTACAAGCCCCTTGCGCCACTTTTGCGCCGCCGTTGCATCACGCATGTGACGCAGCGGCGACGCAAACCATGCGCCGCGTTGCGCTATATTTACAACGTGACGCATCTAGGGAGATGCGTCACGTAGTAAACCTCTGCGCCACATGAAACTTGCGTCAGGTTTCATGTGGGCGTACCGGCGCGGGGGGCGTTCCGGCGCAGGAACGCCCGGAAGAGTGACGTAGTGAAATCTACAAGATTTCACGCAGTCACTTTTCCGACGCTGGTGCGTCAAATCCTTACGCCTGCTTCAAGCAGGCGTAAGGATTGATGCACCATGTTAGGGATAGGGAAGGTTGGAACAGTGCTGGAGTTGCGTCGCGCTTGCGACACAACTTCAGCACTGCGCCAACCTTCCGCCGGCAGATGCGTCACGCATCTGCTCATCCTTGCGCCACGATGCGCCGCATTGTAAATGCGGCGCATCGGACGTGGCGCAAGGGTAAACTTGCGTGACGCATTTTCCCTGGCGCATCCCTGCTGATATGCAAGGATGCGCCAGGGAACGTAAATATGCCCCGAGGTTTGTTAAAACCTCAGACCTCCAAATGCTACCGAAATCGACATTGTGGTTTTCGATATTGTGGTTTAGACAGGGGTTTTTATACAATACAATTTTATTTTAGATCAAATAACACAGATCCCTTACAATGGCCTCTCCGCCTATTGTGCGTCCCTTCTGGTTCATGGTACACCCCGAGATGACGATTCTGAAACACCCGCCAGCCTTGAGACTCCACAGCAACCCGTCAGCTTTTCCAAGAATTTCTGGCGATATCAGATAAACAAATGCATTCCAGTTTGCCTAACAAGTAACACCTCTGTCGAGAAACCTTGTGCTTTTCACTTACTTTTTTCAGGTCGAGGGTGAGACACATACTGGTCTGTAGCTGCAATACAAACCACCCACAAATTAAACACACAGAACGCAGCCGGTGTCGAGGAAAAGAAAGCAGTATTTTTTTAAACATTTTCCCTCACTTCATCATTGCCCTTGTAATTTAAATATCCTGTTGTTCAAGGGTAAAGGCAGGAAGTGAGTTACACAAACCCTTACAATAACAGAGTAAGGTTACAGATAAGCAGATGTTCTCGTTTTCCCCCCAGAAGGCTATGGAAGTTTTGCAACTGCGAGAAAGGGTTATGTTTTCTTGTACGGAGGGCATTTTCTCATCTTTTCAACTTTCAGCGGTAACATAAATGCTCAGATGGTTTCCAGTCAATATTGAAATGACGCGAGCCATCGGCTGTGTGCTTTAGCCATTTATTATTTGTACTCTTTTCATTAAATGAGAAGCCTATTTGAATGAACCGAGCTGTGGGCTGGGCTACTCGTGTACTCGCTGTTTTTATGCAAATGAAGTGCTTTTTAGCATAGGCGTTCGTCACGAGATAGGCGTGCGTGGCGCCCAAATCACAACTCGTTTTCTGACTGAACAGCAGCTGGCAGTAGCACTTCCTTCACTGGGGCGAGAGTTACGCTATTTGGAGAAGTGACTCATTTATTACACCCTTGCATCGACTCACACCTTTCCGTAAATGCATTTGCCATTGTTGTGATTGTAAAGCATCCGCCATTTTATTGTGTCGGCTCTATGTGTTTTTGTTCTTACTGAAATCGGGCACTACGTCCGTCGTTTGTCACTAGTGTATGATCAGCCTGGACCATTTGCAGTAGATGTCGTCAAAAATCATCCTCTTTGTAAACACAGAAAAGAAAAAACAAAACGTAGGCCTCGCCATCCTCCATTTTACTGAGTTGATATTTTGTTGTCCTTGTTGGCAACATAGTAATCTTTTAAGGGTCTCGTTGATTCAGCCTCACAACATAATTGCAGCCATGTGCAGGATGGAATGGGATCGGCGTTGGTAATGTGTATAGGAAAGAGACTGATCTCTACCCCTCGAATTCTATAAGGTTTTTAAAGATATCCTAATGGAACCTTTTAGACTTGTTGTGCAATATATTGGTATGTATGGTAAGGTACCAGAATCATGGAACATGACTCAGTCTTTTAAAAAAATAAAAATAAACCCCCTGATGAATGTGGTTCACATAGACCAATATCACTTATTAATGCGGATGTAAAATCTTTTCTAAAATACTTGCTAATCGTCTTGCTCCTGTCATGCCGGGGGTAGTATCTCCCCATCAACATGGTTTCATTCAAGGTAGAGATACTACCGAACATGTTAACACAGCAATCTCTGCCTTTGATATGGCAGGAAAAACGTCAACTCCTCTTGGTATGATATTGTTAGACGCGGAAAAAGCGTTTGACAGGGTGGGGTGGGATTTCTTATGGTGTGTACTTACGAGGGTTGGGTTGAAGGGGATATTCAAACAATGGATTCAGGCTCTATATAAACAAGCATTGGCATAGCCAATAGGTCTCGCCTTTGGGACCTTATAAGTGTTTAGCCATGCAACAGTTGATGTTGGGATATTGTGCTGCATAGCTAAATACTAATAAGGTCCCAAAAGCGAGACCTATTAAGTGGGATGATAAAACTGGGGGGGTCTCTCAAAGGGGCGTGGCCAATGTAATTAAGGGCGTGGCTTAAAAACACGTACGCAAAAAATGTGTGCTTGGCATAGTGTGCCACCGGACTTGTATTTTGCTGTTTCTGTCATTGCATCCTGATATGCAATGGGGGCGGGGGGCACGCTGTGTCAGCTGCAATCCTCGCTCTCATTAGTGGAGACAGGCTGCCCATCTGATTGGTCTGCCTGCGGGAAGAAGAAGTCATGCTTCAAATCAAAAGGGAAACAGAGACCCTTCTTATCTTTTTATCGCCCATCGCACAGTGAGGATACTGCCTTGTCAACGTTAAACGCGCTGATTGTTACATTTACAGCAGGTTTACAAGCAAAGCTACATTTGTAGAGCAACGATTAATGACAGTGCCACGGAAATCAAAAGACAAACAACAACATTATACGTAGCATGTTGTCTGGATAAATGCTCTATCAAAAGATAGCGGCCATCTTTGTATGGGAACGCGATTCTTAAAGGTCTTTGTAGTCTCAATGTTGGTGACCAGATTGCTGTCCTCCCTCCTTCTGATGTAGCAAGTCAACCCCGCCATATAATTTTGTCCTTTGCCGCATAATTCAAGTGGATTTAGCTAAAAAACAAATCAATAAAGCAGCATTGAACAGAATCGAGAAAAGCGATGGAAAGATTAAAAGAGACATAAAGACATCCCGAGGTGGGGGGGGGGCAAGAAAGAGGGGGAGGACGATAAACAGAGGGAGAGAGAAAGGAGAGAGTGGAGAGTGAGAGTGAGAGAGGGAGGAGAGATAGATAGAGAGAGAGAGAGAGAGAGAGAGAGGGAGGGAGAGGGAGAGGGAGAGAGAGAAAGAGGGAGAGAGAGAGAGAGGGAGAGAGAGACAGAGAGAGAAAGAGAGAGAGAGAGGAAGAGAGAGAGAAAAAGGGGGGAGAGAGAGAGAAGAGGTAAAGAGAGAGAGGGAGGGAAAGAGAGAAAGAGGGAGGGAGGGAAAGAGAGAGAGCAGGAGAGACAGAGAGAGAGAGAGAGAGAGAGAGAAGGAGAGAGGAGAGAGACAGAAAGAGAGGGAGGAGAGATAAAGAGAGAGAGGGAGGGAGAGAAAGAGAGAGAGAAAGGGAAAGAGTGAGAAAGAGAGAGAGGGGGAGAGAGAGAGCGAGAGAGGGGGAGAGAGAGCGAGAGAGAGAAAGAGAGAGCGGGAGAGACAGAAAGAGAGTGAGGAGAGATAAAGAGAGAGAGGGAGGGAGAGAAAAAGGGAGGGAGAGAGAGAGAAAGGGAAAGAGGGAGAAAGAGAGAGAGGGGGAGAGAGAGAGCGAGAGAGGGGGAGTGAGAGAGAAAGAGAGAGCGGGAGAGACAGAGAAAGAGAGAGAGAAAGCAAGAGGAGAGAGAGAGAGAGAGCGAGAGAGAGAGAGAGAGAGAACGCGCCCTGGTGGGAGCTGCGGCCCCGCAATATTTCTAAAGAATAACGTAATGTAATTTTAATTGTCTTCCCTATCTATAGAGTTATTTTGAGAATTTCCCTCGTTTTTTCTATTCCGGTATTTTTCGCTGGCACATTTTTTCGCTGGCACATTTTTACTGTTCGTGGAGGAAGAAAGAGCTGGCAGGGATGGGTGGGAGGAGGGTGGTGAGGAGGGGAGGAAAGTGGAGAGACCGGGAGGAAGAGGAGGATGAGAGTGAGAGAGCGTGAAAGGAAGAGAGTCGACGAGCGAGAAGCAGACAGACGGAGTGGAGATGGGGGTGAGGAGGGGTGAACACGAGAGGAGGAGACAGAGGGTGGATGCTGGGCTGAAGAGGAGGGAGGGCGAGTGAGAGACTCATGAGGTGGACATTGGAGAAAGCGGGAAAGAAGGGGAGAGAGAGATTGACAGAGTGAGAAAGAAAAGATGGAACGGATGGGGGGGGTAGACGAGCAATATCGAGAAAGACCCCATAACTGAGTGCCTCGGTTATACTTAGTGCGCCTCACTGCCCCACGGTTGAAGGTGCGAGGTGTGTCAGTCGCTCCCTTTCTGGCCTTCTCATCCCGCCCCACGTCCAGCCTCTCATGAAAGAGTCAGAGTAGGGCATTAGCTCCGCATTAAAGCCTCGTGTATCACAGGCCTTGAATTTAGACTGTGACTGCAGGGGCGGGGTTCTGCTGTCCCTCGCCGGCCTCCGTACCACCCTAGCCCTTTCAGTAGGGTTCAAACAAAATCTGATGGTATTGCTGCTTCAGGATTCCAGTTGCAAACCTGTTGGCAGCTGTGCAAAGTCTTGTTGCATGTCTTCTTAGGCGGGGCCCCACTCGCTGGATTTTAAACCTCCGCCGAGTGAGACACATGAAGTGTGATATGCTGTTTTACACTAGAGCAGAGAACGGACGGGGAAGGGAGAGCAGACGGGAAAGGGAGAGCAGAGAGCGGATGGGAAAGGGAGAGCAGAGAGCGGACGTGAAAGATAGAGCAGAGAGCAAAAGGGAGAGCGAGAGAGCGAAAGGGAGAGCGAGAAAGCGAGAGAGAGAAAGAAAAAGAGCGAGAGATAAAGATAGAGAAAGAGAGAGAAAGAGCGAGCAAGAGCAGCAAGAGAGCGAGCAAGAACGAGCAGAGAGAGAAAGAGCACGATGGAGAGAGAAAGAAAGAGTAGAAAGAGAGAAAGCGGGAGGGGGCGAGCCCCTTCAAGATACAAGCGCAAACCTGGCGCAGTCTGACAGGCGCTCCCAAGCCCCCATCTCCACCGCGCTCCTCTCTGCAGCTGTAAACAAACTCCCTTGCATGTCAACGTGGCTCACTCAGCCCGTGCATTTCTAGTTGAGTGATAATTATAGCACGTACCACAGAGAGGCTGCATTTCGTAGTGCTGTAAGTAACGGGAGTGCAGTCAGAGCAGCGCTTGTTTGATGGCATTGAAGCGCTTCAGACGCCCTGGGAGGCATGATGTGGAAGCGTGTAGGCATGACCTCGTACTGTGGTGTAGAGCAGTGTGTGATGGGGGGGGTCATTGGGAAGGAGGGGAAATACACAACTATGGGTTTAGGGGTGGAATGTGCCGATCCTAGAGCCGGAGGGAGGTTTCAGGGCAGAAAGTCTGCAGTCTGTCAGCGGCTCGGCAATGCTGGCTGTTTGTGCCCGAGGCGACATCTGAAGATACACACTCATCTCGCACTCGGACTCAATAGAGCATTAATATTCTGAACCTTTATGGATGAAACGTCTAACTGGCAAAGAGATATCCAGGCACGCACACATCACAGCTTCAGGCGCGTTTACCCGCCAAGATGTCTTCCCAGCAACAAGTACACGTTCTGGGCATTTCGAGTGAGCTTGTTGGTTTGCCGCAAGAGGATCTAGAAAAAAAAACGGGGATTTTAAAAGCAGCGATAGGAAAGCTGCTAACGAGCTAGCTGGCAAAAGCATAAGCTTTTGAAGCACGAGCTAAGTGACACGGACCACAGTGGGAGGGGTGGGGGAGTGCGGCCGAGAGCACACACAGCGTTTCACTTGCGGGAGCGAGCAGGGGCACCATCTGTTTGAAAGTTAATTACAAACAGATGTTGCCAAAGCTCGCTCTCGCAAGGGAATCGCCAAACGTGCACACGTTGCCATTGAAAGCAATGCAAAGCGTACACGTTTTTGGCAGAAAAAGCGAATCGATTCCTAAAGGTCTCCTCCTAAGCAGCGCATGCGCGCTGCATAGGCGAGACCTAAAAACCCCAAGCAAAACTAATATATTTTGGCCTACAATCATCAGTCTTTCCCACCCTTCGAGGTACACGGCAGGGATGTCCCCTTTCACTCTTGTTATTCGCTTTATATATCGAACCATTTATTTATGCTCTACAGTCTAATTCTAAAATCATCCCATTGATGTCTGGTGCTAATTTGTTAAAAATCATCGCTTATGCTGACGATATCGCGATCTTTACAACTGAACCAGCTAGAGCAATCAAGCAAACCGAGGATGAAGCGGCTAAGTTTGGTACTTTATCGGGTTACAAATTGAATATTAAGAAAACACAAATAATCCTTAACTTTAAATCTAGGGAACAGATTCATGGTGTTTGCTCTCTGGCCACTTATTTGGGAATCAAACTCTTCACGGATAGACAAGATCATTTCTTTGAATTACGAATCTTTAACTAAAGATATAGCTGTATTACTGAAGAGATGGCACAAACTACCCATCAGTATTATCGGACGTTCTAATATTATTAAAATGAAGGTATTACCTAAATTTCTGTATCTATTTAGATCTATTCCTTTGCGGGTTCCAAACAGTTTTTTTAAGAGATTAGAGGGTGTCTTAAGGCCATCGGCCATCGCCGAATGGATGAAGAACAGCCGACTGAAGCTGAACTCAGACAAGACGGAGGTCCTCATCCTCGGCTCCAACCCCTCAGCCTGGGACGACTCCTGGTGGCCGACCACACTGGGAGCAGCCCCGACACCCACCGACCACGCACGCAACCTGGGGTTCATCCTCGACTCAACACTCTCCATGACCAAGCAAGTCAACGCCGTCTCTTCATCCTGCTTCAACACCCTCCGCATGCTCCGCAAGATCTACAGATGGATCCCCACCGAAACAAGAAGGACAGTCACCCAGGCCCTCGTCAGCAGCAGGCTGGACTACGGAAACGCCCTCTATGCGGGAGCCTCGGCCAAACTCCTGAAACGACTGCAATGCATACAGAACGCCTCGGCATGCCTGATCCTCGACGTCCCCCGCCACAGCCACATCACACCCCACCTGAGAGACCTGCACTGGCTCCCCGTCAACAAGAGGATCACCTTCAAGCTCCTCATCCATGCACACAAGGCACTCCACAACACCGGACCGGCTTACCTCAACAGACGACTCACCTTCTACACCCCAAACCGCCAGCTCCGCTCAGCTGACCTCGCCCTTGCAACCGTCCCTCGCATCCAAAGAGCGACCACCGGCGGCATATCTTTCTCCCACCTCGCCGCCAGGACCTGGAACACCCTCCCCCTCCTCCTACGACAGACCCAGGACCTGCTGTCCTTCAGGAGGCTACTCAAGACCGGCTCTTCGAGCAGTAGCAGCACCCCCCCCCCCCCTCAGCGCCTTGAGACCCTCATGGGTGAGTAGTGCGCTCTACAAATGTCCTGATTGATTGATTGATTGATGGAAGCAGTTTCATTTGGGGTTACAAAAAAGCTCGGAGAGCTATTGATTTGTTAAAACCTCCATATAAGCAGGGAGGGATCGATTTCCCTGACTTTAAAATGTACTTTTGGTCCGCTTTTGCTGCTCGCTTTCGTAGTCTCTTAAATCCCATGCATACAACCCTTTTCCATCAATTTATGTTGGCAGAGGATAATGGTATGTATTTGTATAGAATTAATGACCCGAATTACTTTAAAAGAGTAAAGTTCAAGACTGTGCGGGATATTACGTATATATGGCGTACTATTTTTTCCAGCTGTAAACTTTCAATTTATCATGAGAGACTTCCTTATGGGGTAATCCCATATTCCCAGAAGTATTTCAGGATACTGCTGGTAAACATTGGGCTAATTATGGGATTGCCTCTCTCGGAGATCTTTATGATCATAGTGGTTTTATATCCTTTAAGAATTTACAGCTACTATTTAAGTTACCAGATTATATGTTTTTTAAATATCTTCAAATTAGGGATTATCTATTGAAACATTTAGCCTTGACAAAGGTCTCCAACTCAGAGGTCTGGGAACACCTATATAAGGAAGCGACAAAATCTCTTATAAGCCACACTTATACATGCTTTATTCGTCAAAGGCAAGGGGATGGGGAAAAACGGGCGGAACAGTGGAGTAGGTTTTTAGGGACAGATATAACGGCAGGTGCTCTGGAACAAGCTTTAAGCGTTATTGGAGATTCAGTTCATTCTATCAATTTAAGATTACAACAATTTCGTACGGTATGCCTGCTGTATTACACGCCGGAAAAAATAACTAAATGGGCATTACCTGGCTCAGTCAGTACTCGGACAAAATGCCCTAGGTGTGATCTGTATGCTGCAAATATAATACATATGTTTGTAACATGCCCGAAATTGAGTTTATTTTGGCAGCAGGTTCGTCAGGTTTGTTCTCAAAGATTGGGAATAGGTCCAAATTTTTCGATTAGGGAAATTATGATTGGTTTAGAGAATAGGAGCTATAGACTTGCTCGGTTATCCCTAATCCTAATTGCTGCTGCCAGGCTTGTAATTGCCCGGGTCTGGATTAGCCCGAATCCTCCCTCTATAAGCGACTGGTGGATGTTAGTTAAGGAAACATATGAAATGGAGCAGGCATTGGCTAAGGCTAGGGGCATTCAGTCTATGATTAAATTTAATGCTATTTGGGGGCTTTTATTTTAGGGATCCGCATATCTTAAAACTGCGAAGATTGAATTCAATGTTAATTTTATGTATGCTTGCAATTTTGTTTCGCTCTTTATTGTAATTTTCTTTTGGTGATTTTTATACATGTAAATTATGTGTTTTACCCTCTTGTTGACAAATAAAAATATTTAAAAAAAAAAAAGAAAGAGACTGATCCAGTGCTTGAAATGGAAAAATAGAAGTGCAGTATCAGAGTACCTGCTTGTTTCTGAGAAGTGCCGGTACTCTCCAATTAAAAGTATGGCATTTTTCTTGAGAAGTGCCGGTACTCTCCCTCTCAAAATAAAAAAGTGCCGGTACTCCGTACCGGACAGTACCGACCCATTTAAAGCACTGGACTGATCAGTAGTGCCTTTAGTGGGATGAAATAGTGTGGGTTCTCCAATAGGGCCTGGGCCAAAGAAATGTGACTAGGAATCCTTTGCAAGAGGCATGTCCTGTATAATTAAGGATGTGGCTTAAAACATGTAAACGCAAATCTTGTGCTTCACACAGCGTGCCACCTGGCAAGTATTTGAGTGCCTCTTCATCAGGGCCGGACTGAGAGCACAAACCAGCCCTGGCAATTAAGTCGGACTAGCCCGGGGGGGAGGGTAGTGGAGAGGGGATTGGGCGGGAATACTGCTGCTGCTTTTGTTATAGGGGTCTGATATTGCAGCACTGCTGCAAAACCGTCTGCCAGTAACAAAAATGGCCCCCACCATTCCAAAACCGGCCCCCACCCTTCCAGCCCACTGGGAAAACACCCGGTGCCCGCTACAGCCAGTCCGGCCTTGCTCTTTATGAGTTTTGTTATTGAATCCAGACATAAGACAAAACAGCCAACAAGTATCAAAAACAAGCCAGACCGGTCGGTTTTGCCAATGCTTGTTAGCTGTATGAGATAAACAAATAACAATAATGATTAACAATTACAATGCTTAGGTTCTGAAAATATGAGACCCAAAGTTCAACATCACTTGTACCACCAGCTTTAGTTGAGTGTGCAGTGTAGCTTAATTTGTTTTTCATTTTGAATGAGTCATCTGCTAGCCAGTTACACCCACAATGACATTTTCTGTTTTCATCTATATTTTTGACCATGGTGGGTATGGGTATCCTGCACCCAAGAGGACACACTGCCATGCCTCTTACTGGTTTATGCCAGACTGGACGTTAAATGAACCGAAGTCAGGCTTGTTAGAACTTTTTGTATGTGCCTAGAAATACATGTTCTTCACGAAAATAGAACAGGTGGGCCTAGCTTTTTATACATCACCCGGAGCCATCTAGTGTAATTTCTTTGTCAGTTTCCTCATTAATACTACACTTTTCCACTTGGCTATGGGTTATCTATGCCTTTAGGATACCTGGTTAGTTGGTGCCTCATTTTAGTGTGTATTTTTGAAAGGTTACATAATAGTATCAGAGTAAACAATATTGAGCGGCATGGTGACTCTGTGTGCCTTGATTTAAGAGGGTAGGGTTCTTTGAGATCTTCAGTCTTTTCAATTAAAAAAAACGACAACCAAGGGATTTTGGGTAATAACAGCCCTGCTGGACTCAACCCACCGCATAGACAAAACCCTAAAAAAAAAGATAAACGTGCCAAAATTTGATGAAACATAGTAACAATAAATGTTACAAATTGGTGGAGTCCAAAAAATAAAAACATAACAACACTCTTTGAATTAAAAACAATTAAATGTATTTCTTGAACTTTTAAATACATTACTAATTTCATTAGTTCTTCATTTTCCTTTTGCAAGTTTGTATCTTTATGTACGCACCTTTACTTCGAAAATTCAATGTTGCTTGTTTAAATGTTATTTATGGAGTACGGCCAAACAATTTCAAATTTCAACATAGTCACTTTCCATTCACATCAAGTGCAATCATGAGTTTCTTTGATGTTGTACAGCCAATACGTGTTTTGCAACTTAAAGTGTTTATTCTTCAGGGCTTAATCAAATCTCCTCATGAGCTAATAGATTAGGAATATCCTTCCAAAAACCGCAAAAGTTCTCTTTTAGTTCCACATCACATTAATCCTTCCAAAACGAGCTGATTATAAAAATTCTTTATATACCACTTTTAAGAGAATCTGTTGCTATTTCAAAGCTTTATACACCAATTATCTTACTTACTTACTTACTTACTTATTCATACTACCCCTCCTGGGGTATAGGCCATCAACCAGGACTCTCCAACCATCTCTTTCATGGGTGTTTCTTTCAGTCTGACTCCAGGTGTAACCGATCTCCTTGCAGTCAGCCTAGGCGACAGGTATTTCTTAGCCTTCCTCTTTTCCTTTTCCCTTGAGGAATCCAGGTGTGGGCTTGTCTGGCAGCGTTTGATGGGGTCTTTTGGAAGTTGTTATCTTAAAGATCCAAAATTCACCAATTCAAGAACATGAATTTCAGTATCAGGTTATATGCCCCGCATCTCTTCATTAACTAATAGTTAATTCTATTGACCTTCCCGATGCCCACCACATGTTCATCGTTCCGCCAGGTGCTCATGAGTTGCTGGCAGGACAATGAACATGTGGTGGAGATCTGGAAGATTAATAGAATGAATTATTAGTTAATAAAGAGATGCAAGGCACTGGTGAACTTTGGATGTTGAGATTTTGCAACAACAGGAAGCACATCAGTTTGTGAGTTGCATAGAAATAAAAAACATGACGTAGACTGTTGAAATGCTGCAATTGTGGGAAGCACTAATGTCTAAATATAAATCTTTTGACTAAGAACAATCCAAACAATAACAATTAACAATTCAACATTATATTTAGAATCTATAAGTATCTATATACACACACTTTTCTGCCTTTGAAAGAAATATTACAAAATAAGTATCACATTTACAAGCAAAGCTTTAGTACAAGTCATTGGTAAAATTAGACAGGTGGTTGTTGAGTCTATCAGCTGATCACAGCCTAAATGTTTGCAACTGAGGCTGTAGAAAAGTTTGTATATTACACAGCGGCAGTTGCCACTGTGTAGTTATAGTTAGTTCACACTTTATTGTAAGAAGAGTGTTTTTTGTTTCGCTAATAACTTTTGCCCCATTTGACAAATCTACAGGACACTTTACTAAAAAAATGTTATAACCACAGCTCCTTCCTGGAAAGGTTCAGGGTGATCTGACTAGTAGAGGGTGAGAAAAAGAGGGGATCGCAAAATGCAATTTCCCAATGCAAGTTCCATAGAGATTCTTGAACAGCTTTATGACTGGAAAGAATTATACCAAATTTGGCAGAAAGCAAGTTCTTTACAAGGAAAGCATGCTTTTTATCAATTGGTGAAAATCTGTTCACCCATTTCAGTAGATATCTGGATAGTTCGTCCTGTGTCGTCCCACAGGTTGGCAAAGTAAAAAACTAGAGTGTTTTGATTCCTTGTGAGGGCATTTTTTCCTGTTGGCCAGTTTGATCCTGTGGGACCCAGCAATCCTGCAGCAATCTCATTGGCTGGCCATAACATGAAATAAAATGATGCTGCTGTCTTAAATGGACTCAGTCCCTGTGTCTACTCTAGCATGTACTACATGGTATATGTTTGAACCCATATGTAATTGAATTAGTCCATTCATAACATTGGCATTCTTTTGGAAGGTTTGCGATGGACTCAATGGGGAACTTATTGATCAGACCTTCTAACAAAGGTGCATGCTATGTTGTTATGGTACATGTATTTGTAAAGTGCACTATCACCAGTGAGGATGTCCTAGTGATGAGCAGGTGTGTGTGTGCCTAGCCCTGCCTATGGTTGGTTGGTTAATTGAAAATCCAGGTCTTCAGCTTCTTGTGGAATTCAAAAGTAGAGGAGGTGGCTCTCATGTGGACTAGGAGGTTGTTCCATGCTTTAGGAGAGATTTAAGAGAACACCCATCTTCCTGATCTGGTTCTGTTTATGTGTGGGATGTGTGTGAGTAGGAGTCCTGTGGAGCGGAAGTGTCTGGGTGTTTGGTGGAAAGAGATGCAACTGTTCAGGTAGGTGGGACCTAAGTTGAGTAGTTCCATGAATGTGTATGTGAGGAGTTTGAAATTAGTGCATTTGTGTATCAGGAGCCAGTGTAGCTCCCTGAGGTCTGGTGTAATGTGAGTTCTGTGTGGGAAGTTAAGGATGAAGTCTGGCTGCAGAGTTCTTGATGGTTTGTAGTATTCTAGTGAGTTGCTTGGTGATCCTGGCATAGACGGTGTTCCCGTAGTCCAACTTGCTGGTCACTAAGGCAAGAGTGACAGGTTTGCTTGGGAGCCATTTGGAGATTTTCCACAGCATCTTTTGTCCAGTTTGCTGTGAATGATTATTTCAAGGTTCCTGGCATGGGCGCTGAGTGTGGGTCAGAGTTTTGCAGGCCACCAGTTGGAGCCCCACCATGGTAGGTGTTCTTGCCGAAGATCACTACTTCTGTCTTGTCGGTGTTGAGCCTGAGACAGTTGGCTTTCATCCAGTTAGCGATTTCAGTCATGTAGGCAGTGAACTTGCTTCTTGAGCTCAAGTCTTTTCCAATAGAGAGAGAGCATGAGTTGCATGTCATTGGCATAGGAAAGGATGTTGTCCTGTGTGCGGATGATGTTGGCCAGAGGGCTCATGTATGTCTTGAAGAGGGTAGGACTGAGTAATGAACCTTGAAGCACTCCGCAAATGAGTTTTGTGGGCTTCTGTGAAGTAAGGGGCCAGGCTGACAGCTTATGTTCTATCCATTAGGAAGGAGCACATCCAGCTGAGAGTGAGTCCTGGGATGCCAAGTTAGGAGTCCTAACTTTACTACTCCTAAACTGAGAAAAATCCTAACTTTAAGACTTTCGGTATTCACAGAAGGCATTTAGGAGTCCTAAAGTTAGGAGTCCTAACTTTACTACTCCTAAACTGAGAAAAATCCTAACTTTAAGACTTTCGGTATTCACAGAAGGCATTTAGGAGTCCTAAAGTTAGGACTACTAACTTCTGTGAATACCGAAATGAGTAAGTTCATTCTGTGAATACCAAAATGAGTAAGTGTATTCTGTGAATACCAAAAAGTACTAACTTTACGTTTTTGACGTAAGTTAGTTCTGTGAATCAGGCCCCTAGTACTTACTGTCTCATCCCAGGGAAGCATACTGATAAATTTGACAAAATTAGTTGACTGACACAGTCCCCCACCACCGCCATCTGAAGAGTTATGAGAACCAAGGGAACCACCAGTTCTGCTCTCATGCCTGACAAGAAACCAGTCTCAAACAGCTCAAGGATATTGTGGAGTTTTGTGAAATATTATAACGGGGATGTGGCTACAGCTTCTAGTAATTTGATGGGGTAGGGCAGAAGAGACATATGATGAAAACAAGAGGGTCCTTTGAGATTTTTTTTTTAAAAAGTGGGGTGATTACTGCAGATTTAAGTTCAAGAGGTTCCATACTTTATTGGAGTGGACAATTGATTAGCTGTTGAACAAAGAATAATGCCTTGGTGTTCTTTCATTTTTTGTTACTAGACAAGGTTCATAAGGAGAGACAGACACCTTGTTAAAAGATATAGGTTCTTGAAAATTATTGGTGGTTTAGTGGATTATATTTACTGTAGACAACAGATGCAAAATTGACAGGTTGGATGACAGGGACCAAAAGAATATGAGGAACAGCAAAGTGTTCAGCTATATGACTGCGCTTATTGTTGCAACTTTAAAGTTAAAGAAATTGGACTGTGACCCGTAAAGCTGATGAGAATGGAAAATAGGTTTTATACTGGATGTAAAAATTTTGATCCGCAGCCATTCCAAAAAGCCCCTTAGAAATACTTGAAGAAGAAAGTATTTTATCTAAAAAAGTTTCTCTTTTTCAAATGGCATATTAAGGAACTTAAGAGGAAGTGAAAATTAGCCTGTCATCAACATTGCAATGGTGTCTCCATTTGCAGTTAGTAAAGCTATGCCTTCTGCAGGGGGACCACTTCACTGAATTTGCTATGAGTTTCTTGATCCCTTAAACGGGGATGATTCATAAAGGTCTGCCACATCTGAGGTTGTAGAAAGAGGAGCATTCAAAGTGCAAAGACATGTGGTGTACCAAGTATATTCTCTTGGGTGAGGAAGATATGATGGTTAAATAAGGAGTTCACAGATTAATTGAGTGGTAGCCACTTGCCCACTGGGCCAGAGTTGGACTCCTGCAGCAAGTTGGATGTGCCTGAAGGATGTGCACTCCAGGGTTGGATGTTCATGGCAGATTGGCTGCAGGACCTGCCTGAATGCTGTGTGTAGAGGGGGTTGAATACTTGTGGGAGGCTGGGTGAAAGAATGGTCAAAGACTGTGCATAGTGAAGGATGGATGTCCAAAGTGGAATGCACGCAGGGCCTGGCTCTGTGGGTTGGTCCCTGAGCCTAGCCAAAGGTTGGACACCTAGAGCAGTGTTAGACACCTACAGTAACCAATGCACATGGCCAAAGGCTGTGTACATTTGGAGTTGGCAAGGCCCTATGGCCAACCTCTACTGCGCAAGGTCGAAGGGGTGTCCAGATCCTGAGGCCATCCCCACTGCACATCTCCAAAGGCAGTTATTTATAAAAAGATAAATACATTATTCAATAAAAATTATGGTGAATTTTGAATTCTTTTCTATTTCTGTAGGTCCACTGTACCGGAAACTGAAGATCACAAGCCTAAAACAGGAAGTCCCATCTTTAATGTCCCCAGTTATATATTAAGAATATATACCATTACATTGCATGCGTTGTAAACGCAAGCGATTACAACGCGGTCGTTACAACGACCGCGTTGTTACATCGCAGTACCATTACAATGACTTGCTCTAGATGGCGCGCTGGACTTAGCAATAGTATAATTTACTATTCCAACTCCAGTGTGTGTAACAGTAGGGAAGGTGTTGGAATTGTAAATTAAACTATTCCTTAGTTTAGAGCGCCATCTAGAGCAAGTCGTTGTAACGACTTGCGTTGTAATGGTACTACGATGTAACAACGCGGTCGTTGTAACGACCGCGTTGTTAAGGTAACGTGATGTAATGGCCGGGTTGTTAAGGTTGTTTCCCATATATTAACCATAACTCACTTCCCTGCTATGTAGTGCTCATGACCTCCCACATGACATCGCACATAACATCACTGATTACATCATTCACAACACTACTTATGACATCACAGGTGACATTGCCGATGCCATCACTATTATATATTCACTTTAAATTAAATACACTTTTAATGAATGGATTAGAATAAATGGAAGGATCGATTTGCGAAGGCTTAGTGAGTCGCTCACCATTTGCAGAATGGTTTTTGACCATTAAATGGGGAGATGTACGAAGTGTCAGTAAACTTTGGATTACAAAAATTGCATAGCTCACTGAATGTTCAATTAATTCTTATCTTAATTTGTCAATGAAAACAGCATTCCTAATTATGTGATTTCTAATTACAAATTTGCCGTCCTTATGTACTAACCATTTGCAAATTGTGAATAGTTGCAAAATGTTACAATAATTGCATGTACAATTTACAATCAAATGGAAGGAGGTGGTAACCATATGTAAATTATAAACCCTGACCCAAAATGCAATCCACATTTCACAGTGGCAGCACTCTGTTCTACAGTGAGGAGGATATCTATCTTACAAGTGCAGTGGAAAAGAAGAAAGGAAACAATTTAAGACAGAGGGTAATCTTGTTTGATCAAATTGAGGAGGAGGTTTATGGTAGATGTAGATTTATGAAGGAGGTGATTTTAGACCGAATTTATGAGTTACAGACTGTTTTAGTCAGGTACATCCAACGCAGTGAGGCAATGCCCAGATATTGCGATTTTGTGCAATCTTTACCTTCTAGCATCTGATAGTTGTCTGTGGACAGTAGCAGTTGCTCTGGGACTATCTCAGAGTGCCCATGTACAGGGCTTTCCATTATTTTGTAGCTGCCATGAGTGAAAGGATTCACTTACATATTACTTTTCCAAACACTCCGGCTGAGTTACATGTTTTAAATGTACAATTGTATTCTATTGCACACTTTCCAAATATTATTGTATGGGTGATGGAACAAATGTCCTAATTTGCCCTCTCCCGGGAGAATGACTACATTCACTGAAATTGCAAATGTTAACACTCTCTCAGTGAACATCTGGTCTGCAGTGCCACAGACTTTATCACTGACATAGTTGCATGTTTTCGTGGAAGTACATATAAAGGCAAACCCTTCCCTCTTCTATCCCTCCACTATCCTTTAAAATCCAAATAACAGACTAACATGTCCACCACTCAAATTAATTTCATATTTCCACATACTAATTCACCACTGATCATTTTGGGTTCTGGAGTAGAGTGCTACTCGCCGAAAAAGCACTTCGACCCCTCGTCAGGGGTAGTAAGTGCTATATAAATACAATTACAATTGCAATTACATACTACTCGTATGGCTTTTGGCACTATGCACTGTGATAACCATCTAGGCACAGAAGATGTTGTAGATGGATGGTTGCTTAGTAAGGTTACATGGTTTAAATTATTTTAATATTTTTTGTGATTATTATAAAAATAAAATACATGGGGAAGATTTACAAGCCCCTTGCGCCACTTTTGTGTCACTTTTCCCATGTTAAAAATGACGCAAACGTGGCGCAAGGGCCTTGTAATTATTTACCCCCATGGTTTCTACCGTGCTTATTCCATATATAGATCCATAAACTCTGGGAGAAAGAACATACAATGCTGCTTACAGGAAAACCAGATCAATTATAGAAAGAACATTTGGTTTGCTTAAAGGGAGGTTTTGCTGTCTGCACAAGAATGGGCGAACACTGGTGTGTATTCCAGCAACCTGTTGTACAATAAATGCCACAAGTGCTTTGTTGTAAAATATAGCAATAAGAAAAATCATACCAATGAAATTTGTTTATGATACCTCTGAAAATGATAATCGAATCCTCCTCGACTACCACCACCAGGGCAGGGTGCAGCATTAGTCGCAGAAAGATGTGCCTTCAGGACTGATGTTACAATAATTATTGTTAAGCTACATAAGACAAACACTTTAAATAATAAATAAAAAACGCTTATTTTTTCTGATTGCATCATATTAAGAAGTGTTATTGTATGTAACATTGTTTGTCAAAGTTTGCTAAACAAAAAGCAGCCACTTGCCTTGGATGTTAATGAAATATGTATTAATTTGTCTATATTATAGCATGAAAAGGTAAAATGAACAATGATTATAATGTTTTTTTACAGTATTTATTTCTAGAATTTCCCATGGGGTGCTGTGTAGCAATACACTTTCCCTGTCCAATGTGTCTTCATCTACTTTGAGTTGTGCTTGGCTCTGCTGTTACAGACACATTGCACTCTTGAAGCCTCTTTACTTTCATTGTGTGCAGTATTTGTCCTCTTTGCAGCATTAGCTCTCTACATTACCTCAATTCAATTTGCCATCTGAGCAAGGTTTTGTAGCTACATAGCCACTGTGGAAAATCATCTCTACTTGCATATTTGCAGTGCATCTGCATGTGGTTGTCATGGCAGTCGCCAGCTTTTCCACAGAGTGTCTTATAGCATGTAGGCTGATTTATGTGTGTCTCTAGGCATATGCCCGTTAGCCTCGGAATCAGCAGGAATAACTTGGCACAGGTCCTTCACTGCTTTTGTTATGTCATACATACCAGATCTTAAGATTGAATTTAACTCAGTCATGGTTGTCGTAACCTCTTCAACTCTCCTACTGAGTTCACAAGTAGCCTTCTGCTGTTTGTGTTGGATCCCTATCGGAGATTTTTTCTAATAAATGTAATTGTTCCACAAAACACTAATAGCAGTGCACCCAACAATCAATGTTCATTCAAAGCAGTCCAGTTCAAAACTTGCTATGTTCCATATCTTCTTTATTTTACTTGTATACAAAAGAAACAAAACTCCAGACGTTACAGCAAACAGCCAACGCGTTTCATTCACAACATGTGAGCTTCTTCAGGGCATTTAAATTCCATATCCATAAATCATTTGGTAATTTCTTGTTTCCACCTTCCACCATGAGAGAATTTGTTTCATACGTGGACGGGAACTCTATCAAATGTTGCACCCAAATTCCAAAGTACTTCTGGCCAGTCCGCCCATACGATTGACACCTTGATACATGTCTCGAACAGAACACACGCCGTCGCTCATGAATGTAAGTCTTGGCAAAAAAGACTTTCCTTTTTTGATGAGACATACATTTGTGAGTGCTATTAGTGTTTTATGATAATATGTGGCCATAGGGTTGCACCCTTGGGCAACGAGTGTCTTTAGCGAGTGCACATTCCAAGGATTAAATCTCAGGAACTGAAATATGGGAGAAGGGGGAGGTACAGTATGTTTGGGCTTGCTGCTGTTTCTCTGTTTGCAATCAAATGAGATTGTTATGCTGTACGGGTACCAGTTGGTATGCCCCATGCTAAATCATGAACAACTTGACTAGAGGCCATGCCCTGTCTGCCTAAAGACTGATGTCTTGACCTGTATGAGGTTTGGGTTTTTACTGTGGGTGTTATAGTGATAGTAAAGACATAAACTTTATTGGGATTATCAACAACTCTTTGATGTCTTGTATTATGTTTTCTCTTATGCTTGGACTATTTTCACATTCTACTGTTTCCAGCATAGTAAGGTATTCACTCTGCGCCAGTGATCTCTAGGCAGATGGTTGTTAGGGAACAAATTCTATAACATTTGACATCTTATTCATTGATTGAAAGCAATGTTTTATTAGTTCAAATATATATTTTTATAATATATGACTGTTTTTCATATAAATTGAATGTTTGCAACATACCAGTATTGTTTTTTAATTGTATGTTGTTGGTTTATTGTATTTGACTGATTTGTCAAGGAAAGCAAAAAAATCAGTAAGGACTGTATTTCCCATGATAGACAGGTTGTGCTGTATCTAACATGCAATTTCATTACATTTATATTTAGTACGTTTTCTATCAATATTATTTTGATAGAATTTATAAACATTGGTAAAAAAATGAAAGATGTTTAACAAATATACTGTTTTTGTTGTTGACCTGATGTGCCAATTGACGAAACACCTGACTCTTCCACTGGCTGTGAAGTTGCATATGGTGGTGGCTCAGTGCTAGGTCGAAATAGTTTTTTTGGTAGCACTGGGAACTGTAATGGAGGTCTTTCTAACTAATATATGACTTTTGGCCACACATTCTTCTACTAAAATTTCTAGTTCTTCATCACTAAATCTTCTTTTCCTTTGTCTCCCTTTCTACTCCTGTGGATCCTGGCTCGACATTTTATTGCTTTCCAATGTTGCAATGAAGGTAAGAAAAAGTGTGCTTCTCTCCCTGCCAACAAAACAATGGTTTTGAGCAGTGGTTCTTAACTTATGACTTAGGTGTACCCCATTTAATCATTACTGGAACCCGGGAACCCCCCACTGAATCATTACTGGAAGCTGAGCACCCCACCTTAAGCATTTTCGATGATTTGAACTAAATATTACTAAGCAAAAAATGCAGAAGCAAGCATTCATCAAACAAATACACACGTGATGTACTATCTTATTTAATTCACAAACAAATATACAAAATCTAACATTTAAGAGGAAGGTTCAAGCTTTCCTAAATTCAATTGAGGCCACTCATCTTCCATACTATTTTCTGTTTTATGCACCTGCACTGCTCCCAAGAATCAATCTGAGGATACTAACTTAATGTTTGGCCTCCAATTGGAAATTCCTTCACATTTACAGAACATTTTAACATTTTCATTCAACGTTTTCCTTTTTTTTAATATACGCCTGAGTAGGCTTCATGGACCACCACAGGTCTCTGGAATAGAGGTTAAGAACCACTTGTTTAGAGGTATTTCCTAGATCTTTTTTTGAAAACATATTTTATTGAGTTTTTATAATACCACTTGGGCAATTGCCCGACATAAACCATTTTGAGACAGGATAATGACAAATTCCCAAGTATAGAAATATCATTGGGTACAGTTTGTTATTTATTACAAAAATGAAAACCAAAACTTTACGCAGACTTTCCCACCCCACCCACACTGGCGAGCATGTTTAATTGCAAATGTGCGTCCAAAGAAAGAGAACCCAATTTCATATAGCATGGCCCCTAACATCTCGTAGAAGCTGCTTTTTAGGGGGTTTGCGAAGCAAGAGGAGGAAGGTCTATGCCCCCGTATGTAGCCCATCGTGACCAGATTTTCCTATGCTTTTGAGGGCAACCCCGCGCTTGGAAGACTGCTATCTCCACACCCATGCAGTTGTCTAGTTCCTTTCGCCATTTCCCTATTGTCGGTAGGGAAGTTCCTTTCCATAACTGGGCAATATTGCGTTTGGCAATTGTGAGAGCAAGGAAGAGTAAGTGTTGTTTGTAATGATTCCCTCCTATGTCATCTGTGCTGTGAAGGAGGAACTGTCTAGGGTCAAGTGGGAGGTCCCAGGACAGCACCTCTTTAAGGCAGGTTGAGACTCTGCGCCAAAAGGGCTGTATTGCAGCGCAGCTCCATACAGTGTGAAAGAACAACCCCTCCTCCCTGTCACAGCGAAGGCACTGAGGGGATGCTATGACCCCCATCCTCCAAAGACGAAGGCGTGTATAATATACGCAATGGACCTATTTGAATTGAATAAGACGGTATCTGGAAGACACCGCAGCACCCCGGGGACTAGCTATAGCCTCCGCCCAATCATCATCATTGAGTTCTGGGATACCATCTTGCCATGCCTGTAGGAGAGTAGGATCTGCTTCACATGGGTACCCCCACTTTTTGCTGATGCTTCACTGTTTTTCGACATTAGTCTGGCTGGGGCCCTGCTAATCAGAACCCCAGCCTAGCTGCTTCCTCTCTAAAATGGTTTCCATGTGCCTTAGGCACATCACTGATTGGGATCTGGAGTGCCCTTATAAGTCCCTAGTATATGGTATACTATGTACCAAGGGCATAGGTACCTCAGAGGCCTGCCAGGGGCTGCAGCATGTATTATGCCACCCCTGGAAGGCCACCCAAACTGACACCACAGGTCTGCTACTGCAGCCTGGGTAAGGTGGTGCATGCACCCCTTACTGATATATTGGTTATCTATATCACGAAATACATACACACATATAAACCTATAAGTCACTCCTAAGGCAGGCATTATCAATCCTAAAGGCAGAGTGCGTGGTTCCTATGTGAGAGGGTGCCCCTGCATGAGCAGGGCCCCTCTGCAGCGTTCGGAGACCATCTCTGATGCTGTTTGTAGTGCAGCCTGACCATATACTCTTAAGCGCATTATATCCTCGCGGTAAAATGCTAACTTTGGAATGGCTGCACCTAAACATGTCGTGTTTGGTGTCAAACATCTTGGAATACTACCCCCCGCCAATCCTGGCGGCGGGGGTAGCATTCCACCCTTCTAGAGGGAAAGACATGTTAACTCTGACTAGTCCGGTAACTTCTTTCCAGAGCCCTGGCATCACAAAATGGATGCTGCTGCCACAGACACGAGTCTGGCCTCATGCTGCTGGACGAAACTCCGGCAGGGAGGCCTGGACAATAGGTTTCCTGTCCCAGGGAGGTGTGACCACCTCCCCAGACAGGATAATGTGTATTGGGGCTGGGCGGGAGCACTTTCGGGTGCAAGTCCTGCACTGGGGGCACATTTGGTGTCCCTGTGCATACCCCAGTTCAAACCGGATCAGGGGCTTGCAGCCCCTGCTTTGGCGCGAACTGGACAAAGGGAAAGGGGTGTAGCCACCCCTCTGCCCTGACCCACCCATAGGTGGGGCCACAGAGTAGTCCAGCCCCTATTTTTAGAATAAAGGTAGGAACCCAGTCCTTAGGACTTTAGATTATACCTGGACGAAACTCTGAAACTGAATCCTGGACCTTCGACGCTCTACGACAAGATTAGAGGACTGAAGAATCTCCCTTGGGGTCAAGGAATGACTCCCCTGCTTGGCAGGCACCAAAGACGCATCTGTCTGGTTCGCATTTCTGAAGCTCCCGTCAGATGCCGAAGTCATCGCATCACCAGAGGTAGATTCTCAGACTTCCCCAAGGCTACCCTGAGTCCCCAGCAAAGCTGAGGCCCGTGGCTATCGTGGGTGACTTGAGACCGTGACCCCTGGACACCGAGCACATTTGCAAGTGCACCATCTTCTGAGTCTCCCAAGAAGTCGTGCTTTGGGCTCCGAGTAGCCCTAGCCTCCAGCACCACCTGCACCGAAGATCACTGGCCCCCACTCCACGAGTGTCCTGTAAGCCAGCTCCATGTGCAGCGTCATGAGGCTCCTTCGCGGTCGCTAGCCCGTTGGCTAGTAGCCCTTAACGAAGGCCAATCCTTTTCTTACTTGGCATCCTGGTTGCTCCAGGCCTGCCCTCACTTACCCTCGCTGGGTGAGTTCCTCAGACCTTGCTGGTCTGCACCATCGACGATCTTCCTCTGCATCGAGACTTGCCGTTGCCAAGGCTTGTTGGGTCCAATCCGGTCGCCGACACCTCAGCACTCGACAGACATCGTGTACCAGCCTGAATCCTGCTCCTGGTTGCCGACAATGCCTCCTGGACCTCGTGGCTGAAGAGTCAAGACGACCGTCAACGCACCTGAAGCACTCGACATCAGTGGGCATCTGTCCATCGCCTTCCTGGTCACTGGCTAGTGACCCAGACTCTGTCCCCTCTGCTTCCAGGTTCTTCAGAACTCCGATCCACTCTTGGATCCACCCGGACACTTTTCTCTTGGCCGCCAGCAGCACTTTGCAGCAGATCGCCATTCGAATCGACGACGAAACCCGACCCCGAAAGGCACCTATGCACCCGGCTTCCCTGGGTGAGGTAACACGAGTACTCCAGTGCTCCCGTGGGTAGAGACTCTTCAAAGTCCTAGATCTCAAAGGGTTTTGTCCTAGTCCTCTTTTAAGTGTCCCTTTTCTCTAATTTCCCGATCCCGACTTTCTCCATAGAAGTCAACGGCGTATCGCGGTTGTGTGTTTACACTGCACGCGTCTCCCGTGGGTCCCCTGTGTCACTACCTTGGGTGGTTCCTTGTGGTCCAAGCACTTCTAGAGGCTCTAGGCCTAGTGTCTAGTTCAGTCGTGGTTCGCATACCACTTTATTGGTATATGGTTTGGTACGCCCCTAGGGCCCAAACGTGTATCTGTGCTATTACTGTGATTAAATAACTTCTAACTTATGTACTTGAACTCTAGCCTCATAAAGAGACTAGAGGGGTGTGTTTAGCAATAAATACATATTTTGAATATATACCTGGTGTGGTGCTCTTTCATTTGATCACTCAAGAGATTATAGACTGGTAAAACAAGCTGCTTTACATTCCTTCAAGACTTAGCCTGAAGGCTGCTCTCCATAGCTACCACTAGGATAGCTTTCAATAAGGTTGTCTTTAACCTATCTCCAATAAGGGGTTGTTTGAACTGGTGCAAGGTGCCCACTATAATTAGTGGACAGCATATACCAGGCCAACTTCTCACATTGGTGTGCAGCGTGTGGGATTCCAGCTTGCTATTGTTTTACCAGATAATCTCAATTGAATTGATCAACTGAAAACCACTAAAGGTACCTAAGGTACATATAATTTAAGCTTAGAATACAGTAAGTTCTACTGAATTTAGAGTTGTGTGTTAAGGGATAGCACAACCCTTTCTACAACTCAAGAGAGTTTAGTAGGCCACACCAGAGTAGGTAGTGCATACACCACACCACACTAGTAATGTCTTTAAGGGAGGATCCAAAGAATCCTTGCAGGAAGCCATTGAGCTTCCCCCTCCAAGTATGATACACTCCCATTCTTGGAATTGAGAGCTTTATGTAACTTGAGAAAACTAAGGACAGGCCAAAGCCCCACCACCCAACACCTCAAGGAGTTGTTGGTGGCTTATGACCTTAGTAAGCCCGTAGGGACTGAAGGGGTAGGAGCTGAGGGTGGGGCAGGAGAAGAGGAGGAGGCCAGGGGTACCAATACCCCCAGCCCCCCTCTGAGACTGACCAGGAGGGTGACAATGACCCTGACCTGGATAACCCAATCCCTCCTGTGGAAGATGATGAGGATGATCAGGATGATGCCCTCTTTGTCCCCCAGGAAGGATTAAGAGTGTGCCCAGGAAGTCTAGATCTCCTTCTCAGGAGTCTAACCACTCTGGCACCTCTATAGGGAGCTCTGTCTCCTCTCACAGGAGGAATCCTCTCATGAGAGGAGAGGCAGACTGGTCCAGTATGAGGAAACTCAGCTGGAAATCAGAAAAAAGCAATTGGCTTTAGATAGGGAATCCCTAGATCTCCTTAGAGAGAGAAGAAAGTTGGGACGAGAGTCCCATGGTGGCAGCCATGTCCCTAGAGATAGGGAAAGGTCCTATGACCATAGGAACCTGAGCAAGATTGTCCCTCCCTATCAGAATGGGGATGACATCCACAAGTGGATAACTGCTCTAGAGAGGGCCTGTAAGGTACAGAAGGTCCCTCAGGAGCAGTGGGCAGCAATCTTGTGGCTCTCCTTTGCTGACAAAGGTAGAGATAAGCTCCTCACTGTTAGAGAGGAGGATGCTGACAATTACAAGGTCTTGAAGAGTGCTCTTATTGATGGGTTTGGCCTAACCACTGAACAGTACAGGTTGAAGTTCAGAGATACCCAAAAAGCACAGACTCAAGACTGGGTAGACTATGTGGATTGTTCTGCCATGGCTCTGGAAGGCTGGTTGATGGGCAGTAAGGTGTGTGACTTCTCAGGATTGTACAATCTGATAATGAGGGAGCAGATTCTTAATAACTGTCAAAATCAGCTGTTGCATCAATACCTGGTAGACTCTGATCTGACCTCTCCCCAAGAATTGGGAAAGAAGGCAGACAAATGGGTCAGAACCAGGGTGAAGCAGAAGGTACAGAACCAAGGTGGGGAAACCAAGAAGCAAGATGCTAAGAACTCTGAAAAGGGTGGGGAGAAGGGTAAAGATCAAAAGTCTTCATCAGGCCCCCAAAAATCTTCTTCTGGTGGGGATTCACAGTCTACCAAAGGGAAAGGCCAAAGAAAACCGTGGTGCAAGGTCTGTAAACAAAAGACCCACTGGACCAGTGATTGCACCAAGTCCAAAGACTCAAGTCCAGCACCCACCAATGCCCCTAAGGCACCTGTTCCCCCTAGTACAGTTACAGTTGGTGGGAGTGCTCCAGCCAAGAGTTTAGTAGGGTTCACCCTGGGTACTGAGTTGGGCTCTGACCTAGTCAGAGAACTGACTCAGGCTGTGTTAGTCTGTGATGGAGGCATGGATGTGCCCTCCTCTATGAGTCCCAGTAATCTGGGCAAGTACAGACAACAGCCTTTAATCAATGGACGTGAGGCTTTGGCATTTAGGGACACAGGGGCAAGTGTCACAATGGTGACACAAGACCTTGTGAATCCTGGGCAAGTTATACTTGGTGAAATGTACCAAGTGACCAATGCTAGCAATGTCAGAACAGACCATACTCTGGCAGTTGTTAACTTCTCCTGGGGAGGGGTAACTGGCCTTAAGAAGGTTGTGGTGAGTGCAAACCTACCAGTCGAATGCTTGCTTGGCAATGACTTAGAGACTTCTGCTTGGGCAGAAGTGGAGCTCAGGACCCATGCAGAAATGCTGGGGATCCCTGCAGATGTGTTTGCTGTGACCAGGTCACAAGCCAAAATGTCTAGCACTGAACAGGCCTTGGATTCTGGAAGAATGGACCAAGTGCCTTCCAAGAGGAGGAGTAGTAGGGTTAAGGCAGTGCCTTCCCCCTTGGCTCAGGAGGAAGATCAGTCCCTTGAGGGGGATGATCTCAGCCCTGAAGAAGGAACTGTCCCAGAGGAACTGGAACCTGACCAGGTTGAGTTCTTGGGGACAGGGGGACCTTCTAGGGCAGATCTGAGCCAGGAGCAGCAGAGCTGCCCCTCCCTTGAACCCCTCAGACAGCAAGCTGCTGCTGAGGCTACTGGGAAAGCTAGTGGTCCCCATACAGTGTATTGGGATGATGGACTCCTGTACTCAGAGAGTAGAGACCCCAAGCCTGGTGCTACCAGGAGGTTGGTAATACCTTTGAAGTTCAGGGGCTTCCTATTGACCCTAGCCCATGATATTCCCTTAGCAGGTCACCTGGGCCAGAACAAGACTTGGGACAGAATTGTCCTCCTCACTGGCCCCACATGTCTGAAGACAGCAAGGAGTTTTGTCGCTCCTGTGTAACCTGCCAAGCCAGTGGCAAGGCAGGTGGCACTACAAAGGCCCCCTGATACCACTACCTGTGGTGGGGGTGCCCTTTGAAAGGGTAGGGATTGACATTGTTGGTCCCATGGATCCCCAAACAGCATCTGGGCACAGGTTTATCCTGGTGGTAGTGGATCATGCCACCAGGTACCCAGAAGCTATTCCCTCAGGACCACTACAGCACCTGTGGTGGCAAGGGCCCTCCTGGGAATTTTTTCAAGAGTGGGCTTTCCTAAGGAGGTAGTATCAGACAGGGGTGCTAACTTCATGTCTGGGTACTTAAAAGCAATGTGGAAGGAGTGTGGAGTGACTTATAAGTTCACCACACCCTATCACCCACAATGCAATAGTTTAGTTGAGAGATTCAACAAAACCTTGAAGGGCATGATTAAAGGGCTCCCAGAAAAGCTTAGGCGTAGATGGGACATACTCTTGCCCTGCCTTTTATTCGCATATAGGGAGGTGCCTCAGAAGGGGGTTGGTTACAGCCCTTTTGAACTTCTGTTTGGCCACCCTGTGAGGGGTCCACTGTGCTTGGTGAAGGAAGGATGGGAGTTACCTCTCAAGCCCCCAAAGCAAGATATAGTGGACTATGTACTTGGTCTCCGCTCCAGGATGGCTGAGTACATGAAAAAGGCAACCAAAAACCTTGAGGCTAGCCAGGAACTTCAAAAGGCCTGGCATGACCAAAGGCTGTTCTGACTGTTTACCAGCCAGGACAGAAGGTGTGGGTGTTGGAGCCAGTGGCCCCAGCAGCTCTCCAAGATAAATGGAGTGGACCCCACACTATTGTTGAGCAGAAGGGTGAGGTCACTTATTTAATAGACCTAGGAACACCCAGGAGTCCCCACAGGGTTCTCCATGTCAACAGGTTAAAACCATATGTGGACAGGGCAGACATGGGCTTGCTCATGGCTACTGATGAAGGGCAGGAGGAAGAGAGTGACCCACTCCTGACCTGCTCTCACAGAACCCTGACGATGGGTCAGTTGATGGTGTAGCCTTGGCAGGCAGCCTCACTACCCAGCAACAAACTGATTGCAGGCAAGTCCTCAATCAGTTTAGACATATGTTTTCACTGACACCCAGTCAGACCACCTGGTGCACTCATGAAGTGGACACTGGGGACAGTCTGCCTATTAAAAACAAGATTTATAGGCAACCTGACCATGTCAGGGACTGTATCAGGACTGAAGTCCAGAAAATGTTGGAGTTGGGAGTTATTGAACCCTCAGATAGCCCTTGGGCTAGTCCAGTGGTCCTTGTACCAAAACCTCACACCAGTGGTGGAAAAAGAGAGATGAGGTTTTGTGTGGACTACAGGGGTCTCAATGCAGTCACTAGGACTGATGCCCATCCAATACCAAGGACAGATGAGCTCATAGATACTTTGGCCTCTGCCAAATATCTCAGCACATTTGACCTAACAGCTGGCTACTGGCAGATCAGACTAGCTGATACTGCAAAGCCCAAAACAGCATTCTCAACCCCTAGTGGGCATTATCAATTTGTGGTAATGCCCTTTGGTCTGAAGAATGCACCTGCCACTTTCCAGAGGTTGGTGAATACAGTTCTCACAGGACTGGAAGCCTATAGTGCAGCTTATCTAGATGATATTGCTGTCTTTAGCTCCACCTGGGAGGATCACCTGGTCCACCTCAGGAATGTTTTACAGGCCCTGCAAAAGCAGGCCTGACTATCAAGGCCACTAAGTGCCAGATAGGGCAGAGTCAGGTTGTGTACCTGGGCCACCTTGTGGGTGGAGGCCAGGTTCAACCTTTGCAGAGCAAGATCCAGACCATCATGGACTGGACTGCTCCCACTACCCAGACTCAGGTGAGAGCCTTCTTAGGCCTGACTGGGTACTATAGGAGATTTGTCAAGGGGTATGGATCAATAGTGACACCCCTGAATGACTTAACTTCTAAGAAAATGCCCAAAAAGGTTCAGTGGACAGCTAGCTGTCAAAAGGCATTTGATGACCTCAAGCAGGCCATGTGCACTGCTCCAATTCTGCAGAGTCCTGATTACTCCAAGAAGTTCATTGTTCAAACTGATGCATCTGAATTGGGGGTAGGGGCTGTACTGTCACAATTGAATGAAGAAGGTCAGGATCAGCCAGTAGCTTTCATTAGCAGAAGGCTGACCCCTAGAGAGAAACGTTGGTCAGCCATAGAGAGGAAGGCCTTTGCTGTGGTCTGGGCTCTGAAGAAGTTGAGGCCATACTTGTTTGGTACACACTTCCTGGTTCAGACAGACCATAAGCCCCTCTTATGGCTAAAACAAATGAAGGGTGAAAACCCCAAACTGCTTAGGTGGTCCATTTCCCTACAGGGGATGGACTTTACAGTGGAACATAGGCCTGGGAGTAACCATGCGAATGCAGATGGACTCTCTAGGTATTTCCACTTAGAACATGAAGACTTAACTGGGCAAGGTTAGTTTAATGTCCCTACGTTTGGGGGGTTGTGTAGGAGAGTAGGATCTGCTTCACATGGGTACCCCCACTTTTTGCTGATGCTTCACTGTTTTTCGACATTAGTCTGGCTGGGGCCCTGCTAATCAGAACCCCAGCCTAGCTGCTTCCTCTCTAAAATGGTTTCCATGTGCCTTAGGCACATCACTGATTGGGATCTGGAGTGCCCTTATAAGTCCCTAGTATATGGTATACTATGTACCAAGGGCATAGGTACCTCAGAGGCCTGCCAGGGGCTGCAGCATGTATTATGCCACCCCTGGAAGGCCACCCAAACTGACACCACAGGTCTGCTACTGCAGCCTGGGTAAGGTGGTGCATGCACCCCTTACTGTGATATAGGTTACCTATATCACGAAATACATACACACATATAAACCTATAAGTCACTCCTAAGGCAGGCCTTATCAATCCTAAAGGCAGAGTGCGTGGTTCCTATGTGAGAGGGTGCCCCTGCATGAGCAGGGCCCCTCTGCAGTGTTCGGAGACCATCTCTGATGCTGTTTGTAGTGCAGCCTGACCATATACTCTTAAGCGCATTATATCCTCGCGGTAAAATGCTAACTTTGGAATGGCTGCACCTAAACATGTCGTGTTTGGTGTCAAACATCTTGGAATACTACCCCCCGCCAATCCTGGCAGCGGGGGTAGCATTCCACCCTTCTAGAGGGAAAGACATGTTAACTCTGACTAGTCCGGTAACTTCTTTCCAGAGCCCTGGCATCACAAAATGGATGCTGCTGCCACAGACACGAGTCTGGCCTCCTGCTGCTGGACGAAACTCCGGCAGGGGAGGCCTGGACAATAGGTTTCCTGTCCCAGGGAGGTGTGACCACCTCCCCAGACAGGATAATGTGTACTGGGGCTGGGCGGGAGCACTTTCGGGTGCTTTGAAGTCCTGCACTGGGGGCACATTTGGTGTCCCTGTGCATACCCCAGTTCAAACCGGATCAGGGGCTTGCAGCCCTGCTTTGGCGTGAACTGGACAAAGGGAAAGGGGTGTAGCCACCCCTCTGCCCTGACCCACCCATAGGTGGGGCCACAGAGTAGTCCAACCCCTATTTTTAGAATAAAGGTAGGAACCCAGTCCTTAGGACTTTAGATTATACCTGGACGAAACTCTGAAACTGAATCCTGGACCTTCGACGCTCTACGACAAGATTAGAGGACTGAAGAATCTCCCTTGGGGTCAAGGAGTGACTCCCCTGCTTGGCAGGCACCAAAGACGCATCTGTCCGGTTCGCATTTCTGAAGCTCCTGTCGGATGCCGAAGTCATCGCATCACCAGAGGTGGATTCTCAGACTTCCCGAGGCTACCCTGAGTCCCCAGCAAAGCTGAGGCCCGTGGCTATCGTGGGTGACTTGAGACCGTGACCCCTGGACACCGAGCACATTTGCAAGTGCACCATCTTCTGGGTCTCCCAAGAAGTCATGCTTTGGGCTCCGAGTAGCCCTAGCCTCCAGCACCACCTGCACCGAAGATCACTGGCCCCCACTCCACGAGTGTCCTGTGCCAGCTCCACGTGCGGCGTCACGAGGCTCCTTCGCGGTCGCTAGCCCGTTGGCTAGTAGCCCTTAACGAAGGCCAATCCTTTTCTTACTTGGCATCCTGGTTGCTCCAGGCCTGCCCTCACTTACCCTTGCTGGGTGAGTTCCCCAGACCTTGCCGGTCTGCACCATCGACGATCTTCCTCTGCATCGAGACTTGCCGTTGCCAAGGCTTGTTGGGTCCAATCCGGTCGCCAACACCTTAGCACTCGACAGACATCGTGTACCAGCCCGAATCCTGCTCCTGGTCGCTGACAACGCCTCCTGGACCTCGTGGCTGAAGAGTCAAGACGACCGTCAACGCACCTGAAGCACTCGACATCAGTGGGCATCTGTCCATCGCCTTCCTGGTCACTGGCTAGTGACCCAGACTCTGTCCCCTCTGCTTTCAGGTTCTTCAGAACTCCGATCCACTCTTGGATCCACCCGGACACTTTTCTCTTGGCCGCCAGCAGCACTTTGCAGCAGATCGCCATTCGAATCGACGACGAAACCCGACCCCGAAAGGCACCTATGCACCCGGCTTCCCTGGGTGAGGTAACACGAGTACTCCAGTGCTCCCGTGGGTAGAGACTCTTCAAAGTCCTAGATCTCAAAGGGTTTTGTCCTAGTCCTCTTTTAAGTGTCCCTTTTCTCTAATTTCCCGATCCCGACTTTCTCCATAGAAGTCAACGGCGTATCGCAGTTGTGTGTTTACACTGCACGCGTCTCCCGTGGGTCCCCTGTGTCACTACCTTGGGTGGTTCCTTGTGGTCCAAGCACTTCTAGAGGCTCTAGGCCTAGTGTCTAGTTCAGTCGTGGTTCGCATACCACTTTATTGGTATATGGTTTGGTACGCCCCTAGGGCCCAAACGTGTATCTGTGCTATTACTGTGATTAAATAACTTCTAACTTATGTACTTCGAACTCTAGCCTCATAAAGAGACTAGAGGGGTGTGTTTAGCAATAAATACATATATTTTGAATATATACCTGGTGTGGTGCTCTTTCATTTGATCACTCAAGAGATTATAGACTGGTAAAACAAGCTGCTTTACATTCCTTCAAGACTTAGCCTGAAGGCTGCTCTCCATAGCTACCACTAGGATAGCTTTCAATAAGGTTGTCTTTAACCTATCTCCAATAAGGGGTTGTTTGGACTGGTGCAAGGTGCCCACTATAATTAGTGGACAGCATATACCAGGCCAACTTCTCACAATGCCTTCCTAGTCTTATGAAGAGTCGTGGTGGAGTGTGTAGTCAATGTTTGATATATTTGCTGAATTTTGTGTGCGCCCAAATCGCCCATAAGGAGGCGGCCCTCTAATGGGTGAAACTCAGGGAGGTCATCCAAGTTTGAAAGCAATGGGGTAAGAGCATGGCGTAATTGGAGATACTTGTAGAACTGGGTTTTATGAAGATGAAACTCCTCTTGTAGTTGCTTGAAGGATTTTAGAGTGGTGCCTCTTATGATGTCCCCTAGTGTGGAGATGCCAATTTGATCCCACTGACGGAACCCCTGCAACATTGCCACCTGGCGTTGGTAGGTACCATGCCACAAGGGCGTTGTCTGAGTCAAACGCCCATGCCACCCCATTCGCCGGACAGTATATCGCCACAGCCGAATTGTCGTTCTGCTGGCGTGAGGTAGAGGATCAAGAGACTGCGCGCTGTATAGTAACTGAAGGAGGGGAATCCCTTCCATTGCCGTGTGTTCAAGAGCAAACGCCGGGTCTGTAGGTGTATTATAGCACCAGTCATTGATGACCAAGAGGTGAGAGGCCACATAATACGAGTACACGTCTGCAGCAGCAATACCGCCGCAGTATGTAGATTGCACACATGTCTGTAGCGCCACTCTAACTGCTCCTCCACCCCATAAGAATTTGTTAAGTATAGCGTTTATTTGTGCGAACCAAGACCTTGGTATATTATATGGGAAGTTTTGAAGTCAGTAAAGCACTCTGGGGAGAGAGACCATTTTAAAAATTGCCGAGCGCCCATACAGCGAGAGAGGCAGGTATGACCATATGGAAGTCTCCTCACGGAGGCCGGCCAGGAGCTGGTTAATATTGCACGCCCATGAGGTCGTAGGGCAGGGAGACAGATATATACCCAGATATTGGAACCCGTCAGTAACGTGTTGGAGCTGGGATGCCCATGTACCTCTGCCCTGTTGTCCGCATACTGGGAATAGCACCGATTTGGAAGGGTTAGTATGGAGTCAGGTGATCTGGCCGAAGACACGGAGAATCTGTAAGATTCTCGGGCCCGAGATCCATGGATCAGTCATGAAGAATAAGACGTTGTCTGCGTACAAGGCAATACGATCTGGTTGCGATCTTGGCTATTCAAAGCCGCGGAGCACCGGATCCCGGCGAACCCATACCACCAAGGGTTCCACCACCAAGGCGAATAAGAGCGGAGACAGGGGGCAGCCCTGTCGTGTGCCGCGGCTAATGGGAAAGAAGGGAGAATGATGACCAGCAATACGCAATGAGGCCATAGGTTCTGTATATAGTAGGCGCACGTATGCCAGAAAGCGTGGACCAAGATTGATCTCCTCCAAAAGCTGGAATAAGTACTCCCAGCTCAGGGAGTCAAAGGCCTTGTCTATGTCTGCGAGAAGTATTGCCGCAGGGCATCCCAGCTCTGGGGCCAATGCCATGGCATTATGGACCCGGCGAATATTATGGCGGGTGGCTCGATTCGACATAAAGCCAGATTAATCTAGGTGAATCAAATCTTGAATGCAGGTCCGCAGGCGATCTGCAAGGACTTTCCCCAGTAATTTGGATTTAAAGTTAATTAGGGAAATAGGGCGGTATGAGGATGGATCTTCCGGCGGGCGACCAGGCTTTAAAAATAGGACGATCTCGGCATGGCGCCAGTCCTGGGGTAATAGTTGTCGTTCGAGGGCCTCCTATATTGTTTCCAATAGGTGTGAGCCCAACGAGGGCATATGAGAACGGAGCAATTCTATAGGGGACCCATTGGGGCCCGGGGCCCGGCCTGGTCGCATCACAGTTAGTGCCGCCGTTAAGTCGTCTACTGTAATGGGGGTATCTAATTGGTCTCTCATCTGGTCTGTTAATCTCTGGGGGGAATGTCCCGAAGGAACTCAGCTATGAGGTCCTCTGAGAGCTGTTCCCTCCGGGTGTATAGTGTGGAGAAATTATGCGCAAATTCTGTAACTACTTCTACGGGGGATGAACGTAAAACGCCATCGATACCTCTGATGGTTGGGACTGTGGCTGGGGCACACTCAGTTTGACAGAGTCTGTGTAACATTTTACTTGATTTATCCCCCCACTGGTATATCTGATGTTGAGACGCCAACCAGATCTCTTTCGCCTCCTCCATAAGGTGTTGGTGTAACTGTTGTTGTGTGAGGGATAGGTTTCGCTGAAGGGTTGGACTGGGATCCTGCGTGTATCATGCCTCTAGGGATGTGCACTGGGATTCCAGCTCTGCCCGCTGAGCGGAGCGTTTACGTTTGTCGCTCGCCCTGTAACTGATGTCTACCCCTCTGATTGTGGTTTTCAATGCTTCCCAGAGGGTCTCTTTGGAGGGAGCGGAGTCAGTATTCAGGGTGAGATACTCTTGGATCGCTGTGTTCAGACACTGTTGGTAGTCCGGATATCGGAGATGCCATGGGGACATTCGCCACCTAAAGGGGGGCTTATGAAAGTGCAAGAGGAGTGTCACCGTGACTGTGGAATGGTCAGACAGCCCTCTGGGAAGATGGGAGTCCTGGGAGAGCCTATGAATATAGTTCCGTGGTGTAAACATGTAATCTAGACGAGACATGGAGCTGTGAACCGTGGACATGTATGTGTAGCCTATCTCAGCGGGCTGGTATTCACGCCATATGTCAGCCCATCCCAATGCACCGGCAAGCAGTGACAATTTAGAGGCCGCGGCAGAACGGTTTGCTCCTGATCCCCACCTCCTATCAAGCGATGACATAGTATCATTCAAATCGCCTCCCAGGAGAGACAGGACATCTGGGAGTTCGCTCCACTGATGAGTGATGCTCTCCACAAACGTGTTCCCCAAAGGCGGGGGTGCGTAGACGCTGCCTAAATTAAGTGATTCCCCATAAAGTGTGCCCGACAGAAGGACATATCTACCCCCGGGATCTACCCAGTGTTTAATATGGATGAAGGGGACACGTTGATGAATGAGGATAGCTGTCCCTCGGGAGCCCCTAGTGAAACCCACATGATATACCTGCTGATACCCAAACCTGGCTAGGCAGGGAGCCTTATTGCCCAATAGATGAGTCTCCTGTAGGAGAAGAATGTCGGCACCATATCGTTTAGCTTGCCAAAGGACAGCGCCCCGTTTGATTTTATTAAGCAGCCCTTGAACAAGCAGCCCTTGAACATTCCACGTTACTACTATTAGGTCACCTACATGGGAGGCAGCCAGGTGTGTGGCCATATATCGATTTTGGGTCTAAAAATACTGGCCTACCTAATGAAGACTGGGATGAGTGTCTGCGTGTGAAAGAGAACAGGAATCAACAAAACTCTAAACTCGATAAACACCCCCCTTTTGTCCCCCTCCCCCGATACTGCCGAGAACCAGGAGCATCTGTCGCGGTATGGAACACCCCATGACCCCAAGTGAAGATCCCGAGGCTCCCCTGCCAATGGATCCCAACATTCCCATAGAACATTAACATTGTGGTACAGGTGTCCGGGTCAGGTCAGCCACCATGTACAATGTCCACCACTACTTGGTGTAGGGTAGACAGAGTAATTCCAACCAATGGACATTTAGATACGAGCAAATGGAAGCTTCACAGGCCGTGGAGTGATCAGGATGCACGCTCAGGACTGGAGGAGCGCCGGTCGGAACCGGAGCGATGTCGTCGCTTTGATTTTGTCCTGCGTGACCTGTTTCGTTGCGAGCTCCTGGAGGAGTCGGACTCTAATGGCGGCGGGTGGAGGAGAGTAGGATCTGCCTATTATGGTTACCCCCACTTTTTGCTGATGTCTCACTGTTTTTCGACTTTAGTCTGGCTGGGGCCCTGCTAACCAGGACCCCAGCCTAGCTGCTTCCTCTCTAAATTGATTCCATGTACTTTAGGTACACCACAGATTGGATTCTGGGGTGCCCTTGTAAGTCCCTAGTATATGGTATACTATGTACCCAGGGCATAGGTACCCCAGAGGCCTACCAGGGGCTGAAGCATGTATTGTGCCACCCCTGGAAGGCCATCCAAAATGACACCACAGGACTGCTACTGCAGCCTGAGTGAGGTGGTGCATGCACCCCTCACAGAGATATAGGTTCACTATATCTCACCTATCACTGCACATAGAAACCTATCAGTCACCCCTATGGCAGGCCTTATCAATCCTGAAGGCAGGGTGCTTGGTTATATGTGAGAGGGTGCCCTGCATGAGCAGAGCCCCTCTGCAGCCCTCGGAATCTCCTCTCCGGGGTTGTCTGTGGTGCAGCCTGACCATATACTCTTAAGTGCATTACATCCTCGCGGTAAATGCTAACTTTGGGATGGCTGCACGGAAACATGTCGTGTTTGGTGTCAAACACCTTGGAATCATACCCCCACACCAGTTAGTATGATCCCACCCTTCTAGAGGGAGAGACATGATAGCACCGGTATACCCGGTACCAACTAAACAGAGCCCTGGCATCACAAAATGGATGCTGCAGCCACAGACACGAGTCTGGCCTCCTGCTGCTGACCGAAACTCCGGCAGGGGAGGCCTGGACAATAGGTTTCCTGTCACAGGGAGGTGTTACCACCTCCCAGACAGGCCTTAGTGGATTGGGGCTGGGTGGCTGCACTCCAAGAGTGCTTTGAAGTCCTGCACTGGGGACACATTTGGTGTCCTCGTGCATACCCCAGTTCAAACCGGTTGCAGGAGCTGCCAGCCCCTGCTCTGGTGCGAAACTGGACAAAGGAAATGGGTGTAGCCACCCCTCTTTCCAAACCCTCCCATAGGTGGGACCCCAGAGTTAGTCCAAACCCTTTCTTTCGTATAAGTAAGGGAACCCTGGCAACAGGACTTTAGATATCCCTGGACGAAACTCTGCAACTGAATCCTGGAACTTAGACGCTCTACTAAAGACTAGAGGACTGAAGAAATCTCCCTTGGGGTCAAGGAGTGACTCCCCTGCTTGGCAGGCACCAACAAAGCATTTGCCGGTCTGCATCTCCGAAGCTCCCGCCGGACTCCGAAGTACTTGCAGCCCAGGAAGAAGATTTCCAGACTTCTCAGAGGCCGACCCAAGACCCCAGCAAAGCTAAGACCCACAGCCCTCACGAGTGACGTGGAACCGGAACCCCTGGACACCGTGCACATTTGCTAGTGCATCAACTTCTCGATGTCTGTTGAAGTCCTGCTTTGGGTTACTTTTAGCCCAGGCCCCGAGCACTAATTGTACTGAAGATTGTGAGCCTACACTCCACGAGTGTTCCGTGGACCCGCTTCTTACATTTCCGCTTGAGGCTCCTTTACGATCCCTGGTCCGTCAACTGGTGGGTCCCTGTGAAGGCAACTCTGATTTTATTTGGGCTTTTCTGGTTCCTCCAGACGTGCTCTAACTCCCCACCAAGTGGTGAGTCCCTCAGACCTTGCTGGTTTGCACCGAAGCATCTTTCTCCTTTCTGCGTGGGTTGCTGTTGCCAAGGCTTGTTGTGTTCAATCTGGACACCAATACTGCAGCACTCGACATCCTTTATGGGACAGCTTGAATCCAGCTCCTGGTTGTCATTGACACCTCCTGGTCCTCATGGCTGAAGAGTCAAGCTTCACCTCTTTCACCTGAAGCACCCAACATCGGTGGGCATTCGACTATCGTGCCCCTGGTCACTGGCAAGTGACCCAGACTCTGTCCCCTCTGCTTTCAGGTTCTTCTCATCTCCGATCCAGGCTTGGATCTCTTCGGACACTTCGCATCTTCCCGGCAGCAGCACTTCGTTGCAGGCTGCCATTGAAATCGACGCCGCGAACCGACACCATTCGACACCTATGCACCCGGCTTCCCTGGGTGAGGTAACTTGAGTACTCCGGTGCTCCCGTGGGTGTTGACCCTAGAACTGTCTAAGTCCAAGAGGGTTTGGTCCTAGTCCATTTCTAAGTGTCCTTAAACTCTAAAACTCTAACCGCGACTTTCCCATAGACTTTAACGGAGCTCGCGGCTGTGTTCACACACTGCACACAGCCCCCATGGGTCCCCTGTGTCACTACCTTGGGTGGTTCCTTGGGGTCCCAGTGATTCTACAGGCACTAGGCCTTGTGTCTACTTCAGTCGTGGATCTTATACCACTTTCTTAATATATGGTTTGGTACACCCCTAGGGCTAATCGTATATTGTGCTACATTACTGTGCTATTTGACTTGTAACTTGTGTACTTTGACCTCTAGCCTCATAAAGAGACTATTGGGTAGTGTTTAGTAATAAATACATATATTTTATATATATACCTGGTGTGGTTCTCCTTTCATTTGGTCATTCATGAGATTATAACTGGTAAAACAACAGCTTAACACTCCTTCAAGACTTAGCCTGAAGGCTGCTCTCCATAGCTACCACTAGGATAGCTTTCAATAAAGGTTGTCTTTAAACCCATCATCAATAAAGGTCGTTTGGACTGGTGCAAGGTGCCCACTATAACTAGTGGACAGCAAATGCCAGGGCAACTTCTCACAGCGGGGAATGAGGTTTCAAATGGGCTCTTTCATCAGATCAGGCAAAAACTGCTTCAGGCGAGTCGAAAAAGTGGGTCTTAGAGTTATACACAATATGGAGCCTGGCAGGGTAAAGCAGCTTGTATGAAATATTAAGGTCACGCAGTCTCCGTTTTGCTGCTGTGAAGGACTGTCTTTGCTGTTGTACTAGACGGGTGTAATCTGGAAAAACCATTATAGGCCTGGAGTCAAAGATAAGTTTATCCTTATGTGACTGAGCAAACTGTAACACTGCGTCCCTGTCCGCGTAGTTAAGCAGCTTGGCAATGACCGGCTGTGGATTTTCCTCGGGGGGTGGTTTCCTCGTTAGTGCCCGGTGGGCCCTCTCGACCACAAAGCACGTGGAGATCATATCAGCAGGCAGCGGATCTTTGAGCCACGAGGTGAGGAAGCAATTCATGGAGTTACCCTCGCAGCCCTCTGGGAAGCCAACAAAACGGAGATTATTGCATCTAGCGCGGCCTTCCGCATCTTCAACCCGGGAAGCGAGCTCTTGAGAGATGACCGTTAGTTTATTGACGCGCTGCTGTAGGGTCGTCACATTATCCTCCACGGAGGACACCCGTGTCTCAGCTTCTGTAATGAGGTCACAGGCTTTCCTCAGGTCTTGGCGCAAAAAGGAAACTTTGTTGCCAACTGCGCCAATCTTGGCATCTAGCATGTCCCTCGCTTCTATAATGGCCACCAAGAGAGCCGCATTATCTGGTAATGGGCCAGGTGTGGATCCTCCGCTCGCTGTCGTAGCGTATTGGTCCAAGGTACTTTGTTTCGGACCCGCAGCGCCAGGTTTATCTTTCCCCATTGTGTTCCGCAAATGAGTCACCTCGAGTATGCCGGGGGAACACTGTTCAGGATTCGGTGTGGCACTTGAAGTCACGATAAAGCCAATTTGCCACTCTGGGGGCTCACCAGGGAGAGTGCCGCGAGCCAGTCCTCACGGAAACCCCCCGACTGCCGGGCCACAAGCCGCACCAGGCCTAGCCCAGCCGCCTCCGCAGCCCGCAGCAGAGAGCCAAGCAGGCCCTTCTATCAGGACCTAGCTAGCCGGATCACCAGCACGCCACACCCCCGACTATCCCCGTACTGCAGGGCTGACTTCTTAGGTTGTGCAGTAATCAATTGTGCTGTGTGTGCCCTATGGCTGCAGGGCACGTTATGGGGTCCTACTACGTCTCCCTGCTAATCGGCTCGAGGGTATTGCACCAGACCTCGGCCCTAGTAGTGTAGCCCTGTGTCAGCAGCAAGACGCGTTCGATGTGGTCAAAATGGGGGGTAGAACCAGCTCGCGATGGCCCGCAGGGGCGCCAAGATGGTGTCACCAGTGCCTCTTGAATCCAGGTCGAGGCTTGAGCACAGGCCCCCAGTCCACCTGGTCCTCTCCAGCCGAGGGGTACACGTAGTGCACCAAATCAGCAGGCAAATGTGGCGCTTTTGTTCGGCAAGCCGAGATGGCAAAGCCTCCATGCCGGGTCCCCGCGTATCTCGCCCAGGGGAGTGCTCGATCACAGAGAGCGCCGGGAAGGCCCTGCGAGCACGGCAGGCCGCGCCATCCGACCCCACCACCGGAGGCCCGGGATGGCTACCCCCACACACGCCAAAATCGAGGCCCGAGGAAACCCCGTGGCCCCAGCGGAGAACCAGACTGGGCCGAGGGGGCTCCCCCCGTGACCACGACCGTGGCCGGAGGCAAGGACAGCCGACCAACAACAGGCCCCGGCGGGGGCGAGAAGCCAACACACCTGCCGCACCCACCCTAGCCCCCCGCGTCACCACCCTAATCACCGCAGGGCTTGATCCACGGCCCAGGTCCCGGCTGCACCCCTTCAGGGATTGGGTAGCAGGCTGGCGGCGTCAGGCCCAATCCACGAGGTGCCCGACACAGCTCCAACGTCTTCCCTCAATCCAACGCCGGAGATCAGATTTCAACACCGCGCCGGGTGCACCAAGCAGATTGGCAGTCCTTAAGGCTTCGGATAAGCTGCACCAAGTCGATAATGACAGGATTTACGGCGGATTAATGAGGTGGACGCGTGGAGCTTATTCAAGCTGCATCCGCCATGTTGGCTGACCAAGCCACGCTCTATTTCCTAGATCTTTGATGTCATCATTCACTGCTACAAAGATCCCAATTGGTGATTAGAAATTTGCAATTTGTGATTTCTAATGAATCCCAAGTTGGAAATCAGTATTAAGTGATAACACACATTAAGAAATCACTCTTTGGTAATATTTTGCTATTAGAAAATAGTGATATATAATTTAATCATTATTTCCGAATCGTACAACAGGTCCAATATGTATTGCCTTCTTATACCATATACCTCATTATACAACATCATACTACTATAAACCCACCTCGTTTAAATATGGAGGAACCATATAACTGTGACGTAGTCAAATTCACACAAACATAACCTTGCAATCATACAACAACACACTTACCATCCTATACCAAATAAACAAACATAATACACAAACACACAGAACATTATGCAATCCTGTTCCTGCCATCATATACTGCTGCAAAAGAAATAACATATATAGTCATGCCCACTATCAGACATTCAAGTATGCACTATCGCAACACCACACAACCACCATAAAGAATTGAACACATAGTACATAAAAGAAAGCATTTAGGGCCTGATTCATAAAGATTTTGTTGTGGCTTACTCTTGTAGTACTCCTGACTTATTCCTGAGATCTGGGAGTAGGCCAGTAGCCAGAAGGAAATATTTTTGGGGCATGGCCCTCAATAACATTAACAATGTAGATAATGGAGTCAGAGGAAATAATGGATACAGGGATATTGACCTGTTTTTGAAAAATGGCCCAAAAATGTACATTTTTTAAAATCAGTGTATTAGAAAAAATGATCAAAGCAAACTAGATAAATGTTTTAAGGGAATTATATTTTCCCTGGGATACATGGTAATTAGTTCAACTGGTTTTATGGTATTTATGTTTTTAAAATTTTGATCTATAGCTACATGTCTTTTTCTCATTTTATTGGTATTTATATAGATTTATTTAAAATAAATAATGGCATGGCAAACATTATGCTCAAACACTTATTTAATTGAGAAATGTACACTCACATCGATGTTTGTAACATTTTATTGCACTAAGTATTGATATAAGCAAAACAATACACCTGAAAACATTAGCATTGTAGTACAGCACTTGAATATTTGCATATACGTAAGCTTCTTTAGGAAATGGTATTAACCTTGTTTTACTTCCTAAGCTGTCAATATATCTACCTGTTAACCTAATGGTCAAGACTGACAGCATGGACACACTCAACAGAAGATCGCATTTCTTAATTCCCTTTTTATAAAATTAATACGCACAGGAAAATTATTGTTTTTTTCTGTATCTATGTGGAAAAACTGAAAGCTTGCGGTCTTAATAATAAAGTACACCAGATAAGTAACTTTGCTCAATGCTTAATGGGTTTTAAAGACAACCTTACATAAAGGTTGAGGCATCATTCCAGTCAATTTGTTTTGGTAAATGAATGATGAATGTTGTATTTGAAGGTGTGCTAGTCTAATGCCATTAGTGAAAAATTCATATAATTTAAATACATGGGGCTGTGACATTTTTCCTGTGTGGACTTTTTTGGAACAATTATAAGCAAATGAAAATTTGAAGGGGCCCACAGCAGTAAATAGGAGCAAGCTTTATTCAATGCAGCACAGTATTCATCCAGCAGATAATGACAGCATAAGCATTGCATACATAAGATCCATGTTCTAAATTCCAGAACCTCAACAGAAGTCTAAATGCAGTGTTTTAAAGGAAAACATGTATAACTTATAAATAACACATATTATACATGATGATGAAATATAACACATTTCCCCACTATGAACAATAAAAAACAAAAAGATAAGAAAAGAAAGAGTGAACAGAAATCCCACCCAGAGTGAAAGACTACACAAAGTCTCCCAACTTGGCAGGTAGACGTCTCACACGAGCATCAATTCCACTCAAGAAGCTATCGAACCATCACTTATAGACATATCAGAACTCATGTCTTTAACCTCCATCCTTGTATTTCCATCAGATGTTGGAGCAGTCTCTGTGCTCATCAACAATGGCATGGGGTGACCACAAATGTGCATGGAGATGCCTCCACCACATCGCACAAACTTTTCTTTCCGCTCCTGGTCAGAACTCACTTCATCACCTTTACCACACTTTGCCAGTCTTCTTACATTCCAAACCGTACCATCCTGGGTACCAACGCTTTTATTGTACACTTTAATAATCTTCATAGCTTTGCCAAACCTGGATGTACCTTTAGTCACAAACTCTGGTTTACACACCCCTCACTCAATCACCAATAGCTAATAATGGAACTTTGACTTTCCACTTAGCATCATAGGCCTTCTTAACTTTCTCTTGCTTCCTCTTCATTCTTTCACAATTTACTAAATACGCACTTCTTCCTGACCCATGCCTTGTTTCCTTTTAAACCACTATGGACACAATTTGGAAACAGGATGTCTTCCCCTTAACAACCTAAAAGGACTAACCTCTGTGGTACTCTGCGGAGAGATGTGATAACACCACAGTTTCTCCCTCAATCTGTCCTTCCAATTTCCACCACAACCATGTGCCCTGACAATACTCTTTTTCTACACATGGTTGAATCTCTCAACCTGTCCATTTCCTTGGGGTTCATACAATGTCATTGTAACATGCAGAATATTGCTGTACTTGAGAAAACTTTGCATTTCTTTTGACATCATCTGTACCCCGTTGTTCGATATTAACACCTCTGGATAGACTTCTCTTACAAAAAATTCCTTAAAGAACTCGACAATTGCATTGGAAGTGGCTTGAAAGACCAATTTCACCTCTGGATACACCGAATGGTAGTCCATAAGAACCAACACAAAACGAGCTTCTCAAGGTACAGACTAAAATGGTCCAGATATGTCAAAACCCAACTTCTGCGATGGTGAATCTGGCCAAGGCACCAGTTGAAGGAGAGCAGGAGCAGACCACAGCATTTTGTTTACTATTTGCACAGACCTCACATTCTCTCACCATCTTGTCTGCCATCCTGTCAAGTCCTGGCCACCAAAAACATGTAGGTATGAGCTTTTTCCTGGAGGAAATACCTGGATGCCCTTCATGTACTAACAGCAAAATCACACCCTGCATACCTTCAGATGGAATAAATTTTCCATTCTTGAAGATCAAATCACCTTCCATTTCCAATTCTTCAGCCACTTCTCAAAAAGGCATAACTTCCTCTGGCACAGATCTTTTGCTAGGCCACCCATCCATAACATACTTTTTCACAGTTTGCAACGACGTGTCACTCTCCTCACACTCCGTCCATTTCTCCTCCTCAAAACACTTGAATTGGTCTGCAACATACTCTGAAACGGAGATACCCACATCAACTCCAACATCATCAAGAACATCTTTGGATTTCTCATGGGGCAATCATGATAAACAGTCAGCCATAACATTGCTTTTGCCTGGCACAAGCTCAACTGTGAAACAGTACTCCTGTAATCTTGACACCAATCTTGCAATATGTAATGTAATGAAATTATTTATGAAGCGCTAGCTGCCGCTCCGGAAGGAGCATCCTGGCGCTGGTTAGAGGTGAGAGGTGATTCCCCTGGGTACTAAATGAGGGAAAGGCATAATTCGTCTGTGGAGCTGAATATCCATGTTTTCAACAATTTCCTAAATTGGGTTTCATTTTTGCATTCTCAGATGAATTGGCAACTTGTTCCATGCTTTGGTTCCCAGAGCAGCCACAGTCTTTCCCCCTTTGGTTTTGCACCTAAATGTAGGTGGTTTGAGGAGATTAGCTGATGAGGATCTGAGGGTTCTTGATGTAATATAGGAAGTAAATCTCTCCGAGAGATACTTGGGTCCTAGTTTGAGTGAGGCTCTGAAAGTGATTAGGAGGATTTTAAAAAGTATTCTTTTGTGGAGTGGGAGCCAATGAAGAGCTCTCAAAGCTGCCGATACCGAGGACCTACAAGGCAGCTTTAGCACTAAGCGCGCTGCCGCGTTTTGGACTATTTGTAGTCTTTTCAGGGTTGTTTTTTTTGTTCCTGCTAGGAGGCTATTGCAGTAATCCAGACGTGAGAGGATTAAGGCCACAGTCACTGATTTCCTGGCTGAGAGAGGTATCAAATCGAAGAATTTTTTCAGAGATTTAATAAGGCTGTAGCAGGTCCCTGCTACTGCCATTACATGTGGATGAAAGGATAGCGCTGTGTCAAAATATACTCCTACATTTTTGGCTACCTTCACCGTGTCAGGTGGCGGTGTCATCCCCTCTGGCCACCACTCATGTGGCTGGAAAGGGACATCTTTTCCTACTGGCAGAATCTCCGTTTTGTCAGTATTACATCTGAGGTGATTATCCTTCATCCACTGGATGACCTCGGATAAGCAATGTTTAAAATTAAGTTCGGCGTTTGTGGAATTATTGTCCAGAGAAAGAATCATTTGGGTATCATCTGCGTAAGAAGTAACTTTGATCCCAAAAGATGATACCAAAGAAATGAGTGGGGTCATATAAATGTTGAATAATAACGGGCTCAGCGACGAGCCCTGTGGTACTCCTGTTGTGATGTGCCGTTCAACAGAAAGAAAAGATCCCAGGGTCACCTCTTGTCTACGATTGGTGAGGAAAGACTTTATCCATTGAATCACAGTGCCTGAGATACAACAAGATTCCAGCCTTTGCATGAGGATGGAATGTGAAATGGTATCAAAGGCGGCCGACAGATCGAGTAAGATCAGGACCGCCTTTTTTCCTTTGTCAGCTAATATTTTTAAATTGTCTGTTAATTCTAGGAGAGCGGATTCTGTGGAATGCTTTGGGCGAAAGCCAGATTGTTGGGGGTGGAGAATGTTAGCGGCCTCAATAAATTTAGTAAGTTCTTTGTGAACTAACTTTTCTGTAATTTTACCCAATAACGGGAGCAAAGATATAGGCCGGAGATTTGAGAGCACCGAAGGGTCAATATTTTGCTTCTTTTGTAGAGGTTTTACCAATGCGCAGTGCCATTCCATCCACCTACTGGGAAGAGAATTCCAACTAAGGGCCATATTACGATAACGGGCGGACAGACTGCTGCCCGCTATCACGTTGGTCAGGAGACCGACCGACAAGCAGGCGACGGTCCGACTGCCCAATTATTATGGGACCGCCAGACTGGCAGTCGGAAAAGTGCTCTTCAACACGGCAGTTTGTGCTGCAGCCCTGGAAAAGGGCTGCAGCACAAGCCATAGTGTAAAAGAACACTTTGTGCACATCCATGCACTGTGTTCCATGCACCATGAGGCACATTGTGAACGGGGCCCACACCTGGACTTACCCATCCCACTTATGGCATTGCACTGAAGTATACAAAAAAGTACAACAACACTAGGAAGGAGTGAGAAACTTTGACAAGGTGAAAGCATTAGCCTCCCAGACTGTTTTGAAAATCTACACAATGGAGGGTTTACCTATATCTCCTAAATCCTATATTTTCACAAGGCTAGATGCGTGGCGCTAATTATATCTCAAGTGAGTGTGCGATCTACACCCAGATGAATTAGTACGATTGCCACATTTCTTGGATATATTTGTTGGGTCCTTACCCGTAGGTCCCACCTGTGGCCTGCTTCATCATCGGATCCACACCCAAATCACCCAGTGTGAGTGGGTGGGCTCTCCACGTTTGAAAGCGGAGTGCTTAATGATGCAAACGAGGGATTGTGAGTTAGTTAAAAATGCCTCAAGGATCCTAAATCAGTTTTTAATAAGTGAGGCCTTTCGGCAAGGTTAAAAGCAGTGGGATGTCACAAGGATATGATGGTCCTTGACATCAGAAGGCCGACATGTTTCAGCTGTGTAACTACCCAGTGGGCCAATTGGCTTTCTACAGGACCAAATATAGTTTGTTAAATCCCTGCGTGGAGAGGACAACACCTACTTAAGAGATTGACCGTGGCTTATGTTCCCCATGGCAACTAAGAAAACATACAAACTACAATACTAAGCAGGTGATTTACATGATAAACTGTCCCTGCAACATAAAGTGCATAGGAATGACAACAAGGAAAGTGAGTACGAGAATAGGTGAACAAAGGAGCAATATTCGCTATAGACACAGTAGCACCAAAAAGGCAGAACATTATATTAACATGAGACATAAAGTGAAAGACCTTCAATGGGACATTCTTGAACATGTGACAGCAGAGACCAGAAATTTGGAGAAAATCCTGTTTTAAAAAGAACTGAGGTGGATTTATAGCTTGTCCACCCACACCAAGGGTCTGAATGATTAAATTCCATGGTGGAACATCTTATAGTACACACATGAGTGCTATGGACCCCCATACATTACCCATTTAGACATATACTGAACACTGGTTTACCCGGTAAAAGGCTAGAAATTAGCTCCCCAACAGGGACTAATTAATATTACAGATTGTTCACAGCATAGTCTTTTGAGAGAGAGAGGCTGGACTTCCAACCCCAGACTCCCTAGTTCCTGCTGGCCTGCTGAAGTGACATTGACGCGCTTCTGCGCGACTTTAACATGGAGACAGGCATGCAGGGCTACATTTGTCAGCCTTCCTGCCAGCGTACCAAAGTGGCATTGACACATTTCTGTGTTACTGAAACATGGAGAAAGCGATGTGGGATTACATTTCCCAGCCTCCCCAGAGCCTATACGCTGACGCGGTCAGGATGCGCTCCACCGCCAACGCAACACTACGGTGCCAGTGCCTGGAGTGGTAAATGGCTTTTGTCGTTTTATAGCTCGGCATGGATGGCACTGTGCTAATCCTATGCTTAAAGACTTTGCTGTAGAAATGGCAAAATACTTTGTCCTTTTCTATATCTGCGTGAATGACACTGTGCTAATCCTGTGCTTAAAGACTTTGATAGAAAAGCAGACATTTGAGGTGAGCAAAACTAGAGTGTCACTGGTGTTGAGATTAGATCCTGTAGCTGCAGCATTGCCTGGATGCCTAAAAGCAGTTGCTGCCACATGTGTGAGTTTGGAGCAGTGTGAGAGCATCGTGACGGGTCACTGGCTGAAAGTGCATGTACCACATTCTGTTGAGATTTTGCTTACACTCAAACGCATCATCTCACAAATAGCCGTTTAACTAAGTATGAGCAGGTGATTCTGGGTGCTGAGAATGAGTCATTGGTGAGATGTACAAGTTTGAATCCAGCTACATTGATGCCCTTGCAAGGATATGAATTTGTAATTGATGAAACAGATCATGATTGCTTGGATGTGATTGAGTTATGCACAAAGTCCCAAGCGGATATTTTGGATGTTCCGTTGCCTGAGTCAGATCATGTGTTGTTTTTGGATGGATCATGTTTGACAGATGCAGGAGGAAACTTGAGAGCTGCATATGCCATCTGTACGGTCGTGGGAGTGGTGGAAGCTTCATGGTTACAAGGAGTGCATTCAGCCCAGGTGGCTGAACTGAGGGCTTGCAGCATTACTGAGCAATTGAGAGTCACCATTTTCATGGACAGCCAATATGGATTTGGGGTTGTCCATAATTTTGAGCAGTTGTGGTCTCAATTTGGGTTCATGACATCTTCGGGTTCACCCATCCGAAATGGAGAGAGTGAGAAAAACCTACTGTTGTCATTACAATTGCCAGCACAAATTGCGGTGGTAAAATGTCCAGCCCATTGACAGGGAAATGATTATGTGGTGGTTGGCAACCGCTATGCGCATGAGACCGCGCGCTATTGCACCCTAAATTCTTACTTCTTTAATGGGGATCCATTAAAAGAACAACCTGATGTCACAGAATGCAGGCTGATGTTTTCAGTTGTGGAAACATGGGAGGAAATAAAAGCATTGCAGGATGAAGTGTCAGAAACAGAGAGACACGGATGGATCAAAGCAGGTTGCACACAAAGGTAAGAAGATGAGGTTTGGGTGTACACAGATGGAAGACCAGTTTTACCTGATAGTTTGTTGTCTCCAATGGCAAGAAACTACCACGGTCTTGCACACGTTGGGAGAGATGCTATGATGCATCTTTTTCGACAGACATGGTTTAACCCCATATTCCAAGCTGTTGCAGAGGTGCTGTGCCAGAGCTGTGTGATATGTCAACAACAAAATGTAGGAAAGAAGACCCTAGTCACCATGAGTCATGTAGGGAGATCTGGAGGACCCTTTAATAGGCTGCAGCTTGACTTTATTGAGATACCCTATTGCAATGGACTAAAATACATTCTAGTGATTGTGCATCTGTTTTCTCGTTGGGTGGAAGCCTATCCAACTAGGCGTAATAACAGTTTAACTGTAGCTAAATTACTCCTTAGAGAGCTTATACCACGGTTTCGATTTCCGGCCTCTTTGGAATCGGATAGAAGGACTTATTTTAAACATGAGGTGATGCGAATGTTTTGTGCAGCATTACAAATTGAGCAGAACTTACACTGTGCATACTGACCAGAAGCGTCTGGAGTGGTCGGACAAGTGAATGGAATGCTAAAGTCCCGCTTGGCAAAAGTGTGTACGTCCACATCTCTGAAATGGCCTGATGCCTTGCCCTTGGTGTTGATGAGTTCGAGAAGTACTCCAGACAGAAGAACTATACTATCCCCACACAAAATCATAATGGGTAGGGCTATGAGACAGCCTACAGTCCCAGCCAATCTGCTAGTGAATATAACTGATGCTTTGGTACTTGATTACTGTAAAGGATTGGCTGATGTGGTCCGTTCTGTGTCTCAGCAGGTTGGGGAAGCTGCCATTTCACCATAACAGGAGCAGTGCCCTGACCTGTGTCCCGGTGACTGGGTCTTAGTGAAGAAGCACGTGTGCAAATCGTGTTTGGAGCCTCGTTGGCGTGGGCTGTATCAAGTGATCCTTGTTACCACAACTGCTGTCAAATGTGGTGGTCTGTCTAACTGGGTATATTCTGCCCACACTCGCCGAGTCCCATGTCCCCTTGAAAATGCGGTACATGTAGTGGATGTGCCGGTGGTTACAGTGAGATGTCCAACTCAGGTCAGTCACAGAGTAGAAGGGGTGCCAACTACTGGGTCTCGAAGCACTGGTTCAAATGATGGTCAGAGAGAATCAGTCCTTGTAGGTAACGAGGTTCATGCGGAGAGGGACCTGACTAGGCGAAGTGTTGATCCAGCTATTGTGAACAGTGCAAGTGAAAAGGGAGTGATAAGTGGAGACCGTTGGCCCAGAAGAACTAACAGATTGAGGCAAATCTTGGCAGAAGGCAAAGTACCCCCAACTGTAATTGAAGTCTCAAATCAGTCTGAACAAAGTGATATGGATGATGATGGACAAATAGTGCGGAAATAGAAAAGAGCTAAAGTACCAAGTCGAAGATATACTGCACCTGAATGGACTTATTTAGCAGCAGCCAATGACTGGGAGAAAGCATAACAAGCTTTTTAATTCAAGGATCTAAACTCACAAAAACATCTTGAGAGACTGTTGCGATAGAAGACATTTTGCAAAGCAGAAAACCAAAAAGAAATGGCCTTTGAATAACTGAAGAGACAAAAATACACCAGATTTTACCAAATGTAAACCTGTGAACTGTAACAGTGGGAGAAACAAAGAAAATTCTGTTCCAAGAGCTCAGAGGAAATATTTTTGCAAATCCTACGTTATAACGCTTTCTCAAAATTCAACAGAAAACATGAGTTCCCTTCCTAGAGAGATGGGAGATTCAAACCCGGTATCATTAAAACGTAAATGTGTATGTGCTTGCTTCGTAGCTGCTTTTTCTATAATCCTTGTATTGTAAGTTAGTGTTTCAGATCTTCCTCATCATGTCTATGTGAAGCATGACATTAACTCTACCCCTGTTAGTAAACTGTTGGAGGAAAGGTATGATGGAATTGTAACTAATGATCTAACTGACAACACTTTACATCGTGATCAATCTATTAATGGCTTTTCCTTAAATGTCTTTACTAAACATATCTATGAATATGTCGATACTATGGATGCTAGAGATTGTTATGTGTGCATGCAACTACCTACCTCGGTATCAGAGGGGGTGACTTACCATCACTCACCTCTTACTTATGGCATTTCTTGTAGTGTTCTAACTAGTTTATTCTATTGCGAAGGGCAATTTCAATATTATTACTCAAATTATAATTTGATCTTTACTTAAATTCTGATTAAGAAGAATTTGAACATTGTACTGGATACGCAAACTGCTGAAATAATGGGTGAATTCTTTTAACCAACACAAAGTATAGATGCAGTTTATGCACATAGACATAATCTAACTTGTATTTTGTATAATGTCGAAAAAGATTTTATTAATTTAGTTGAAGATAGACGTGGGGAAATAAAGAAGAAGGATGAAACACAATCTAACATTCCACCTTGGGCAAACTGGGAGGGTGAAATTAAAAAGGGTGATGCACACTCTGCTATGGCTCTGGATTGGCAACATAAAGGAAAGCTATGCATATTGAGACGTAGAACTGAATTTAATAATACGTTTGTTGGTTCCAGTGAATGTGATCATACCTTCCAAATTGTGAGAGGATGGGGTTTGTATCTTGGAGGGTCTGATCCAGTCTTCCCAGGGCCGTATTATATCTGAGGGAAAAATGCCTATAATAGGTTACCAAAACATTGGTATGGATGCTGCTATATGGGAATAGTATTTCCAAAAATGTATCATGTGGGACAAGCTAATAGAACCAACAAATTTAAACACACTGCTTTAAGAAAAGGAATAAGTGCTGCTGAAATAATTGGGGACATTTTTGGTGCAATAATACCATCAGTTGGGGTGATTCTAAATTCTCACAAAATTCGAAAACATTCTACTCTGGTTGACCGTTTATCAACCAATACAGCAGGAGGATTCCTTGTCATAGATACTGAAATGGTTGCTATCAGACCTATGGTGCTACAAAACAGACTTGTGTTAGACGTCCTACTTGCAAAAGAGGGCGGAGTCTGTCGCATACTAAAAGTCCAACAGTGGTGTACTTATATCCCTGACAAAAGGCAAAGTTTTGCGGGGATATATCAGCAATATTACAAAGTTTGGAAAAGATTTGAGTGAACTAAAAGCTGATGGTGCTTGGGAATCTATTGGTAAAGGATTTACCTCTGTGGTAAAATGGTTTGCAACTTTGGGAGGTAGTTCAGTGGGGAAAATATTAAGACCCATACTAACTATTGCTATTTGCGTACTAATAATAACAATGGTCATCAGATATAAACATACAAAAAAAAAACGAGAAGTAGACTAGGGGAATAAAGAGAAAGAAAGCAAGAACCGCGAAGGAGACTAGGTGAATAAAGAGAAAGAAAGCAGAAATTGAACTAGAGGATAGAAAATGTGGCTATATGATGAATTAAAAGCCTTACGACAAACTAGGCTAAAGCTTATGAAGACACCTGCCTTATAAATGTGACATCAGATAAAGATAAAGATAAGAGTATGATGGCTCGATTCGCCATCAAAGGGGAATTGATTGAGCAGAGATGTTATCATTTATCTATTTATGACAATTCTACACAGAAAATGGATTGTGACACTATTTTACATGATAAAGACAAAGGGCCAGATGCACGACCCTTTCATTTAGCGCCTTGCAATTTGCGACTCATTGCGAGTTGTAAATTGCGAGACGCTAAATGAAATGTACAGCAGTGTTATTACGCTGTTTTGCGATTCCCAATGGGGTCGCAAATTGCGAGGCTCATTAATATTAATGAGCCTCTCGCAATTTGCGAGCCCATTGGGAATACCAGCCCTCCCAGGGATGGTGGCCTGCTGGGCTCAGCAGACCACCATGTCTGGGACTTCTTTTTAATAAAGCAGCTTTTTTTTAAAAATGCAGCCCGTTTTCCTTAAAGGAAAACGGGATGCATTTATAAAAAAAAAAAATGAAACGTTTAAGGGCAGGCAGTGGTCCCTGGGACCACTGCCTGCCCTTATAAAATATTTCCCCCTGCATTTGCAAAGGGGAAGGGGTCCCCTGGGGACCCCTTCCCTTTTGCGACCCCATTACCACCCTCTTGAAGAGGGTGGTAATTTGCGAGTGTTTGCGACTGCAATTGCGATCGCAAAACATTTGTACATGGGTTTGCGCTCGCTATTAAGAAAGGAACGCCCCTTCCTAATAGCGACTCGCAATTCCAAAAAAGCGAGTCGCCAATAAATTGTGACTCGCTAATTTGGAATGGTACATACCCCTATTGGTTTTTGCATGCGCAAATGGGTTCGCAAACCCGTTTGCGCATGCAAAAACCATCATACATCTGGCCCACAGTGTGTATATAGTTTCCATGTTTTAAGAAACACACAAATGAAGTTCTAATCTAGATGCTGCATCGTAAAAGCATGCAGAATGTTAGAAGTAGATTCCTGATAACACTTATCAGTCAATAAGTTAATGTGAAATATGACATTTTAGTGACATATGTTCTTATGATTAGTTAAACGTGACAAATAAGCGATAACACAGAAAATTTCTATATAAAATAACGCTGCTTTATGTTTTAGGAAACCACATAATAACACTAGAATGTGTAACATGAGCATTGACATAGAGAAGAAAAGTAGGTGTTATATGAAGATTATGTTATGATTTCTTCTTCGTAAAAGTTTATTTTAGGTGTGCTTTTAAATCCTGTATGATGTATTAACGAATAACGTGCAGAGGAGACTTACAAAATTATATATGAAATGGTAGTGAGTGTTAAAATTTTATGAGTACCCTATACTTACATGAATTAATTTCCAATTATAACGAAGTGATGCTTAATTGAAGAATTAATGCACTGTTCTATGTAATGTGAGCCCAAATTCATAATGCATGAGCTGTGTTTCATGAAGGTCTCAAACTCTGCTTCCTTTCCTAGTATGAACTTAAGAACTCAATAGTGTGAAGCCTATGGGAACTTTTTGTGAAGTTTCCACTTTTGTTCTAACACTCAATCGTCTTCATTCACCTTTGTAGCTTACTTGACTAGACTTGCAACAAAAGTGTTACTTCCTAGAGCAATGCTTGAGAATGGACTGACAGGAGATGAGAGCATGAACTTGCCTACTTTCTTAACACACTGGGGTGGCGAAGTGAGCTAAAGAACGATGATGGATTCAACCCAGATCTGTGACTGGGGGTGAGTGTCTGAAACGTTTCAGCGCTCCGTCCATCATCTCCTTGTGTTTGCTTTGTTTGCCCTAAGTTGGCAGGGTATGCCCAGACGTGGATCCCTTGTTCACTTTGCCACTGGATTCAAGCTAGCCTGGCTGATGAGGGGTGTTACCCCGAAACCAGTCCCAGGATGCTTGTTTCCGGTCCAGGGAAGACCTGGCTTGGCAGTTCGGGCTGGACTGTTCCCAAAGTAACAGGGTCAAGACTGATTTGCATATAGCTGGGTCTGAACTGGGGTGGCGAAGTGAGCTAAAGAACGATGATGGATTCAACCCAGATCTGTGACTGGGGGTGAGTGTCTGAAAAGTTTCAGCGCTCCATCCATCATCTCCTTGTGTTTGCTTTGTTCGCCCTAAGTTGGCAGGGTATGTCCAGAGGTGGGTCCCTTGCTCACTTTGCCACTGGATTCAAGCTAGCCTGGCTGATGAGGGGTGTTACCCCGAAACCAGTCCCAGGATGCTTGTTTCCGGTCCAGGGAAGACCTGGCTTGGCAGTTCGGGCTGGACTGTTCCCATAAGGAACAGGGTCAAGACTGATTTGCATATAGCTGGGTCTGATCTGGGGAGGCGAAGTGAGCTAAAGAACGATGATGGATTCAACCCAGATCTGTGACTGGGGGTGAGTGTCTGAAAAGTTTCAGCTCTCCATCCATCATCTCCTTGTGTTTGCTTTGTTCGCCCTAAGTTGGGAGGGTATGCCCAGACGTGGGTCCCTTGCTCACTTTGCCACTGGATTCAAGCTAGCCTGGCTGATGAGGGGTGTTACCCCGAAACCAGTCCCAGGATGCTTGTTTCAAGTCCAGGGAAGACCTGGCTTGGCAGTTCGGGCTGGACTGTTCCCATAAGGAACAGGGTCAAGACTGATTTGTATATAGCTGGGTCTGAACTGGGGTGGCGAAGTGAGCTAAAGAACGATTATGGATTCATCCCAGATCTGTGACTGGGGGTGAGTGTCTGAACAGGTTCAGCGCTCCGTCCATCATCTCCTTGTGTTTACTTTCTTAATGCAACAAACCATCACATGACAAAACTACAGTGGCCCTAAGGAAATTGCGAGTAAATGGATTACTTAATTCTTCCGGATTTATATACTTTTACTTAATACATCATCTCATCCTATCGAGAGCAACCAATGGGGCAGAGTGATCTGACACATTTGGTGATGTCAAGGGGTGTAATCCTGGAATTGATGGAGTATAATTGCCTAAATTTTGAACTAGGGGGCATCTCCCCTTTACCCATCCTGTGGTACATAGACTGACGATTTGGACTTCCAGAAACAATGCGAACTGTGACAAAATACTGTGTTTGCTGTTGGCTGGTATGCTATTGTAGTGGAACCTTTTCGGCTGAAAGGGTTCATAACAGAGTTGCTGTGGCATTGATACTGCAGTGCAGATAGTGTCAGACAATTCTGTCTATGAACTGGAACTGGTCATTTGGTATTTGCTGAACTTTCCTAGTGGGTTGGTATGAGATTCAACTGATTTCCTGTTAATTTATTATTCTGGAGTCAATATTATCTCCCTCAAGGCTGAGGAAGATAGCTCTCTCAATTCTGAACGCGCAGAATTTGCAAATGCCTATTAAGCCTGATCTAATTTGAAATTAAGGCTGTATGCTAATCCTTTGATACTTAAACAGAAATATATTAAGATAAAATATTCTGCTGATTCTGTTTCATTTATTTTGATTGTGGCTAAATTCAAAATTGATTTGATGATCAACTAATTAAGAGTGGACTTATATAAGAGATTGCTTTTATTATTAAATGTTAGCGGTTATCTATTCCAGGTCCTCATATGTTAATCGCTCATCCCCTAAATAGTCGAGCCCCTTTCAGCACTGAACAAGATCCATTGGAGGACCAAGGAGATTTGATATGGTAGTTGAGGTTATTCTGGGTTAAGAGACAAATAAAATTACATAAAATAATTTATGCGGCCCAATACGTTAACGCTACAACACAATGAAGCAGTCTACACAGTTAGACATTTATTAGTACGTTGCAAGAAAGTTATTTTGCATGTTTTTCCTTTTACTATAGCCTCATATAATAAACTTGAAATATCAGATAACTTTGCTATCAGCCAAACCATTGGCAAGAATATTGGTCAATAAAAACATTTAACACTTGCATAAATGTATCGTCTCTACTTTCTTGTTAGTGTGGCATTTCAGTTCACACCAGTGTCTAACTCATTTTCAATTGACAGACTGGTCACTGAAACTATTGAAACATTTATCACTTAGAAACACTTTTACAACTCTTCTATTCTCTCTTCTCACTAAAACTGAGTGAAAGCTGAAACCAGCAAGAAACTACATACCTGGATTTTTGGGAATTGAATGTCATAACAACCTTGCTAAAATTGTTTTAAAAGATACCAGCAAGAGCTGCATGCAATGCAATAGAAACAAATGAAAAGAAAACGCTTTAAATGTATCTCACGTAACAGCCTAACAGACACTATGCACTGTCCCAGGGACACAATAGAAACTATTCAGAGCATTATGAGTGCTATTGAGATTTACTGATCCTTCGATCAAAATAAGCAAATCAAATAAATACAACGTTGAAAAAGAAAAAAGAAACAGTATTCAGACTGCTGAAACATTTCTCACTGCCAATTTCACAGCCAGTTCCTGACTCCATCTAGTAATTATGTCAGGTACTGCAACCTAGTACAAATATTACTAGGCAGAATCAAAGAGCAAACCTGACAATGCGAACAAATGAATTTAAAGTATGACAAAATAACATGTTGGAGAATGTAATATTGAACAGGACATCATAACAAAGAGCAGATATAGCCATATTATATTCATGAAATAAAGCAAGAAGCAGATAGGGACATCTAGTTGACATCCTCTGGTAGTGCACCCTGGAATTCATAGTGCAGATATTCGTCTCTTTCTAATAATAGCCTGGGATACTGTAACCGGATTCAAAGTGTGCTTGAGACTTTAGCCTGGTAACCAAAAGCGAAGCTTCTGCGTCACTTTTAGAGAATATAGTAATCAGAGATTGGGCCATCTGATATCCAGAAGGGATTCTGGATATACGTTTATACCTCCTACAAATATTAACTCACAAAGGAGTTACTTAGATAAATGTTCAGCAATTGTTTTTAAAAATTATAGGATGTAATATTGATTTTTCTGCCTGGCATTAAAGCAATTATCATGGACACAGAAGATGATGTGGCTTCTTCCAAATATATGTATTGACAATTCATATATTGTTTGCCCATACGCACAACTTCATCAATGTCTGGTGCAATACCTGAAACAACATAAAGTTCAATATTCATTCATATGTACTCAAGCACAGATGAGTTTAAGCCAGTGGTGTAGATAACCCATGTGCCGCCCGTGGCGGTCCCTGCGTTTCTCGCTCGCGGCAGTATGTAAGAGCGGGGGAGGGGTCGGGTGCTGGCGATTCCTGTGACAGCCGCAGTTAAGGGGGGAGGGCACCGCCCCTAAAACTCATGCCGCCCAGGGCAGACCCCCCCCCCCCTTTGCTACACCACTGGTTTAAGCAGAGAAGTTTACATAAATTATTTCTGGGTGATATATTCATCATGCTACTTTTGCTATAGCCCCATCTAACACACTTGAAATAACAGATAACATCAACCAAATGATTGATAAGTAGATTAGACAATTAAACTACAAGCATAAACAGATTTATCATCTCTTTCTTCTAATCAGAGCAGAATTTCAGCCAATTCCAGAGTCAAACTCATAATTAATTGGTTGGGAGGTCATTGAAACAATCAAAACATTTATTACTCTACAACAATTCTACAGCTCTACAATTTCCATTTTCACTAAATATAACCAATAGTTGAAACTATCGGAGAATTTTTGTGATTTGGATGAACTAATAATCTAGTAGGCTGCGAGATCACCTAGGCAGCAGGCTTTAAAAATCTATGAACCAGAGCATGTTACAGTCACTCCTTATGCTGATTGTCCAGTCTATAACTTACTTAAACAACAACGAGAGAATACTTCCCTTAGTCCATTTGTTTAAAAAACTATTAGGCGGTTAGTTGGCCGTTTCAGACTGGAGGTACTTGCGTACAGACTGCTGCTAGCACCGGTCACCTTGTTGCAATACTAATGTTTACAGATTGACTTTTTAAATTATTTTTTAACCTTTGGGGCTGATTTTAAACTTACCTTTTACTCCTGCTGTAGCACTTTATTCCGGATCTTCTTTGGGGGCATGTCTCACTTCCCCGGTCCGCCGCGGCTCAGCCGTTTGTAGCGGAGGGAAGTGAGTACTTTTCTCTCTCTCCCTACCTACTTTCGGGTCTTGTAGTGGGGAGGTCGCTCTCTAGTTCTTTCCGGCCCAGCCTATATTAGGGCATGCTGGGTCAGACGCGCAGCGGTTAGTTGGCCGTTTCAGACTGGAGGTACTTGCGTACAGACTGCTGTTAGCACCGGTCACCTTGTTGCAATACTAATGTTTACAGATTGACTTTTTAAATTATTTTTTAACCTTTGGGGCTGATTTTAAACTTACCTTTTACTCCTGCTGTAGCACTTTATTCCGGAACTTCTTTGGGGGCACGTCTCACTTCCCCGCGGCTCAGCCGTTTGTAGCGGAGGGAAGTGAGTACTTTTCTCTCTCTCCCTACCTACTTCCGGGTCTTGTAGTGGGGAGGTCGTGCTCTAGTTCTTTCCGGCCCAGCCTATATTAAGGCATGCTGGGTCGGACGCACAGCGGGCGTGCCAAAGGCAAGCCCGTCTGCGCCTGTCCGCGCCTGGACAGCGCCTTGCGCCAGGAACCCTGGCCTTTTTTCTGTAGAGCTGAGCAAACCCTTGATTTACTCAAAAGAACAACTTCTGGGTTTACTGAGACAGGGTACTCCTCATTGTCAGCATATAGACCTGGAGGCTTTAGCTGGCACCCAGGCATATGTTTGCTCCTCCTGCAAATTTCGTATGTCTCAGTCCGGCGTCAACGATGCCTCCATGGAGAGTCATCTGCCTCTCCCCCCCTCCTCTGATCATTCTCTCTTGGGTTTTCTTATCAATGCGAGATCCCTCATTAAGAATCAAATAGATTTCAGGGATTTTGTCTCTCTCCGCAAGCCGGACTGGGTGTCTATCACTGAGACGTGGGCTAGAGATTGCTCTGGTCCTGATCTGGTGGAGGCAGTCCCTTCTGGATATGCCCTATCTAGATTCGATAGGGTAGGCAGAATGGGTGGGGGTTTGGGCATTTTGTATAAAGATATTTATTCTTGCCACACTGAGCCACTCACAACGTCTCTTGATCCGTACCAGGCATTATATTTCTCGTTGAAAGTTCATCCGACTGAAAGTTTTACGGGTGTTGTGACCTATCGCCCACCTGGACCGAGAGCATTGTTTAGCCAGGATTTTAGTAATCTTATAGAACCTTTCCTGGCAAGACCTAATCTTACCCTTCTGGGTGACTTTAATTTTCACCTGGATAAGACCTTATGCAAGGACACGCAAATTTTTCTAGAAACTATGGATTGCTGTGGTCCGCCACAATTGGTCATGAGTCCTACCCATACAGCTGGACATATACTAGATGGCATTTTCTCTAATGATTCCCGGATTATGGTAAGAGAACCAATACAACTTTCTTGGTCAGACCATTATGCCATTCCTTTCTATTTCCAGATCTCGGTATCTCGTACAGCTCTAAATCATAAAAAGATAATAGGAAAGAAGAGAAACTTTAGTCGTATCAGTAAGGAGGCTCTTCTTAATTCGCTTAATAACCATCAATGCCCCCGTATACTGATGTTAATTTGGCGGCCACAGATTTCTCCAACTGGCTTCTAGCAGCTATGGACAGCCTAGCTCCCCTTAAGGAGCATTATGCGGCTAGAAAAAAGCCCTCTGCCCCCTGCTTTTCTGATAGGCTGAGGAAATTAAGACAATCTTGCCGCCACCAGGAAAGTATCTGGCATCTTGGTCTCAATCCTGCAGGAAGAGACTTACATAAACAAATATTGAGGGAATATAAAATCGCCATCATAGAGGAAAAAGTATCATTTTATTCCAAGGTTACAGAATCCCTTAGATCTCCTAGGGAGCTTTTTAATTTAATTAATTCTCTTTCCTCCCCCTCAGTCCCTGGCCACACGGACATTTCCCAGGACCTCTGTGACAGAATGGCTAGTTTTTTCCACTCTAAGATCACGGAAATATATTCCTCCCTGGAAACTTCCAACGCTGGGATCCCCACAGCAGTCGCTGCAGACCAACCCTCTCCTCGATAACCCCATAACCCTGGTGAAGGCAGGCAAGTTATTTGCCTTTCCCCCTCTGTCATCTGAGGATACGGACCGCCTGTTAGGTGGAATTACTTCTGACTCCCCTTTGGAGTCCGGCCCACTGAAGTTCATGAAATTAGGGAGGGAGGTTATTGTACCCCACCTCACCTCAGTACTCAATGGAGCCATTTCAGTTGGGCAGTACCCTATCCCTTGGAAGACTGTGGTGGTCAAACCTCTTCTTAAAAAACCTTCACTGGATCTGGCTGAATTAAAAAATTACCGCCCCATCTCCCTGTTGCCTGTCCCAGCAAAGATTCTTGAGAAACACGTGAACTCTCATCTTAGCATCTATCTAGAGGAATATCAGCTGCTTGATGGCTCGCAGCATGGTTTCAGAGGTGATCACAGCACGGAGACGGCGTTAACCTCCGTAATCAACAACATTCGCGTGCAGGTTGATGCTGGGCATACCACGCTGTTGATTATTCTTGACCTTACAGCGGCCTTTGACACTATATCCCCCTTGAGACTGGTGGACCGGCTTAAGGAATTGGGGATCGGGGGCGTTGCCCTTAAGTTGTTGACCTCATTCCTTAGGGATCGGGCACAAATAGTGAAAATGGATCAATTTTATTCGGCCCCCAGCCATGTGTTTTGTGGAGTCCCTCAGGGCTCCTCACTAAGCCCGACCCTTTTTAATATTTATGTTGCTCCTTTGGCCAGGGTCGTTAGATCTTTTGGATTTGAGGTGCTATCCTATGCTGATGATACCCAAATTATGGTGTCCATCACAAACAGCATAGAGGCATCCGCCACCAATTTTAAAAACTGTATGCAGGCAGTTTCTTCTTGGATGGTAGAAAACTATCTTAGACTCAACGGGGACAAAACAGAGGTTTTGTTCTTTGGAAACCAACAGCATATTTGGTCCAAAGCCTGGTGGCCTGACGAGCTTGGCCCCTGCCCAGTGTCCCAAGGAAAAAATCTCGGTGTCATAGTGGCCAATTCTCTCTCCCTGGGTCCTCAGATTAACAGAACAGTGTCCACCTGCTTTGGGACCATCAGGATTCTTAGGAAAATCTCCCAATTTCTTTCTTTCGCTTCTCGAAAGCAGGCAGTTATTGCCCTAGTGTGATCTAGACTGGACTATTGTAATGCCCTCTATTTGGGTATTAACAAAGGGCTTGTTCATCGTTTGCAGCTGGTACAGAACGCTGTGGTCAGGCAGGTGATGGACCTCCCTAAATTCCACCCAGTCTCGGCCTCTGTCAGTGAGCTGCATTGGCTCCCTCTAGACCAGAGAATTTTGTTTAAGGCTCTTTGTCTCACCCACAAGGCCTTCCACAATCGAGGTTCGGAAGGTATTAAAGGGCTCTTTCGACATTATGTTCCTACCAAACAGTTAAGATCCACCAGCCAAAATCTGTTGGTAGTCCCCAGGTTCAAGAGAGTCAGATGGGGGGCAGAGCCTTCTCCATCACCGCTGCCAGGCTCTGGAATTCCCTTCCTCCTGTAATTTCTGGACAAGTATCTCACTCTCTCTTCCGCAAGGCTCTGAAGACCTGGCTTTTTACCAGTCTTTCAGTATGAGTCCCACATGTACTACTGTCTGATGGCCCTTTCTGCAGTGCCTTGCCGTCTTCAGGCAAAGTTTGCGCTTTATAAGGCTAATATTCATTCATTCATATTATGTACACTAATTTACTTTCTTAGGCAGATTACCAACAGGGTCCTCCATACCAGTGGGCACAAAAATCCGACATGGATACAATAGGAAAAGCACAGGGGCATAGCTTGATCTGTTAGATTTTGGGGGGTGTGAGTTTCAGATTTTTTGACAATCAGACTGGCATATAATGTTTCAATACATCATACAACAAGCAGGGTGCATGAGAGGGGCCTAAAGGGCAGTGGAAAGGAAGAGGAATATGAATTGGTAGGACTACTAAGAGATAAAACACAATATTCTTTAAAATAACCAATATTTTGAGGACTTTCAAAACAGAGAGGGAGAGTGTGTGTGTGCCTTTTTGTCTGTGTGTATGTAAACATCCATGATGAAATCCGACTGACATCTCACCATATCCGACTGAAATCACCTGTACCCAACTGTTTATCAGAAAATATATTTATTAGGGGGTATAACACCCCAAACACCTCCCTTGAAGCTTTGACCTTGGAAAAGCAGATCTTTTAGAAAGAAAACTCACACCATCAGTGTAAAACAGGAGACACACACAATATTTTAATTGAGTACCTTTGAACATGACTGTGAAGATGAGTTCTGCAAGCAGTGGTGGAAGTGGGTGGTATCTTAGGGACACGAACTGCCCAAACTTTTTTAATTCAAGAAAACAGTTCCCCTACTTTTTGTGAAAAGACAACCATCCTGTAACTGTTAATTCAGAGAGATGAGATGCTTCAGCTGAAATGTAAGGTAGGCAGTCTCCTGTATTGTGAAACCTAGGGAGGTGCAGACAGCTAAACAATAAACAAGCCTTCTTGCCAAGGTGCCTGCTTGCCTGAAAGAAATGTGAAGGTGCCCAGCTGGTCAATATGCAAATGTAAACAGTGCTTGGAAGCCGGTATTGGCTTTAATTAATGGGATCTCTTGGAGCTTCACAATGACACAGATTTATTCTTTTTGAGTGGTATTGCAAGGAAGTTACCAGGTAAGCTATGAAGTGTGTGCTTTTAAAGGACAGTTATAAAAGAAATGCACTATGTACCTCTGGGTATTACTAAAATCTATATTTTGGAAGCACCGTTTTAATATAAAATCTTTCTGTGCATTTTGTAGCAGCCTTTCTTATACTGTGTATAATGCAAGTTTAAAATAATGACTCACATAATCACAGTGCTTTCTGTCTCAAACTGGGGCCTGCTAGCACCAAACATACACAAGTGACCATTCTCCACTGCACCAACCAAGATTTAATTCTGTAGCTAGCTGATTACAGACACAGACCTCTGTAGTGCATTAACTAGTAGAGGTTTCATAATGTATGACAGGTAATTTCCCACTGATTAACTTAACTTGCATTTATTTTTCATTTAAGCTGTGCGTTATTTTATATGTAGTTACCTGAAGATGCATGACCGAAAAAAGTTACGGATATTTTGTTTTTTTAGCCATGCCTTTGACTCCACCCACTCATCCCGCTTCCTTTGCACACAGCATCATAGTTCCCATACTTTTTTAAGACAGTTCGATCACTGTATGAAAGAGATGCAAGTTCCTTGTTGTGATTTTTAGCTTGCCTTCAGCCAGAAAGGGTAAGTGTGCACGCCTCGATGGACAACTAAAACAGTGTTGCAGAAACCTCAAGATGGCTGTTTGCAGGTGTTCCAAAGTGCCAGTGCACAACTGAGTTAAATCATATGGATCAAATGGCTAGGCTGAAAATGCACAGGATGTGACAGCATATACAATATTGGCTTTACTCAAAATGTGCTTTACCCATATTGGTTATGATACCATTCCCTTAAGGGGTCATAATATTCTGAAGGGAGGGGCACATCTATTTTATACTGACTCTGACTCACTCTAAAAATCCATTTAACCCTTGCCCACCTAAAGTAATGGAGTCACATATTTTCTACATAGGCAAGTAATTTGTCAACATTATAGACTTTTTTGATTTTTTTTAGTGTATTAATAATCAGGCATTATATTTGGGATGGTTTTGCGTCTTTTTGAGTGTATGTGTCTATTAATGGTGCATTGTGTACTTTGCACTTGATTCTGGCCTGGTTTTGGGGAATCCTTCTCCTCACCTCCTGAGTGGTTTTCACAACAAAAAACAAGTCGTAGTGACATTTAATGCAGCAGAAGGCATTCTTTGAACTGTAGTTCATGATCATGTGGTTCCACAAGTTCAATTACTACTACTGCATTCTAAACCTTTCACATTCTAAGTGGTAGCACAAGCTGCACAATGCTCATTTCTAGAATTTCACTGTGCATTATTCATCACCAATGTTTCTATTATGAGGGCTCTTTTTTGTGTTTATAATAAGTGCACTAATGCCTTGTATAAAAGTAATGGTCTACCATAAAACACTTGTAAAAGATTATTGAATATTAATCTAAGTATCTAAACCTGGGTAATCACCATTAGCTTAGATATATCACCCCATGGCGGTCGTACTGGGTAGTTATAGTTAGGTCTGCATTTCCATAGGAGAAGCGTTTTTCTTTTCCTAATAACTATGGCACAATTTGATGAATCTTCACAGAACTTTCCACAAAAATGTCTCATCCGCCTAAGCAGCTTTCGGGAAAGCTTTAGGATGATTGGTTAAGTGGGGGCTAAGAAAAAGGAAGGGTTTAAAAATCGCGTTTTCCCCATTCATTTTTCCATTAGAAAACTGAACAGCGAAAAACTGCTGAATGAAATTACATCATATTTGCCAGAAAGCTAGATCTAGGTCCTTAGACATGCTTTTTACTATGTAATGTACATCTGGTCAGTGGATTTTGAGCAATTAAAGCTCCAAAACTTTGTGTATTTCAAGCTGCAGAGGATTCGCGGGCGACACATCTCAAGCTGAGATCTGATTGGCTGCCACCACATCAACAGGGATGTGGAGGCATCCATCTTAGGACTTGGGACTCAGTCCTGAGTCCTAGAAAAAAGATGAAAAAAGACATAAGTGGGCAGGGTAGGGTTTCCTGACCCCTAGGCCTGGGGCTAAAAACATTTTTAAAGAAGTTTTCCAGTAATTAGCGGAGGATCTGTGAATCAGTGGGAAAATTACAAAAAAGTGCTTGCTCTTACACTAACTAAAACATCCCGAGAGTGGGCCAGGGCCCGGGGCATCGGCACAATACATTATTTAGGGAAGGGATCAGAGGGCCCTCCTACCCGAGCCTCTGGGAGTCCCCAGAGACCCCATCCCCCAGGGCAGAAATCGATAAAAAGAGGAGAGTGGGCACTGCCCCCTCCCCGGGCCTCAATAGGCCCATGGGCCCCATTCTCAATGGACCAATCTTAAATTAAAGGGGAGTGAATATGCACCCCCCTCCCTGAGCCTGTAATGACCTTGGGGATCCCATCCCCCAGGGCTGGCTCAATCACTGTGTCCAGGGGTGCACACCCCAGAACACAGTAGTTTCCCTGCTCTCGAGAGTGTGGGGAGGGAAACATATATCTGCTCCCACACCAACAGGAACATTTTTGAAGCTCCTGCTGGGTTGGAGCAGACATGCCATCCCTGCTCACAGAAATGTGGGCAGGGAAGGCTTGTCTGCACCCACTCTGCGAGAGTTTTAAAAAAGGACGTCCTTGGGGCCAACTACCTCTCTTGTTGCATCCAGTAAGTCCCACACAGTGGGCTTGCTAAGAGATCTTTGGAGGCCATGCCCCCTTTCTCCGCCACTCTGTAAACGCACCTCCTAGCACGCTACTGGTTGGGGATGAAGTCCACTTTTCTCCAGAGGGACCTTGGGGGCCAAGAGGCCCTCCTGGTACCTCTTGTAAGTCCTACGAAGCAGAATTCCAGAGAGCTGGTCGGAGGCCCAGCTCCTTTGGACATCACTCTGCAAATGGGACTTGCTAGATAAAAAATCATAGAAATTCACTAAAAAAACAAAGGTTACAGGTAAGTAATAGTTAGCAAATAGAATTTAAAAAACTTGAGCAATTCACTAAAAAAAACATAGGTTACAATAATGTTATACTCAGCAAATAGAATTTAAAAAACCTTAGATATTCACTAAAAAACCACAGGTTGCAGGGACGTTATAGTTAGAAATTAGCATTTAAAAAACCTTAGAAATTCACGGAAAAAACCAAAGGTTACAGGGACATTATAGTTAGGCTGACATTTCACTCGTACAAATCCAGAGAAATTCAGCTGGTGTAGTTAGCTGAGCTAACAATAACTTGCGCCCCCGCAATGCACTGGTTATGACCTCACATATTACATCAGTCATGACATGGTCAGTGACATCACTGATGACATCACTGATGACATCTCAAATGACATCACTGATGACATCATCCACAGCATTTCTGATGCACCCACTCACACCCCTATAGAATCTTTTATACACCCACTGCCACTCCCACACAACCATTCACAAACCCAAGAGCCATACCGGTACTTACACACCCACTCACTGATTCATTGATCTATACACACATCCACTCGCTCACCCATACTGCCACTCATAAACCCACTCACTCACTAATAAAGCCATCAACATATCCACTCATACAGGCTTACAGGCACTGACACACTGAGTGAGTCACCCATAGAACTACTCACACACCTAGACACTCACCCATTCAGTCAATAATACAGCCACTTACTCACCCAAACAGTTACATACCCACCCACTTACTTACTCATACAAATACTAACACATACTCACTCAGCTATACAGTCACTGACAGAAGCATGCACTCATCTATATAGCCACTCTCACATTCACTAAGTCATGCATACAGTCACTCACGTATACTGCATTTCACATATTCAGTTACTCACCCATACTGACACATGCACTCAATCACTGACAGAGCCATACAGACACACACTCACCCATACAACTTCTCACATACATAACAGTACCCCATACAGCCACTGACTCACCCATTCACTGATCCATACAGGCAGTCACACACCTCCTCACCCACAAAAACAGACACCAAGACAACCATAGACATAGTCAGACAACCAATTAACCACCCATATAGCCATTCACATACCCACTAACACACTCATATACCCACTTAGACATTAACTGACAGACAGATAAATACATTCACACAACAAGTCACTCACCCATACATTCACTGAGACACCTAATCACTCACTTATACAGTCAGTCACACACCCACTGAGTCATCCATATAGTCACTCATACACCCACTGATTCACCAATATACCTTGGTATATATATTTAACACTCATCCACTTTTAAAAACACTCACAGTCGCTTGATGATGTCATCACTGATGTCATTTGAGATGTCATCAGTGATGTCATGAGTGATGTCACTGACCATGTCATGCCTGATGTAATATGTGAGGTCGTAACCAGTGCAATGTGGGGACGTGAGTTATAGTTAGCTCAGTTTCTCTGGTTTTGTAGGAGTGAAATGTCAGCCTAACGACCCTGAAACCCTTGGTTTTTTTCAGTGAATATATATATATATATATATATATATATATATATATATATAAAAGGTTACAGGGATATTATAGTTAGGAAATAGAATTAAAAAAAACCTTAGAAATTCACTGAAAAAACCAAAGGTTACAGGGATATTATAGTTAGGCTTAAGTTTCACCCGTACAAAAGCAGAGAAATTCAACCGTTATAGTTAGCTGAGCTAACTATAACTCACTACCCCCAATGCACTGCTTATGACCTCACATATTACATCACTCATGACATGGTCAGTGGCATCACCTTTGGTTTTTTCAGTGAATCTAATTCTATTTCCGAACCCTGTAACCTTTGATATATATAAATATATATATATATATATTCACTGAAAAAACCATAGGTTTTAGGGACAGTTATAGTTACTTGGACATTGCACTCGTACAAAACCCGTGAAATTCCCCCGTTATAGTTAGTTCAGCTAACTATAACTCGCGCCCCCGCAATGCACTGCTGATGACGTCACATATTACATCACTCATGACATGGTCAGTGACATCACTGATGACATCACTGATGACATCTCAAATGACATCACTGATGACATCATCCAGTGACTGTGTGTTTCTGTAAAGTTTAAATATTTTTAAAATATATAGGAAAAGACGTATTGAAGAATGAGTGGGTGTGTAAGAGTCTGTATGGATGATTTAGTAGGTGCGTGACTGACTCTATAAGTGAGTGATTTAACGTATCTTACTCAATGCATGGGTTAGTGACTAAACTGGGTGAATGTCTGTATCCGTCTGTCTGTTGCTGTGTAAGTGGCTGCATGTGTTTGTGAATAGCTAAATGAGTGTATATATGAGTTATTGAATGCTTGTCTGAGTATCTGTATGGGTGCCTGAGTGTTTGTGTGGGAGGGGTGTGTGCAACTCTGTGCATAGATGTGTGAGTGGGTGATTCACTGGGTGGATGGTTTCAAGAGTGCATCTGTGATAGACTGTATGGGTGGGTAAGTGTGTGTAAGAGTGTGTTAGTGAGTGAATGTATGTCCCAGTGGTACATGTGTGAGTAACTACATATGTGAAAGGCAGTATATATGTGTGTTGGAGTATATAAATAGCTATAAGCAAGAGTGAGTGATTGTGATAGTGGCTGTATGGATGATTGTGTGCTTGTATCAGTGATTGTATAAGAGCGTAACAATGTGCTACTATTTGTATGAGTAAGTGAGCTGGTGTGTGTATAACTGTATAGGTGAGTAAATGGCAGTGTGTTTAATTATTTGCATGACTGACTAGGTGTGTGAGTATCTCTATGGATGAGTGGGGTTGTTTCAGTGTCTATATAGGAGTAAGAGTGCATATGATAGTCCTGTACTGAGTGACCGTAAGTATGAGTGACTGTACGGGTGAGTGAGTGGATGTGTGTGTGTAGACCTAAGAATCAGTGAGTGGGTATGTATTTATTGGTGTTGGAGTGTCTATGGTTTTGCGAATGGCAGTCTGTAATTTAGAGTGGGTGTATCAAAGGTTATATTAGGGTGTGAGGAGGTGCATCAGATTATCACGTGGATGATGTCATCAGTGATGTCATTTGAGATGTCATCAGTGATGTCATCAGTGATGTCACTGACCATGTCATGAGTGATGTAATATGTGACGTCATCAGCAGTGCATTGCGGGGCGCGAGTTATAGTTAGCTGAACTAACTATAACGGGGAATTTCACGGGTTTTGTACGAGTGCAATGTCCAAGTAACTATAACTGTCCCTAAAACCTATGGTTTTTCAGTGAATTTCAAAGGTTTTTAAATGCTAATTTGTAACTATAACGTGTCTGAAACCTATGGTTTTTCAGTTAATTTCTAAGGTTTTTAAATGCTAATTTGTAACTATAACGTGTCTGAAACCTATGGTTTTTTCAGTGAATTTCAAAGGTTTTTAAATGCTAATTTCTAACTATAACGTGCCTGAAACCTACGGTTTTTCAGTGAATTTCAAAGGTTTTGTAAATGACAATTTTTAAATGTATTAATTGTTATATTAATTTTTTTCATACTGATTTACTACATTTTTAGAAACAATTTTTTTACATATTTTATTTTTAAATTACATTGTAATTACATTATACATTACATTACAAAAAATAATTTCTCAGAATGAATTACTTTAGTTTAAATACTTTGCAGATAGGCAATAGACTTTTAAGTACAGTAGTTACAGTTGTTGCAATGGGCAACACATTTTCAAACACAATGCAACATTCAGCTCAATGTGAATTTCTAGTTAAATGCAATTAGTTACTTTATGGATTACTTTTGTAACCACAGGACTGGATCCTAGATTCAGTCCTGGTACATCTCCTGTAAACAGTTGAGTAAAAGCGTTTTGGTTACAGTCGTGATTTTTAAGGAATATTATTGTATTTTAAAAGTTGACACTTAGAAACTTTTTCTCATAGAATCACTAATGTTATCCTATGGAAGGAAATTCACTTAGCAGGTAAAAACTGTTATCGTTACTTTTTCTTACTCAGTGTTGGATCCTGGATCCAGCACTGGTGCATCTCCTGTAAACAGTTGAAAGAATGCGTTTAAGTCATACAGGCGATTTTTAAGGAATATTTGTAGTTTGTGAAAATCAACACTTTGAAACTTTTTGCTGAAAACCAGTCAATCTTAGCCTATGAAGGAAATTCAAGTTACCGGTAAGTACGGTTAAAATTACTTTTGAGGATCAGTACTGGGCTGAAAGATGCAGCACTGAGGTCTCTCCTGATAACAGGTGAGTAAATCGGAATTCGTATTTCGGCTGATTTTAGAGGAATATTTTAAAGTTCCAAAACTCCACACTTAGAAGAATTTCCAAGTGAAACCAGTCAATGTTAGCCTATGGAAGGAAATTCAAGTTACTGGTAAGTACGGTTAAAATTACTTTTCAGGACCAGTACTGGGCTGAAAGATGCAGCACTGAGGTCTCTCCTGATAACAGGTGAGTAAATCGGAATTCGTATTTCGGCTGATTTTAGAGGAATATTTTAAAGTTCCAAAACTCCACACTTTGAAGAATTTCCAAGTGAAACCAGTCAATGTTAGCCTATGGAAGGAAATTCAAGTTACTGGTAAGTACGGTTAAAATTACTTTTCAGGACCAGTACTGGGCTGAAAGATACAGCACTGAGGTCTCTCCTGATAACAGGTGAGTAAATCGGAATTCGTATTTCGGCTGATTTTAGAGGAATATTTTAAAGTTCCAAAACTCCACACTTAGAAGAATTTCCAAGTGAAACCAGTCAATGTTAGCCTATGAAGGAAATTCAAGTTACCGGTAAGTACGGTTAAAATTACTTTTCAGGACCAGTACTGGGCTGAAAGATGCAGCACTGAGGTCTCTCCTGATAACAGGTGAGTAAATCGGAATTCGTATTCCAGCTGATTTTAGAGGAATATTTTAAAGTTCCAAAACTCCACACTTAGAAGAATTTCCAAGTGAAACCAGTCAATGTTAGCCTATAGAAGGAAATTCAAGTTACTGGTAAGTACGGTTAAAATTACTTTTCAGGACCAGTACTGGGCTGAAAGATACAGCACTGAGGTCTCTCCTGATAACAGGTGAGTAAATCGGAATTCGTATTTCAGCTGATTTTAGAGGAATATTTTAAAGTTCCAAAACTCCACACTTAGAAGAATTTCCAAGTGAAACCAGTCAATGTTAGCCTATGAAGGAAATTCAAGTTACCGGTAAGTACGGTTAAAATTACTTTTCAGGACCAGTACTGGGCTGAAAGATGCAGCACTGAGGTCTCTCCTGATAACAGGTGAGTAAATCGGAATTCGTATTTCGGCTGATTTTAGAGGAATATTTTAAAGTTCCAAAACTCCACACTTAGAAGAATTTCCAAGTGAAACCAGTCAATGTTAGCCTATGGAAGGAAATTCAAGTTACTGGTAAGTATGGTTAGAATTACTTTTCAGGACCAGTACTGGGCTGAAAGATACAGCACTGAGGTCTCTCCTGATAACAGGTGAGTAAATCGGAATTCGTATTTCGGCTGATTTTAGAGGAATATTTGCACAATGGTGAAGGGAGGGGCGGGGCCTGAGGTGACATCTGTGCAAGCGCGCCCCGTTGCGCGTTTTAAGTTGGGGATTAAGTCCCCTTGAATACTGAGGGTCCCTAGGGGCCAACTAGCCCACCAGGAACCTCCAATATGCGCCAGAGGGCTGCGTTGCAGAGACGTGTGAGAGGCCACACCCCTTTTCACCTCTCTGCAACGCAGCTCTGTGGCGCTTTCTGGATGTACCTGTTGGGCTAGTTGGCCCCAAGGACCCTCAGGATTGAAGGATTTAATTCCCCATCTTAAAACGCGCCACGGGGCCTGTTTACACACATGTCACCTGAAGCCCCGCCCCTCCCTTCACCACTGTGCAAACGCGCCCAGTGGCGCGTTTTAAGTTGAGGGATTAAGTCCCTTGAATCCTGAGGTCCCCGAGGTCCAACTAGCCCACCATATACCTCCAAAATGCGCCACAGAGCTGCGTTGCAGAGAGGTGTAAAAGGAGTGTGGCCTCTCTACACGTCTCTGCAACGCAGCCCCTGGCGCATATTGGAGGTTCCTGGTGGGCTAGTTGGCCCCAGGGACCCCCAGTATTCAAGGGGTCGTTCCCCCTCTGCAAGCGCGCCAGGGCGCGTTTGCAAGTGGTGAAGGAAGGGGGCGGGGCCTGCGGGCCCGATCGTTTTGTTTTTTTGTCCCCTGAAGGGAGGCTGTGTGGCCCCCTTCCTTTTTCTCTTTTTGGGCCCTGGGGACCCCATCCCCCAGGGCCTTACCCCTTTTTAAAGTAAAAAAAAAAAAAAAAACGGGGAAGGGGCCGCGTGGCCCCCTTCCCTGGGCCTGTATTGGCCCGGGGACACCATCCCCCGGAGCATGGCCTCTATATTTATTATTTTGAGGGGGCAGCGTGGCCCCCTCCTCTGGCCATTTAAGGCCCGGGGACCCCATCCCCCGGGGCCGGCCTTTCCATTTTTTTTTTCTTTTTTGGAGAGGGGCCGCGTGGCTCCCTCCCGGGCCACTACTTGCCCGGGGACCCCATCCCCGGGGCTGGCCCTCTCCGTTGGGGACTGTGGGGGGTCCCCAATACCCCACAGTCCCGCCGGCTCCCCACGTCCCTTGGGAGCCGGCATTGCTGTTCCACATGGGGAGCAGCTGACATGCTGCTCCCCATGTGGAAAAGCAATCGCTTTGGATATTGGAAGAGAGAGCAGGTTTCCCTGCTCTCTCTTCCAATATCCAAAGCAGTTTGCTATGGCAGGACGGGAGCCGCGAGGCTCCGTCCTGCCATAACAAACTACAGTGTCCCGAGGGTAGGCACCCGGGACACTGCAGGAAGCCGACCCTGGGGGTGGTGGTCCCCAGGGCCATCAAGGGCTCCAGGAGGGGCCGCGCGGCCCCCTCCCATTCAGTACACAGCCCGGGGAGGTGGTGGTCCCCGGGGCTCTGGGAGTCGTAACGGACCCCCATATTAAATGTTTAGTGCCCGGGGAGGTGGCGGTCCCGGGGCGTGTGGGGGGCTGGAGCCCCCACACTGGTTTTATTTTTAAATTAAAAAAAGCCCGGGGAGGTGGTGGTCCCCGGGGCTGCGGGAGGCTCAGAGCCCTCCCGCACCATTTCTTTAAAAAGCCCCGGGGGTGGCGGTCCCCGGGGCTTGAGGGGCCCCTGAGGCCCCCACACGTAAGTATCCCCCCACCATGCCCCCGGGACTTGGGCCACCCGGGGCCAGTGCTATCGAAGCGCGGGACACCGCGCTTCGATTTTTCCGGCAGGATTCGCGCACCCTGAGCGCATCCTGCCGATTTTTTTTAAATGCTTTTTTTGCCCAGGGGGTCCTTGTGGGACCCCCTGGGCAAGCCTAGGGGGTTAGGGTGTTTCTACCCTGCCCCCTTTGTGCGTTCTGCGCACTTGTTTCTTTTTTTCTCGGCGGGATACGCGCACCCTAAGCGCATCCCGCCGATTTAAAAACAAAAAACTTTTCTGCCCAGGGGTCCTTGTGGGACCCCTGAGGCAGGCCTAGAGGTCAGGGTGTTTCTACCCTGCCCCCTTTTGCGCTTTGCGCACTTGTTTCTGTCCCTCGGTTCTACCGAGGGACAAAATAACTACCAACACTTCCTGAATCGGAATGTTGACAGCCAGCTGACAGCCAATTAGCATGCAGCTCGTGATCGGGACGGTGCGCGCAGGGTGCGCTGAGGGTACAGCGTATCCGACGCGCCCATAGATATATATGTGACTTTACTTGTGAATTTCTCAGGAACTACTGAACGGATTTACACCATTTAAGCAAAGGCACCAGTCTGAACCAAGGGCTACCTCTTTGCCAAATTTGGTGTAATTCCGTTCAGCAGTTCGGGCTGTAGCTGCGACTAAAGGTTCCTATGGAAAAATGAATGGGAAAACGCGTTTTGGGACCCCCTTTTTCTCGGCCCCCGCTTCACGTATCACCCGAGACTTTCAGGGTAGGAGCGGAGCGGAGCGCCTCAACAAGTTGGAAACTTTCACGAAGATTCGTCAACCGGCGCCAACGTTATTTCAAATAGAATGTCGCGGATTTCCTATGGATAATAGGTTGTAACTATAACTATCTATATATATTATCTACTGGCGGTCGCCAGTAGATAGTTATAGTTACAACCTATTATCCATAGGAAATCAGCGACATTCTATTTGAAATAACTCTCTTGCCGGTTGGCGTATCTTCGCAAAATTTTCAAACTTTATGGCCCGCTCCGGTCCGCTCCTACCTGAAAGTCTCGGGAGATTCGTCAGCGAGGGCCGAGAAAAGGGGTCCCAAAGCGCGTTTTCCCCATGCAATTTTCCATAGGAAACTTTAGACACGGCTACAGCCCGAACTGCTGAGCGGAATTCACCAAATTTGGCAAAGAGTAGTTCTTGGTTCAGAAAGAACCCTTTTGTTAAATGGTGTAAATCCGTTCAGTAGTTGCTGAGAAAATCAAAAGTAAAAGATAGATATATCTATGGCCGAGTAGAGTCCGCGTACCTCAGCGCACCCTGCGCGCACCGTCCGATCACGAGCTGCATGTTAATTGGCTGTCAGCTGGCTGTCAACATTCGATTCAGGAAATGTTGGCAGCCATTTATCCTCGGTAGAACCGAGGGACAGAAACAAGTGCTTAAAGCGCACAAGAGGCAGGGTAGAAACACCCTGACCCTAGGTTTGCTCAGGGGTCCCACAAGGACCCCTGGGCAAAAAAAAAAAAGTTTTTTAAAAATCGGCAGGATGCGCTCAGGGTGCACGAATCCTGCCAAAAAAAAAAATCGAGCGCGGTCTCCGCGCTCGATGTTAGTGGCCCCGGGTGGGCCAAGTCCGGGGAGCATGCTGGGGGGTTAATTTTATGTGTGGGGGCCTCTAAGGGCCCCCAAGCCCGAGGACCACCACCCCGGGGCTCTATGTGTAATGGTGCGGGAGGGCTCTGAGCCCTCCCGCAGCCCGAGACCGCCACCTCCCAGGGCTTCTTTATTTTTGATTAACCTGTGTGGGGGGCTCCAGCCCCACACCCGGAGACCACCACCTCCCGAGGCACTAGAAAATTACAATGGGGGTCCGTTTTGGACCCCAAGCCCGAGGACCACCACCTCCCCGGGGCTTTCAAAATGTAAGGAGGGGGCCGCGCGGCCCTCCTCCTGGAACCTGTGGTAGCCCTGGGAACCGCCACCCCCAGGGCCGGCTCCTGCAGTGTCCCGGGGTGCCTACCCCGGGACACTGCTGTTTGCAATGACAGGACGGGAGCCTCGCGGCTCCCGTCCTGTCATTACAAGCTGCTGGATATTGGAAGAGAGGCAGGAAACCTGCTCTCTCTTCCAATATCCAAAGCTGATTACTTTCCACATGGGGAGCAGCATGTTAGCTGCTCCCCATGTGCTAAGCTATGCCGGCTTCCGTGGGACACGGGGAGCCGGCGGGACTGTGGGGGTTTGGGGACCCCCACAGTCCCCAACGAGAGGCCAGGCCCCAGGGGATGGGGTCCCCGGGGCCATAAGTGGCCACGGAGGGGGCCACGCAGCCCCCTCCCCAAAGGTAAAAAAGTTTTAAAAAAAAAAAAAGTGCAAGGCCGGCCCCGAGGGATGGGGTCCCGGGGCCTTAAATGGCCTGAGGAGGGGGCCATGCAGCCCCCCTCCAAATAAAAAAAAGAGGCCATGCCCCGGGGGATGGGGTCCCCGGGGCCAATACAGGCCCAGGGAAGGGGGCCACGCGGCCCCCTTCCCGTTTTTTTATTTTAATTTTAAAAAGGGGTAAGGCCCTGGGGGATGGGGTCCCCAGGGCCTAAAAATAGGAAAAAGGAAGGGGGCCACACAGCCCCCTTCAGGAAAAAAAAAAAAAAAACGATCGGCCCGCAGGCCCCGCCCCTTCCTTCACCACTCTGCAAACGCGCCCCCTGGCGCGTTTGCAGAGAAAGCAATTCCCCTTGAATACTGGGGGTCCCTGAGGGCCAACTATCCCACCAGGAACCTCCAGTATGCGCCAGGGGCTGCCTTGCGGAGAGGTGTACAGAGGCCACGCCCCTTTTACACCTCTCTGCAACGCAGCTCTGTGGCGCTTTTGGAGGTATATGGTGGGCTAGTTGCATCCCAGGGACCCTCAGGATTCAAGGGAGTTAATCCCCCGACTTAAAACGCGCCACGGGGCGCGTTTGCACAGTGGTGAGGGAGAGGGCGGGGCTTCAGGTGACATGTGTGCAAACAGGCCCCGTGGCGCGTTTTAAGATGGGGAATTAAATCCCCTTCAATCCTGAGGGTCCCTGGGGGCCAACTAGCCCAACAGGTACGTCCAGAAAGCGCCACAGAGCTGCGTTGCAGAGAGGTGTAAAGGGGTGTGGCCTCTGTACATGTCTCTGCAACGCAGCCCCTGGCGCATACTGGAGGTTCCTGGTGGGCTAGTTGGCCCGTAGGGACCCTCATGATTCAAGGGGACTTAATCCCCCTACTTAAAACGCGCCACTGGGCGCGTTTGCACAGATGTCACCTCAGGCCCCGTCCCCTCCCTTCACCATTGTGCAAATATTCCTCTAAAATCAGCCGAAATACGAATTCTGATTTACTCACCTGTTATCAGGAGAGACCTCAGTGCTGCATCTTTCAGCCCAGTACTAATCCTGAAAAGTAATTTTAACCGTACTTACCAGTAACTTGAATTTCCTTCCATAGGCTAACATTGACTGGTTTCACTTGGAAATTCTTCTAAGTGTGGAGTTTTGGAACTTTAAAATATTCCTCTAAAATCAGCCGAAATACGAATTCCGATTTACTCACCTGTTATCAGGAGAGACCTCAGTGCTGTATTTTTCAGCCCAGTACTGGTCCTGAAAAGTAATTTTAACCGTGCTTACCAGTAACTTGAATTTCCTTCCATAGGCTAACATTGACTGGTTTCACTTGGAAATTCTTCTAAGTGTGGAGTTTTGGAACTTTAAAATATTCCTCTAAAATCAGCCGAAATACGAATTCCGATTTACTCACCTGTTATCAGGAGAGACCTCAGTGCTGCATCTTTCAGCCCAGTACTGATCCTCAAAAGTAATTTTAACCGTACTTACCAGTAACTTGAATTTCCTTCCATAGTATATAATTGCCTGCTTTTTGCTGAAAAAGTTTCTAAGTGTTGATTTTGAAACATACAAATATTCCTCTAAAATCAGCCGAAATACGAATTCCGATTTACTCACCTTTTGTAAGGAGAGACCTCAGTGCTGTATCTTTCAGCCCAGTACTGGTCCTGAAAAGTAATTTTAACCGTACTTACCAGTAACTTGAATTTCCTTCCATAGGCTAACATTGACTGGTTTCACTTGGAAATTCTTCTAAGTGTGGAGTTTCGGAACTTTAAAATATTCCTCTAAAATCAGCCGAAATACGAATTCCGATTTACTCACCTGTTATCAGGAGAGACCTCAGTGCTGCATCTTTCAGCCCAGTACTGATCCTCAAAAGTAATTTTAACCGTACTTACCAGTAACTTGAATTTCCTTCCATAGGATATAATTGCCTGCTTTTTGCTGAAAAAGTTTCTAAGTGTTGATTTTTGAAACATACAAATATTCCTCTAAAATCAGCCGAAATACGAATTCTGATTTACTCACCTGTTATAAGGAGAGACCTCAGTGCTGTATCTTTCAGCCCAGTACTGGTCCTGAAAAGTAATTTTAACCGTACTTACCAGTAACTTGAATTTCCTTCCATAGGCTAACATTGACTGGTTTCACTTGGAAATTCTTCTAAGTGTGGAGTTTTGGAACTTTAAAATATTCCTCTAAAATCAGCCGAAATACGAATTCCGATTTACTCACCTGTTATCAGGAGAGACCTCAGTGCTGCATCTTTCAGCCCAGTACTGATCCTCAAAAGTAATTTTAACCGTACTTACCAGTAACTTGAATTTCCTTCCATAGGATATCATTGCCTGCTTTTTGCTGAAAAAGTTTCTGTGTTGATTTTTGAAACATACAAATATTCCTCTAAAATCAGCCGAAATACGAATTTCGATTTACTCACCTGTTATCAGGAGAGACCTCAGTGCTGCATCTTTCAGCCCAGTACTGGTCCTGAAAAGTAATTTTAACCGTACTTACCAGTAACTTATATTTTCTTCCATAGGAATCCATTGTCTGGTTTTCAGCAGAAAAGTTTCAAAGTGTCGATTTTCACAAACTACAAATATTCCTTAAAAATCGCCTGTATGACTTAAACGCATTCTTTCAACTGTTTACAGGAGATGCACCAGTGCTGGATCCAGGATCCAACACTGAGTAAGAAAAAGTAACAATAACAGTTTTTACCTGCTAAGTGAATTTCCTTCCATAGGATAACATTGGTGATTCTATGAGAAAAAGTTTCTAAGTGTCAACTTTTAAAATACAATAATATTCCTTAAAAATCACGACTGTAACCAAACGCTTTTACTCAACTGTTTACAGGAGATGTACCAGGACTGAATCTAGGATCCAGTCCTGTGGTTGAAAAAGTAATCCATAAAGTAACTAATTGCATTTAACTAGAAATTCACGATGGCAGATATTACAATTGAATGTGGTGCCAAACCACAACATATACTAATAGCAAAGCAATACGTGT